>QLTV01004297.1:2511821-2538467 GCA_003457575.1 Thermophis baileyi | reverse complement strand
ACATAGGATTAAATAGTATATTTTGGATGTTCAGTAGTAGTAAATAAATAGACAGGGAAATTGTATCTCGTTGAGGCCTTTGAGGCGAGGAGAGGCCAGACACCCTAACCCTAACCCTTGACCTGAGTGACGTCAAGTTGGCCACGCCCACCTAGTCACATGACCACCCAGTCACATGATCACCCAGCAACCCCCACCCAGTCACATGACCGCAAAGCCACTCCCATCCAGTCACATCTGCCAAACCACTCCCACCCAGTCACATGACAACGAAGCCACGCCCACCATCACATGACCATCAAACCACACCCACAAAATAAGCCACGCCCACAGAACCGGTAGTAAAAAAAATTAGAACCCACCCCTGGTAAGGTACCATCACTGTGCTGACAATACCTAATTCTTTTACATTGCTACCACTAGACCATATTTTTACATAAGTAAATTAAATCAGTAAAGTATAAATGATGTTAGAATAATAATTTCCTGTTTAAATTTTAGATATGTAGGCCAATCAAAGAAGACACTGCACAGATATCACATATTTTGGGAGTATGATTTTATTAATATATTTTTCTGTCAGGAATTGATGAAGATATTTAGCACATGAATATGTTATTATTAGAGAAAGAAAATCTCAGGTTATCTGTTCATAAATACATGCCATGTACCTGATAGGTACAGGTGAGTAAATATTAGAGTAGAAGTGGTGCTAAAGATAGTGAATTCTTTCTTATATACTAGATAACCCAAACCTGTTAGGTCATCCTTTTAGAGATATTTCCTAAAGGAAGGACCTTAGGTGGGCAAAAAAGTGTGACTTTTCCAACTTCTTACTGGGTTTGCCATTAACATTGCTTGTGGGAAGCTGACATGGAGCTTTGGAAATCATTCCTCTTCTTCCTTGGCTGACCCATGGAACTGCCTACTACTTTGATGGGGGAAGGGGAACCAAAGAGCCATGAACCGTGCGGAAAATTGCTTCCCCGTTCCCCATTTTGTCATGTCCTCAAGGACCTTCCAGGGAAGAAGAGGGTTCACCCATCAACCACTGGAACCACCACCACCCCAGCCAGCCAGCTACCTCACCAGCAGGCATCTGAGTTGCTTCCTCTTCCTTCCCAATCTGCCAATCACCATTAAGAGAATTCAAATTTCAGCCTCAGTTCCCAAACAGCCAAGCGCTCCTTTTCCATCAGGCCTTGCTACTTGCTGATTGGGTACAGAGCCAGAACAAGGTGAGAAATAGAAGATGGCCCTACATTTTTATTTCATCACGCAACCTGTGGCTTTCTGAAAAGTATGGCTGGAAAACCCAGGGGTGGGTTCTTCTTTTCTTTGCTGCCAGTTCGCTCAGTTCCACGTCACCTGCGCGCACACTTCGCACATGCACAGTGCTTAAAAAAAGCTTCTGTGCATGCGCAGAAGCAAAAAACAAAATGGTGGCACCTATGGCGCCGCTGAAAGAACCGGTTCAGGGGTGTGGCAGGCCTGGGTCGCTGCCGGTTCTAGCGACCCAGGCCAAGTTACTACTGGTTCTATAGAACCGGTCTGAACCAGGAGGAACCCACCTCTGGGAAGACCTGATGGACACTGAATCAGTCACAACTTCCCCAAATTTCCCAGGAAGTCCTGGCTCCCAGCATTTCATAAGGTAACCCATTTGAGTTACTTTGGTTCAATAATTGTTGCCCTACACTTTACAGTTGCACTCAAGTGAAGGTTAGAAACAAATAGACATGAGAGTTTTAGGAGTATATAGAAGGTTCAGCTGGACCAGTTAAAGCAAGTTCTATATAAACTGTAATATAGAAATATATATTTTATTTGGTTTGGCTTGTGCTGTCTGTGCAAAACTAACTTATACAAAAGTAACTCAATAAACATGATTTATTACAGATTAAAATGTTTCCCTATTTTAATCTGTAATAAATTGTGTTTTAGTAAAATGAAGACACCTTTTATCTTAAATAGTGATATAAAAATAAATACTTTGTTTAATTCAAATTAAAATATTAATCTATAAAAAAAGAAGCAGTATTTTTCAAAAACTTTCATGTCCTGAAGCTGATAATTGGATGTCTTAAAAAGAAGGCAGATATACAACTACATGTTTAATGTAAAGCAATCACAAACAAACATTAAACAAAATTTGAATTGGCTGAAGGTAATGCTTGGTATGATATAACTCAGGCCACCTCACTTCACAGAAAGCTATAATCAACACTTTTTGAGATTTTCCAGTCTAAGGAACATAACAACCATTAAATTATGCTCAGAAGATTATCCTTCCATAGTTTCTGCAGTTTCTACAGGAAACTGAAGCTTCAGAAAATATTTCAAACTCTTTAAGATAAAAGACAATAATTAACAAGAATAAAGCTAAACAATCTTTTAACTTTGCCAATCTTTGAAATCATCAATTGACCCAAAGCAGATACTGGAGCCATAGAAATTTTACTAAGAATTAATTTGGTCTCCCATGAATATTGCATTAATCTGCCACAATTTAGGCCTGTTTATATTATTTGTATCCTCATAAAACATTAGTCTCTGGTCACCTGTCTTGGGGTCTACACCAGGCCAGGATGCATGAGTTTATTTTTTCTCTGACAAATTATACAGAGTTGTTAAATAATTTGATTTTACTAGGAAAATATAATAAATCCATAATATTTTATACTTTATTATCTTCACACCAAGGAGCAAAGTTTACATATAAGTCAACTTTTATATATAAGTCAAGGCTACTTTGCACATATTTGACAATCACTTCTTGCACTGTGGTGTTCTACCTCACATAATGGAAGAATTTCTGTAGAGGTCATTTCTGGTAAAGGTAGTCCTCAACTTACAGCCAGATGCTTAGTGATCATTTGAAGTTATGACCAGCTGGATTTGGAATACTACCCATATTCAAAGTTTTTTTTTTCCCCCAATAAGTTTTATTTATTTTTAGTCTTTCTACATCTCATGTCTCGAGCGTTTGCTTTCTGGGTTTCATACATCCATACAATAATCTTAACAATATTTTTCTTAATTAGTTACAATTCATTATCATTTCATTTTTAATACATCTCTTAAATTTCTTTTCATCTTAATATCTATCTTTTAATCTTTTTCCCCTTTTATTTTATCTCTATTTTAATTCTCTTTTCTTTCCCCCCCTTTTCTTTTCTAATCTTCTTTTTCCATTCCAACAATCAAAGATGTGGTCTTTTCCCACCTTATACATTTCTAGTATACATACATTTCTAGTATTAATATATTTTACTTCACTTCTTTTCTAAACAGTATTCAAAAATCTTTTTCCTCTTTTCCATGTCATCCTTACTCTTCAATACAAGCTGATTTTATCTTCATGACGGTTAATTCTATCACTTTATCACATTTCTAACAATATATACCATACAAAATGTGTCAAAGTTATCAATTTTCAATCTGCATATTTTCTTATGTTATTTTATAATTTCATTTCTACAAACTATTCATACATGTATTTAATACAAAAAAATTTTCTACATTATAACTTTTCTATATTCATACCTTATATTCAAAAATGTTATTATTATTTTTTATTTCTTATCACCACAATAAACAATTTATTCAAGATTATTTAATTCTAATATATTAATTTAGCATGCACATTCTTATTCTTTTTTATCCCTTATCTTTTACCCTGTTACATATTTTTAATCCTCTTTTCTTTTTGTTTTTTGGTTGACTCCCCCATATTTCTTTCAACTCTCTCATTTCTATTCTTAAATCCATTATTTTGCTATACTCTCTGTATTTCTCTCCTCTCTTTTCCCCCCTTTGTTGTTTTATTTTGCTTTCATCTTTTCTAGCTTTATCTTCTTTTCCCTTTCTGGCTTTCTTTTTCTCCCGTATCTTTTCCCTGCCATCTGAGATCTTCCCCTTCTGTTCTAATCCCTTTTTCACCCTCCGTCTTTCCATCATCCCTTTGTTGTATTTTCTTTCTTGTTGTTTTTCCCATCCCTTTGTTTTCTTTTCTTTCTTGGTGGCCCCCCCCCCCCCCGGTTCCTTTGCTTCTTCCACTCTTCCAGGATCCTCCGTATTTTCCTCAGTTGTCTGATCTGCACTTGTTATTCTTTGTATTATATTTTCCAGTTTTAGTTCTATGCACTCCATATCTTCAAATATTTCTTTCATTCCCATACGTTGTTTGTTTATAATGTCTTTAATATCCTGATGTATCCATTCCATGTCTCTATTTCCACTTGTTATCATTTTTATAATCCAACCAAATTTCAAAGGAAAAAAACAGGAGTTTTACCACCTCTTTTTCTTCTTTTGATTTACTCCGCTTTATTTATCCAGCAAAAACAAAAGTTCTGAGAGTTACACCCTTCCTTCTTTCTTTAAAATGGCACTTGTGCTTCAAGTCAGTATTATTCCTCTTTATTATTCTGTGCTCTCAATTTCATTATTTTGTAACTCCAGTGTGTAAATAGGTATATAATAATCAGTTTAGTTATAATAAGGTAGAGACAATTTCCAATTCAAATATCAGTATTTTTTCTTTAAAACAAAGTATCTTTCCAGAACCACATCTTCTTTTAAAACTTCCAGCAAGACTTTTTTTTTCCAAGTTCCCAAACATTTTCTTCAAATTTTTAATATGCTTGTCCCGCTGCTAGCATTTAGCTTCCATATTTTTTCCCCCTCATATTTTTGGGGCTATTCTTAAAAAGCAACAATCCTTTTTAGCCCAGATCGCAAACCACTCACTTTTCCCTCCTGCTCAGTCTTAGTGTTTCTGGTCTTCTTTCAGCTTTGTGGCAGCCATGTTTGCTGCCGCTGCTCCACATCATTGGCTAGGGGCTTTCCAGTTCAGGGAGGGGAGATGCAGCTCCCCTCTACCTTCCTGGCATCCCCCTTCGCTTTGCCCCCTCTACAGGGGAGCTTAGGTCCCAATCCGGGATCCTCGGATGTAGAGTGTTCGGAGTCAGCTGTGGAGCTCGTGGTCTGGCTTCCAATGTCACCGAAAGAGAAACCAGAAGTCCCCCATATTCAAAGTTCTGATAGTTGGGCTCCCTCTGCAGTCATGTGACCAAACTTTGGCCATTCAGCAACACATCCACATTTATGGCCATTTGTAGCATTCTGCAGTCATGTAACTGTATTTTATGATTGCTTTGCCAAAAACCAGCATGCACTTCTAGGTTTTGGCAAAATTGTGCCCATAGTGAGTCATTGGTTCACTTAATGACCACGGCATTTGCTTAATGACCAGATTCATTTAATGACCTGGTGATTCATTTAACGAATGCTGTAAAAAGTTCATAAAATTGGGTTGGTCATGTGCCCAATCTATTTTATACGACTATTAAACATATCACTGTAATGGGCAAGTTCCATTACAGTCTTATGTTGAGGACTACCTTGCACAATAAAGTATACCTTAATAAACTTCTTGCTCTACAGCATAGAGCAGCTTTAATGATTTATTTTAGCAATATGTATCTTAAATCCCTTTTGAAAACTCACTATTTTTGTGTGAAAGAAAAGAATATAAAAAACTTGTAAATATTACAAAGTTTATTCTAGAAAGAACAGTGTGAGATACCTTGTGTACTCTATTCTTCTATCAGAAGAAAACAGGAAAACGACTATCAACACATTTTCCTCATATAAATCTGCAACCATTATTTATAAGAATAAAGTTAAACTACAATATATATTATTTAGCTGTGTAACTTTGTGACCTGCGTAATTTCATTTTCATGGGTCGCTGGTCTTAAAGAATTATCCTTTCACTCTTTTCAATATTTACTTTTTATGAGACCTAAAAATATGCCTAAGCATGCTAAGTTGCCATTCAGGTTTAATTGGAACTTGTTCAGATACAATTAGAACTCAAAGAACACCTTTTATCTTGCTACTCTAGTATGTGTAAAAGTATAAATTATTTTGTTTTTTGGCGGAACACATGAATAATCATGTGTTCAAAAAACAAAATTTCACTCTAAAAAGGAAAAAAAAGGTAAAAAATTGCTTTCTTAAAGCAATTGTAATTCTCATATTTATGTAAACTTGCATTCTCCTAAATACATCATTTCACCTTGGGCCAGTGGAATAAAGTCAAATATCCTTTCTTCTTTATTAGTTTCAGTCATACTTAATATTTTCTTAATGTAAGAAATAACATTGCATGGACCCAAGACTTTTGAATATGAAATTAATATGTATGCATATGTTGCCAAAATGATTAATGATAATTATTTTATTCAAGAAACTAAGCATGAGTTATATTCAGGGGGGAAATTCAGCAGGTTCTGACAGGTTCTGGAGAACTGGTAGCGGAAATTTTGAGTAGTTCAGAGAACCGGCAAATACCATCTCTGGCTGGCCCCAGAGTGGGATGGGAATGGAGATTTTGCAGTATCCTTCCCCTGCCACGCCCACCAAGCCACATCCACAGAACCGGCAGGGAAAAAATTTTGAATTTCACCCCTGGTTATATTCTTCATATAGTGTTTAGGATGACTCAAAACTTTCCAGAATAGAATTAAGCACTAACTTTGAGATATGTTGGAACTGAAAGTCTTATTGTTGAGTATCCGACATACCAGGAAAACTTTAGGAAAGTTGGTGTAAGTCATATTTTATTTAAATAAAATATCGCCTTTTTACTATAAGCTTGTAAATTTAAATCAAGACAGCAGTAACCATAGTTAATATGAAATAAATGCATACTAGGCATTATTAGAAGTAAACAGAGGAGATGAACTATCCTACCTTAATCATATTTCATATTTTAAGAGTTTTGTCATGTGTTTATCAGTAAGAGCCGAGGTGGCGCAGTGGTTAGAGTGCAGTACTGCAGGCTACTTCAGCTGACTGCTAGCTGCAGTTCAGCAGTTCAAATCTCACCGGCTCAAGGTTGACTCAGCCTTCCATCCTTCCGAGGTGGGTAAAATGAGGACCCAGATTGTTGGGGGCAATATGCTGAATCTGTGAACTGCTTAGAGAGGACTGTAAAGCACTGTAAAGCAATATATAAATCTAAGTGTTATTGCTATTGCTAAGACAGAGCTGGTTAGCAAATGCAAAGAAAGGCTATTTTCAATAGTGATCCAGGATGTAGAACTGACCTCTTTTTCACACATCTAGTACAGAGAAGTATGAAAGCTTTGGAGACCTATCTTTTCCTAACCTTTAACAATAGCTCTAATGACTTATTCAGAACAATTTTTTATATCTTTACATATATATTGCAGAATATAATTTTCTTTCAGTCATCAGTGTTGCTTTGAAAAATAAACTTAAGAATAAAGAAGCATACTTTATTCTTCTACAATATAATAGAATCTGTTTAGCAATTATTTAATCAGGAATGATACTTTAATTGTATAGGTTTAGGAACTGAAGGAAGTTAGCACCCAGCCCTCCTAGAGGAATGAAATATTTTAGGATATACTAAAAAGGCAGAATATTTCCCCTAAAAGAGAAGTAGAAACTCACAGAAGCAGAAACTCAGCTCCCGCCCCATCATTGTTAATAGCCTGGGCCAGTCTATTCTACATAACAAAGATCTACCTCCTTCAGACAGAGCCATATTAGGAATTGCCCAAAGCCCTTTCATTACACCACCACCCAGCAAGGCTCAGCCAAACTTGAATTAAAAAATACAGCCTACAGAGTTGCCCCTGCATGGCCCCCTGGGAGTCTGACAACCAATCAGAATACATTTCTTACACAGGAACAGGAAACTAAGAGGTGGGGCCCAACAGAGGGTATAAAAAAGTCAGGAACTCTCAGCAAGGCCCTTCTTTCCCTTCACCCAAAATCTGGAAGCATGTGATCCACCCTTTTTGTTCAGGAACACAAGCCATGTGCTCCTGTCCACCATTAAACCTTCTTTCCAAGCAACTTCCATGAATCCAGTGTCTTTTTCCCTCTTGGAACTGAACCCAGAAGGATATTCCTTACAACAGAACCTTGCTTAGCTCAGACAAGGTGTATATAAAGTAAGTTTTTGAAAATTATTCACCCAACAGTACAAGAAATCTGATTTTTCTTTCTATTTTAGGTAATGTTACTTATAGGGATACCAAAATTAGAAGTGTATGTATTTATTGAGATACTACATAAAAAATGAAAAATTCTGTATATTTTTATCTGCAAATTGATGGACTTGATTAGAAGAGTAAAGAGGTACAGTTCTTACTCTTGACATGTTAGCATTACATTTATAGTGAGTTTTAATTGCCTATGAGTCATGCAAACTACAGAGTACCACAGGAATGCCCAGAACTGCAAACTAAGCTACTATATGTACAACAATTAGAAATTTCCTATTATATTTACAGAATTCATTCATTGGATCACATTATTTGACTCTCACTATTTTTCCTTCTAAAATTCATGGATAACCCTCAGTCTATGCAGTCCTAGTGGGTCTTTTCTATTTATAAATCCTACCTACAAAAATTACTTTTTTATATTTGATAAAAGCTATGACTGTATTACAGGAAAGTTCTGTAAAAGTTCATCCAGAAAGCTTATATGCATCTTTCAATGTTTGGAAACTCTGTTTGTATTAAGCATATTTTAATGTGGTGTGGTTGGGAAAAGAAAACTAAAAGCCTTGTAGGAGGCAGAATTGATCACATAGTTCTCACCAGTTTGGGACCATTTAATGTGTTTTTCCCACATATATTATTAGGTTCCAAATATAAAAATCTACAGAACAGGCTGCTGTTTTCGCAGCTGTGAAGACATAAAAGATGAACATGGAATTTTAAATCGTCGGTTCAGTGAACTATTTGAAAAGAGGCTACATTTCCAAAAGTTTCCTGGTCTACTTCACTATGTTACGCGGATTCTTTTTAATTGACTTTAATTACCCATTCACATCAACAAGGACAAACAGACCTTGCATTTCAAATGAAACATGAAGCATTACGAAAGCTGGCATAAAAGCTTCCAATGCTTTCACGTGGTGCAAGTACAGAAACAATAGCTCAAAGTTGTCAGTGCTGAATAGCTTTAGTGAAAGTAGAAGACATTATGTTTTATCTATCTAGCGCAAGAAACAATAGGATGTAAAGTGTCTTTCAAATGTATCATGGGGGATAGAAATCCTGGAACACTACAATCAGTTCACCGTGGGGAAAACTATTATATAAGCCTCAAAGGTACATTATTGCCAATAAACCAGTTAATTCCCTGCTAGGAAGAAAGGTTCTTGCAAAAAGATCAGAAAGGCAGGAAAAATACCCTTCTGCATTATAAAAAATTATATAAATAAACTCTGTTGCTTTTTTCGAGGCCCAACTGCTGAAACAATATAACCATTCAAGAGACTTAACATGATAAAGAGAGGGAACAACCTTGTGTTTTGAGTTTAGTGTTGTTTGTTTTTACATTTTGTTTGCTAACCCTTAAAACCTTTATGCTTAGAAAAATATAAAAATTATTCTAGACTTCCAAGGCAGATATGACAAAGTGAGGATGGCTCTGTAAAAGTAGACCTGATAACAGTTGCAAAGACCAAAGAACTGTGTGTAGACTGCTTCGTTGGAAGCTTTCTGATAAGGATAGGAGATTGCCCTTATGTGTTCCAGATGGTTGCTTCTTGCAGGAAGCCCATAGGACAGTAATCTTCCATGAGTCTGAGTGCCAGGAGACAAAGGGGACTAGCCATCTTGCTAAAACTCATGGTGGAGACTTCTAAAGGAATTAAATCAGTAAACATCGCTTTCTTTTGGAAATTGCCTATTAATGATTTTAAAGCTATTAGAGATATATGGAACAACAAGTTTGAAAAGTCTTCACCAAGTGAGCTTATCGTCAACTCTGGAAAAAAAGAAAAAAACAATTATAAACATAGAATTTAAAGAATTTGAAATAAATAGAAAAATGCTAAATAAGATTTTGATCTTAGAAAGATATAAGTGGACTAAGGCTTAAATAAATTTGGAATATTAAAACTTTTACAATACAATTTATAAATTGATTATAAAAACACACAGCTTCTTGTTAGAAATGTCCACTTTGTTTTGGGTTTTGGAAGACATAATAGAAATTAGCAATTTAATTATTTAAAAAGTGGACATTAGAGAGGATTAAAGGTTTTATGTAGAGGGGAAAAATGAGACTTTTGAAGAACTGAGTCAGAAATAATAGCCACAATATCAACAATGTCAGTAATCATATCTGCTTCTATGGATAGATTATGTGCAAAAATCATTATTGAAGAAATGACAGATGTTTAACAAATTTTATCTGACAAGATACAGATCGATCAAAATATCACGAATCAGTTGAGTCCATTAGTCACCTGGGATGAGATGATATAATGGGACCGGCCTCCCTGCACTAGAAAATTGGAGGCTCATTAGGGAGTGATCTGACCATGACAGGGGAGAAATCAATATCTGCTCCAAATCCTTGCCACTTCCCTGACAGAAAAATCAGGTCAAGTGTATGTTGGTCCTTGGATAGTTAGCCAATGGCTGTCATGGTGGCCACACTGTTAGATTTGGGTGCAAAAGAAGGAACGAGACACAGGAACTGTTCAGCACTTTTATTTTCCAAGCTGTAGCAATACGAGACTGCCGGCAGGCTGCAGGGAAGCCGCTTTTAAGGGCTTCCCTGTAGCCGGCTGGCCACTGACAGCAGTTTATTTCTTCTGCCGCTAGATTAACCAATCAGTGGCGGCTATGCAAATCTTAGCTCCGTACGGCAGTATGTAACACCCATCCCCTCTTAGTTTGTGGAATGTCCAATCAGGAATCAACGTAAGTCACGTAATCATGCAAGTACCCAGGACGCTGTATAGTCCTACTGGGCCTGCGTGATTCAGTTCCTTGGGAGACTTCGACCGGTGCAGACATGCCTGTTGCTGCTCCGGTACCTGCTAGTGGAATAATCTGGAACCGGCCTCCAGGCGTGGCGGCTGAAGTCTCCATGTCTTCGTCCTCCAGTCCCGGTTGACTTCGCTGGATTCCGGCGTCTGCAGGTAGGTGTCCACATTCCTCCTACGGGTTTGAAAATAGGTCCTCTTGGTTTCTTGTAGTTAGGGCCTGGCTCCCTGTGCGGTCGTCTCGGTCAGTCGTTCTGTATGATCTTCGGGGCAGAGACTCGCATTGTTCCAGGTTGTCTTGCAGCTGGCTGGCCTCCAGTTTCCGAAGCCAGGAGTCTCCCAGCCTACTCCTGAGCTGGTCGATGTGTCTCCGCCACACTCATCCGTCGTCCAGTTTGATTTGGTATGATTTCGTCCCAGTAACTGCTATGACGGTGGCCTTCACCCACTTGGGATCTCCCACATAGTTTTGTGTGAACACTAGCTCATCTACCACTAGTGTCTGGTTCAGCTTGTTTGAATCCAGGGGTGTCTCTGGATGATAATTTGGGTTCAGTCTGTCTAATTGGGACCTTAGCTTCCGTCCCATCAGCATCTCGGCAGGGCTCCGGTTGGTGGTCGCACAAGGTGTAATGTGTTGGGCGAGTAGGAACTGGTCGATCTGCTCTTGCCAGTCCCCTGGGCCCATCTAGTTAGAGTCTCTTTTGTCAGTCTCACCATCCTTTCCACCCGGCCATTGCTAGCCGGACTGAATGGCGAGATGAGCACATGCCTTATTCCCAGGTCTGCCAGGAATGATTCCATGTTCTTGGCTGTCAACTGGGGTCTGTTGTCCGACACGAGGATGTCCAGCAGGCCATGGGTCGCAAAAATCCTCCTCAACGCTCGTATGGTGGCTTCCGTAGTTGATGTGTGCATGCTCACGACCTCCAGCCATTTAGAGTAGGCGTCCACCACTATTAAGAAAGTCTGTCCTGACATCGGCCCCGCAAAGTCGATATGGACTCTTGACCACGGGGCCTTGGCTATTTCCCACTCTAATGGTGTGATTCGTGGCCGCGCCGGCCAAGTTTCTTGGCATGGCAGGCAGGTTGCCACACACTCAGTGATGTCCTGATCCAATTTAGGCCACCACAGGTAACTCCTGGCTAGTGCTTTCATGCGCACTATTCCAGGATGCCCTATATGCAGAGCCTCCATCACCCTTTTCCGTAGGCTCCGTGGCACAACATCTCGCTCCCCCCACAATAAGCACCCCTTTAGTACAGACAGTTCGACCTGTTTATTTTTGAAAGGTTTAAATTCTTCCCCCTCTTCTTCCTGTAGCCATCCCCTTAACACCCAGTTCAGGACCTTGGATAAGATTTGTCTTTCGCTGTGTGTTCTGCTATGTCCTGAGATGTGACAGGGCTGGTTCGTTCAATGTCGACCAGTAAGATTTCGGCCACAGGTGCGGGGTCTTCAATGAGATCGGATGTGGGGCAGTGGCTGAGTGCGTCGGCGTGTCCGATGCTGTTGTGGTCTGCCGGCAACCCATGCAGCTGGTTGTGGACCCCGACAGCGAAGAGGCTGTGGTGGTGATGCACCGGTGGCCTGTGCAGCTGGTACCCGAGTCGGACAGTGAGGAGGTTGGTGTGGACTCGGTGCCAGAGGCAGAGATGCAGCCAGGGCCTTCAGAACCTCCAGAGGCTCCCATCACTGACAAGGAAGAAGAGGAGGAGCCTATTCTGAATGCACGGGCACGCAGAGCTGTCAAGAGGCAAGAATGGTTACTCAGGAGGAGGTCTCCTCGGGAGTAAGGCTTTGGGCTAATTGGCCACGCCCTTATCCTATTTAAGTAGTGACCACGCTCAACTACGTTGCAGAAAACAGCTCTGTTCAATCCACGTCTTGATTTGGGTTTCCTGTTCACCTCTTGATTCAATTCAGCATTATTTTTCCTGTTCTTAGTTCTGGGCTTTCTGCCAACCATCAGTAAGTCTCATGCCTCTTATCAGTTAAGCTTCATTTGTTGAACTTCTTGGATTCTTTGTGCTTGGACTCTTGCCAACTGTTAAGACGTTAATTAACAGTTGGTGCACCGAAAGGACTTCTTTATGATTTCATGGACTTTAACAAACACGACTGCTAAGAGAGCATTAGTAGTTTAAAGAGTATTAAACAAGGTTTGTTTGCACGTTGCTTGTGTTGTGTTGTTTGTTTCGGCAGCTGGGACAGAACAGTTTGTTTCCTGCCACAAACAAACAAACCTTGATCACAATGGAGCAGCTGCGTGCTGACAACGCGCAGCTCCAGCAGTAGTTAACTTTGATGGTCAACCAGCTGGCTCAGCTTCAAGCCCAGATGGCCCCACTTGCTCCTCCTCCACCTCCTCCTCGGAGACACTGCCCGGGAGCTGTGCCAGACAAGTTTGCTGGTAATTTGGATATGTTTCAGGCTTTTCTTGGACAATGTCAGTTGTTTATGACTTTGAGAACTGAGGACTTTCCCAATGACCGGGACAAAGTAGGCTTCATTATCAGCTTGCTTTCCGGCTCTGCAGCTCATTGGGCCACGCCCCTGTTGGTCCACAACAGTCCATTGCTCAATGACTTTGGGGGTTTCTGTGAGCACTTACAGGAAATGTATGAGGACCCTATTAAGGCACAGACCTCCACCAGGCGTTTGAAGGCCTTAAAACAAGGACAGCATTGCTGAAAAGGACAGATGACGGACAAGGGGGTTGTGTTTATACTGTGGGGAGCCTGGACACTTTGCCATCTCTTGCCCCAAGAAACAACGAGGGGTGTCGGTTCCTGGCCTTGCACCACAGTCGTAGCCTACCCTGTCGGGAAATGGCCAGCACCCGATCTAGGGGAGACTCTGGGTTGGGCACGTACCAACACCGGCTCATGCCCTGCGGATGTGGATCCTGGACGGCCTCGTCACCTGATTCTGGACACTAAAGTTTTTGTGGCCGACAACCCCCAAGGGATTCCTGCCCATGCCTTGGTGGACTCCGGAGCGACCACGAATTTCATGGATGAGGCGTTTGCAACCCATTTTGCCGTCCCTCTATGTCCAGTGGATCCTCCCATGCTGGTCGAGACCATTGATGGTCTGATGTCTCTGTCCGGGCCGATTAAGGCCGCCATGCAGCCCGTGCGCCTGATCATCAGGAAGCATGAGGAGGCCATCCAATTTTATGTTACGTCTGGTTTACATTTCCCGATGGTTTTACAACTGGCTTGGCTTCGGACTCATGATCCACACATCCTGTGGTCCCAGAATTTTATGTCCTTCCCGAGCCTGCAATGCATGGATCATACGCACCAAGTTTGCGTAGGCCAGGTGCAGGGTCCACCTCTGGTGTCTTTGCCAGCCGACCTCTTGGACTTTGCAGACGTTTTCAGTGAGAAAGAGGCAGACCAGTTGCCCCCGCACCAGCCGTACGATTGCCCCATTGACTTGGTCCCAGATGCGCTGCTCCCTGCAGGGCAGTTGTATTCTATGTCGGACCCTGAATTGGCCGTGTTACAGGACTTTGTGGACAAAAACCTGGCCCGGGGTTTTATCCAGCCCTCGTCCTCGCCCTTGTCCGCTCTGGTCCTCTTTGTGAAAAAAAAAGACCGGTGACTTGCGCCTGTGCTGAGACTGCCGTAAACTGAACGCCATTATGGTGCGTAACCTGTATCCATTGCCCCTGATCCCTGAACTCTTGGAGAGACTCTGGGCAGCTACCGTGTTTACAAAGTTGGACCTGCGTGGCGCTTACAATCTGGTTCGGGTCCGTGAAGGGGATGAGTGGAAAACAGCGTTCGGCACCCGGTATGGCCATTTTGAGTATATGGTCATGCCGTTTGGATTAACCAATGCTCCCGCTGTCTTCCAACACTTCATGAATGACATTTTCCGGGATCTTTTGGACTAGTTTGTCGTGGTCTATCTGGATGATATCTTGATCTATTCCACGTCCCGGAAAAGTCATCTCCAACATCTCCGCCTGGTCTTGCAACGGCTGCGCGACCACCAGCTCTATGCCAAGCTGGAGAAATGTCAGTTCTACTAGACCACTATTGACTTCTTGGGCCATCGTAGGAGCCGAGGTGGCGCAGTGGTTAGAGTGCAGCACTGCAGGCTACTTCAGCTGACTGCTAGCTGCAGTTCGGCGGTTCAAATCTCACCGGATCAAGGTTGACTCAGCCTTCCATCCTTCCAAGGTGGGTAAAATGAGGACCCAGATTGTTGGGGGCAATATGCTGACTCTGTGAACCGCTTAGAGAGGGCTTTAAAGCACTATGAAGTGGTATATAAGTCTAAGTGCTATTGCTATTGCTATCGTATTTCTCCAGAGGGCATCGCGATGGATCAGAGCAAGGTCGAGGCGTTGAGAACTTGGCAACCTCCTCGTCGGGTGAAAGACGTCCAGCGACTCCTGGGGTTCGCCAATTATTATAGGACGTTCATCCCTGGTTTTGCCACTTTGACCGCGCCCCTCACTCGGCTTCTACAAAAGAAAGTCCCGTTCCGGTGGGGTGCCCCCGAGCAGCAGGCATTCTTGGCCTTAAAGGAGGCCTTCATGAAAGAGCCGATTTTAAAGCATCCCGACCCTCACTGTCCGTTTGTGGTGGAAGCGGACGCGTCGGATATCATGGTCGGAGCCATGCTACTCCAGGCTCGCGTGGATGGCGGTACTCTTTTCCCTTGCGCCTATTATTCTCGGAAATTGAATCCATCCGAGCGCAACTATACCATCTGGGGAAAAGAGCTACTGGCCATTAAGACCGCGTTCGAGACCTGGAGACATCACCTTGAGGGGGCCCGACATCAAGTAGAAGTGCGGACAGATCACAAGAATCTGGAGTTTCTGCAAACCGCGCAAAAACTCAACCAACGACAGATTCGGTAGTCCTTCTTCTTTGCCCGCTTCAATTTCAGGGTCACGTACATCCTGAGTGGGCACAACCAACGAGCGGATGCGCTCTCAAGAAAGCCCGAGTACGCCCACGTCGAGGACCCGCTTCCGCCTCAGACTATTCTGCCCGTCGAGTCGTTCATGGCCATCCACGAGCCTATCGACCTACGGGCACAGATTCAAGAGGCACAGCGGCAGGATGTGTACATCGACCTCTGGAAGCACGAGATAGGGCCCGAATCTCCTTGGACGTTCTCCGATGACCTCTTAAGATACCGGGAGAATCTATACATCCCAGCAGGCCCGCTCCGCGGTCTCATCTTGACCCAGTGCCATGACAATCCCGCAGTGGGACATTTCGGCCTTTTTAAGACCCTCAACCTGGTGTCGTGAACTTTCTGGTGGCCTCATCTCCGTCATGATGTGCAGTCGTATGTCACCTCCTGCATCTGCTGCCGACAGGCCAAGTCGGCTACGGGAGCTCCCCCTGGACTGCACCACCGTTGGCTGTGGGGGATCAAGTGTGGCTGTCGACCAAGCATCTCCCCTCTGACCAGCTGGTCCGAAAACTGGACCATCGTTACATTGGTCCTTTCCCTGTGGAGGCAGTTATCAATCCAGTGGCCTACCGCCTGACCTTGCCTCGGTCACTAAGGGTCCATCCTGTGTTTCATCAGTCCCTCCTTGTTCCCGAATGGCCCACCTGTCTGCTCCGCCAACTTGATCGTCCCCAGTCAGTGCCCTGTGACGAAGATGATCCACCCGAGTACGAGGTCGGCAGCATCCGAGACTCCCAGTGGATGAAGGGCCGGTTCCAGTACCTCATCGAGTGGAAGGGGTACGGGCCGGAAGACTTCACCTGGGAGGATGCGACCTCTGTCCATGCTCCAGATCTCGTTCGCGCCTTTCACGAGCAGTTCCCGTCCCAAATGCATCCGGACTGACAGACCCGGGGGAAGGGCCCTGGGGTGGGAGATAGTGTTGTGGCCCACCGGCGACCCATGCAGCTGATTGCGGACTCCGGCAGTGAAGAGGCTGTGGTGGTGATGCGCTGGCGGCCTGTGCAGCTGGTACCCGAGTCGGACAGTGAGGAGGTTGGTGTGGTGGTGCCAGAGGCAGAGATGCAGCCAGGGCCTTCAGAACCTCCAGAGGCTCCCATCACTGACGAGGAAGAAGAGGAGGAGCCTATTCAGAATGCACGGGCACGCAGAGCTGTCAAGAGGCAAGAATTGTTACTCAGGAGGAGGTCTCCTCGGGAGTAAGGCTTTGGGCTAATTGGCCATGCCCTTAGCCTATTTAAGTAGTGACCACGCTCAACTACGTTGCAGAAAACAGCTCCGTTCAATCCACGTCTTGATTTGGGTTTCCTGTTCAGCTCTTGATTCAATTCGGCATTATTTTTCCTGTTCTTAGTTCCGGGCTTTCTGCCAACCATCAGTAAGTCTCGTGCCTCTTATCACACGTTGCAGGAAACAACTTCGTTCAATCCACGTATTGATTTGGGTTTCCTGTTCAGCTCTTGATTCAAGTTGGCATTACTTTTCCTGTTCCTAGTTCTGGGCTTTCTGCCACCTTCAGTAAGTTCTCGTGGCTCTTGTCAGTTAAGCTTCATTTGTTGAACTTCTTGGATTCTTTGTGCTTGGACTCTTGCCAACTGTTAAGACGTTAATTAACAGTTGGTGCACCAAAAGAACTACTTTATGATTTATGGACTTTAACCAACGCGACTGCTAAGAGAGCATTAGTAGTTGAAAGATTATTAAACAAGGTTTGTTTGCACGTTGCTTGTGTTGTTTTTGCGTGGTTCGGCAGCTGGGACAGAACAGATGCTCTTTCCTGGTCGATGGGTCAGCTTGTAGCTGTAGCCAGACAGGAATATAGACCAGCGTGTCATCCTGGGAGACATGTATTGGGGCATTTGTTAGTTTCCTGCGAGACCCAGTAATGGTTTGTGGTCTGTTACAAGTTCGAATTTGCGGCCATAGAGGTACTCATGGAAACGCTTGATGCCAGCCACTGCCGCAAGCACTTCTTTGTCCAGTTGGCTGTAATTCCGTTCAGCCAGTGATAGCGTTTTGGAGTAATAGGCAATAGCTTCTGATCTGTTGGAAGTTGATGGCTGAGGACAGCCCCCACTCCAAAAGGGGATGCGTCGCACATTAGCATCAGGGGGAGGGTCTCACTGTATTGCATGAGGATGCTGTTGGATGAGAGTAAGTCCTTTACGGCTGCAAAAGCGTTGGCCTCTCTCTGTCCCCATGTCCACGTGGTCGTCTTCCCCAGGAGCCTGTGGAGAGGCTCAGTGACAGTCGCCTTCTGTTTTAAAAAAATGGCATAAAAGTTGAGTAAGCCCAGGAACACTTGCAGTTCCGTTTTATTCCTGGGGGTCGGAGCGTCTTTAATAGCTTTTATTTTTGCGTCTGTGGGACGAATGCCAGACTCGTCAATTAAGAATCCCAGGAATTCTACTTTGGGGACCCCTATTTTGCATTTGTCCCGCTTTACTTTTAGCCCCCTTCGTTGGAAACGTTCCAGTACCTCGCGCAGCCTGCTTAGGAGTTGTTCCTTCGAGTCCCCTGAGATGAGGACATCGTCGAAATAGGGAACCACCCCAGGGATGCCCTGCAGCAAGCGTTCCATCATGCTTTGGAACAGTCCTGGGGCCACGCTTAACCCAAATTGCAGGCGGTTGCACTTAAAAGCACCCCTGTGCATGACAATAGTCTGGGCTTCTGCGGTGGCTGCGTCCACTGGCAACTGCTGGTACACTTGCGCGAGGTCCAGTTTGGCAAAAATCTGACCATTCCCTATGGAGTGCGATAGGTGTTGCACTATTGGCACTGGGTAAGCGTTTTGTTGTAGTGCCTTATTAATGGTGCACTTATAGTCAGCGCACCCGCGGATCGACCCATCTGGCTTCATCGGGGTAACAATGGGAGTCTCCCATGTGACGTGGTCAACTGGCTCTAGGACCCCTTGGGTAATTAATTTGTCCAGTTATTCATCTACTTTGGGCCGGAGTGCAAAAGGGACTCGTCGGGGCTTTAATCTAATGGGGGTGACACTGGGGTCTAGGTTAAACGAAATGGGCTTGCCCTTATATTTACCTAGACTCCCGTCAAATATGTCTTGGAAATTAGCAAGCAGCTTGTCTCGTTCATCCCCTTTTATCTGATGCAGACCGGTGATGCCAATGCCCAGAGGCTTGAGCCATTCCACACCAAATAGAGTTGGTCTGTGCCCTTCTACGATGGTCAGGGGTAGCTTGCCCTTGAAATCTTTGAATTGGAGGGGTATCTCAGCTCTCCCCAAGACCTGGATGGGGTTCCCATGGAAGTTGTTGAACTGGATTCATTGCGGTGTAAGTTGCTGCCAAGTGAGTTTTGGCTGCACTTGCATCAGTGTGTCCCAGGACATGATGGTGAACACAGAGCCAGTGTCTAGCTCCATTTTGCAGGGGGTCCCTTCAATAGACACGGTGATATGGAACTTTTCCCCCAAAACGGCGTCAGAGTGACCCACGGTTGTATTGTGGATCCCCTGGTTGTTCTGGTTCTGGTACTCGTCCCGGCATCTGCCTCTTTGGCCCCCTGTTCTGTTCTGCCCTTGTCTCCCCTGCCCCATGGGTTGTCTGGGTTGGAAAGGGGCTGGCTGCTATGGGGTCGGTTGGGTGGCTCTGCACGCTTCTGCAATATGCCCTCGCTTCTGGCATCTGCGGCAAATGGCATCTTTGAACTTGCAGACCGCCCTGGCATGGCCCCCTAGGCAGTCTGAACAACGGGCTTGCCTTGTCTCAATGTCTCTGGGGCTTACCCTTCGTTCCGGGTATATGCGATGCACTGGTCCTTCCTCCTCTGACTCCTCGTCGTACTCAGGAACCTCGGTCATCCAGTCAGGCTCCCGGTGGGTACGATGGACGGCGCTGCTCTTTCTAATGTCGGCTGCTGAGTTGTCTGAAGATTCGGCGACTCTGGCTTCTTCCACGACATCCTTGAAGGTTGCTCCCCGCTGGATCAGCAACTTCTTTTGGAGATTGAGATCTCTCATTCCTAGAATGATTCGATCTTTCATCATTTCCTCCGGATTAATAAATCCGCACTTCGTTGCGATCTCCCAGAGCTTAGCCACAAAGTCATTTATGGTTTCACCTTTGCGTTGGCGGCGATGATAGAATTCGTTGCGGCTGACCATTGGTGTTGCTGTGGGAGCATAATGTTCTTTTAGGGTTGTCTGTAGGGTTCTCCATGAAATGGACTCGATGTCCGTGGGGGCCACCAAGGTTTGAGCCATTTTATAAATCTTTGGCCCGCAGTAGGTGAGGAAGAAAGCCCTCTTCCTGTTGTCTGGTAGATCTTGGAAGTTGTTGGCTTCCAGGAACATGCGGAAGCGGCTCATGTAGGTTTGCCATTCTTCCATCTTTGGATCGAAGATTGCTGGAGCTGGAGATGTGTTGGTAGCCATCCTCAAGTTTGGCCGGGGCAGTCGGTGCTTGCTTCTAAGATGGCCACGGATGCCATGAGGTGCCTTTGTCCTGTTGTCCTTCTTCAACCACCCTCGTTGCCAGTGTTAGATTTGGGTGCGAAAGAAGGAACGAGACACAGGAACTGTTCAGCACTTTTATTTTCCAAGCTGTAGCAATACGAGAACTGCCGGCAGGCTGCAGGGAAGCCGCTTTTAAGGGCTTCCCTGTAGCCGGCTGGCCACTGACAGCAGTTTATTTCTCCTGCCGCTAGATTAACCAATCAGCGGCGGCTATGCAAATCTTAGCTCTGTACGGCAGAAAGTAACACACACTCCTTAATTGCCTCAGTCCCCATGCTTAGGAAAGGCAAATTGAAATCCTCCAAGACCATAAGACTGGGGAGCAGTTTCTTTAACTATTCCTTGTAGAACTTAATTTTCAATTATCTTGCCAATTGGTAGCCATCCTTTGAGCTTGCTTCAATTTGCCAATGTTTTTAAACAGCAATGCACAAAACTGGATACAGGTTTCCAAATAAAGTCTGACTAAGGAATATCCTTCCATCTTTTTTCAGACAGAAATTTCATGATTTGTATCTGGTTCTCCTGGAAATAATACTTCCTATGCTTAAAGAGAGATCAGATGCAATCATATTTCTTTTATTAATTATCTCATATCATCTTTTATAGGTATGAATTTAATTTGCATATTTTATGAATACTTTCAAAATTCATTACAACCAGGACTGAAAAAACTTGAAATGTAATTACAGTAAATGTAGGAGAATCCACAACTGGCAAATACATCCATCCATCTGACTAGGTAAGAGAGTTTTCAAATGCCTGTGAATGAATCCCTATGTATTCTATTAATAGTAGTTGTTCTTCATTGTTATCACTATTTTGTTCAGCAGTTTATGACAGGTAGATACATTTTTTAAAATATGTGTCTGATATATATTTTATTATTAATAAGAAAATACCAAAGATTGAAAAAAAGTCTTATACAGGAGAGGAAGAACTTGCAACTGGAAAAAAAATCAATTGTGGGAAAAAAACCTTAGTTTTGTGTATGCAACATCTCTAATAAAATTATAGTATTTTCAGCAATATCTATGAAGCAGACTTAAGATAGATGGTGCCTCTTTTGGAACGTTCAGTCTTTATTGTTGCTTTGACCCAAGTGTTTCAAGTATTTTGTGATTGATCTTGTCTGATATGATGCAAAAATGTAAATTCTAAATATCTCTTAGCAACTGAGTAGAAACCTCTAGAGAAAAATAAAGGCTATTACTTTATGAGCATACAGAAAAGAAAAGGCAGCAAGGAAAAGAGATTGACTAACTAATAAAGGAGCAAACGCTTTGTCGCTGAAAATACCAAACTGAACCAGTAAGAATGACAACTACTGAAAATATCAGGTTTTAGGGTTTTTTGCTTACAATAGATCAGACAAGCTTGGTAGATGTTGACACCTAATTAGGCATATATTATCTCTTAGTGTATTTATTGATTAATTCATTTATTTTCAATGGAGAACTACTTTATGAGAGAAGAATTTATAGAAAGAAGGACCTAGAGAAAGAGTGCATTATTCACTTCAGATTGTTCTCATGTGATTTTTCTTGCTTATTGGGAGTGAACTGTCAGTTTAAAAAACAAAAACTTATTTAAAAATATGTAGCTTACAATTAAATAAATTAAAATTGTTACATTTAATGTGAATTGTTTAATTATAAATGTGTTCTTGAAATGGGTTTGCTTTCATGTCCATAAAACCCACACTTTATAAACAACAGTTGCAATTATGATTGCTATTGTTATTCTTCCAGAGTTTATTAGTAATCTAACACAATGCTCACATAATATGCTGCTCAATAAGGATACCATATAGAAATATAAGAAGCTTTGGGAATTAATTATTTATTAGTTGAACAAAAGGAAAATTGCAAAGACTCTTAAGAACCTGCATGCTGCAACACATCTATAAATCACGCTTTATTAACATTTACCTCAAGGTATTTTCTCTCCATTATGTTTACCCTCACTATCTTTAAAACCTATGAAAAGTTACAATAACACTGATTCTGTATGAAGTTAGCAATCCACATAAAATATAAGGTTTCTGGTTTTTGTTTTTAAACTAGTTTTACTTTTTATTTTCATCTATGGTTTCAAAATGCCTTTAAAGAATGTTTTCTCATACTTGCTACTGAGTATTCTGTCTAGTATCTATTCTAAATATGTCCTAGTACCTCTCAAAACATATAAATAAAAAGCTGGGGGAAAAATAGGCACTATGTATCCAGAACATCATAACTAGTACAGCTATGCAGTCTTTATTCTTAAAGCAAAAAAGTATTTTGGAAATTGAAGAGGTATAAAAGAAACATGTCTTAAAGCAAGCACTTGTTTTCACAGAATCATACAGTTGCCTAACATAGCTGCCACGTGATACTATGAAAAGACACATTTAGTTTCAGAAGTCAAAGACGTGTATTATAGTCATGCTGTCATGCTGCAAAGCACTTCTCTCCTCTGAATCTAAAATCATCTTGTTTTCAATCTTATTCCTTTCCTTTTTTTGATCTCTCAGAGACTATTTATGGACAAAATATACCATATACAGATCCACTCCAGAAATATGAAATCAATTTCTTGAGTAAAATAGTTTCATTTGGCTTTGGATAGCTTTTACTGTGCTCATATTCATTGTGTGCAGATTCCAATAATACTTTCAATAGAAACAATATGCTACCTAAGCAAGTGGACAGCTGGGTGCCAGCTTCTTAAACAATTGTACTTAAAATAATAGAATTCTGGAAGGTAGGAAAAATATCAGTGCTTATGTATTACTTGAATTAATTAGAATGAATTCTAACTGGATGCCCTTGCTAGTATCCCCATTTGCATTCATTGATCAAAGAGGTTTGACTCAGAAGAACTAGGGATTAGCAATAATCGTACCCCAAAGAATACTAAGAAAGATCTGGCTGATTATTCACCTTCCAAATTTCATTATGAAACTACATTTAAAGCATAAATTCCAAGACTGGATGGAAATTGACATCATAATTAGCAACCAACAAGCAGAATTCAACGACCAAAGTTGGTCAACATTAAATTATATTCTGATGTACCATCTTATAAAGAAGTATGACCAGAAAATGAAATCCTCCTTGTTCATAAGTTGCTAAACTTTACATTTACTTTTAATTCGTTGTCTAGAACTATTTATATTATAAAAATAATATAATAGACAGGTGCTTTCTTTTTTTTATTCAGATCTTATTCTTGACAGCCAGTTTGGTCTAGCGATTAAGGCGCCAGGCTAAAAAGTGGGAGGTTGTGAGTTCTAGTCCTGCCTTAGCAATGAAAGTCAACTGGGTAACCTTGGGCTAGTCACTCTCTTCAGACCAACATATCTCACAGAGTTGTGGTTGTGGAGAAAATAGGAGGAGGAATCTGTATTGGATATGTTCACCACTCGACACTTTGAGTTATTTGTAAAAATAATAAAGGCAGAAAACAAACAAAGAAACAAACAAATTCTCTAACACCGTGTTAATAATAAGATACAACATTATTAGAAAATATAGAGAGAGAGTGAATCCACCAAGGATTTATTCTTACTCCATCCCTGGCAAATTTTTATATCAATTCTACAGTAGAATTCCTAAATAATACAGACTTTCACATTCCCAAAGTAGCAGTACATATATGCAGATGATTCTTCTGTCTTATTGTGAAGTTCTTAAATAGGCAATAAGCTCTACAGTTCACCACAGCAAATCAAATGTTGTATGCTGGTACTCAATTTTGAAAAATAAAAAAAATGCTAGTTTTTGCTAAAAAGCTTCACACTAATACTGGATTGTAAAAGTGAATGGGGTAGAAAAGGTTAACACTTTCAAGTATCATGAAATGTTTTCATTCCAAAGGTTTCTTATATGTACATCATATGTGTCCCATAATTATCTTTAAAGAACATCAACTGTGATTAATAATGATATATTTAAAAAGTGATGCTTAAAGGCATGACTTTATTCCCTGCAGCAAAAACTCATCCTAAATCCATTTTGGTGCACAATGGAATCTATGTTAAGATGCATTTGAATCAATATATATCAAATTTGCAAATGCCCTGATCAAACTGGAAAGAAGGATGATTAAAACTAAGGTACAAGCCTAGAGGTTGATGGTAATTACTGGCTGAAGATTCAGTTGAGAAGCTACATTTTATGTTGTCACAATGAAAATAAAGCTACAGTGATGCAAGGATAAACGCTATTGGAGAATTTTTTTCTTCTTATTTATGTTTATATAAATTGCTGATCATTCATTGAAATTTGGATAGGTTTCATTTTTTTTCAGATAGAATATTGAAATGGTTTAATTATACTTGGTTATCATTTTTATAATTTAACAAAGTACTTATTTTATTGTATTTTATTGTATTTATAATTTATAATTTAACAAGGTTTTTCCAGACTAATTAGCTCTCATCTCATGCTAGATTCCACAAAACCACAGAATGTAGGGTTCCCTTTTTATGCTTAACAATGAGTTCTATGGATGTTGTTCATCAAGCCCAACATATAATTTAGAAAGTAAAATCGTAAAAATAGCATTAAAATAAAATCATACAAACAGAAGCATAATTAATAGAATACAAATTAGGAGCAACAAAACTGCCACCTCCGTTTTTGCCGGAAGGATATTAAAACCTGACTTCCAATTGGCCTGGGGTCCTGAGGTGATTGACAGGGGTAAGAAGACTTCATCCCTATCCCAGCCATCTCTTAGCTTTATCAGTTTTGGTTTTAGTACAGTTTTTTTTTATAAACAATATTCTAATATGTGTAGTTTTTAATGTTTTAATACAGTAATTATTTTTACTTGTTTTATAACTTGTGAGCCACCCAAAGTCACCTTCTGGGGGACATGGGTGGCTTAAAAGTTTAATAAATAATAATAACAGTAATAGTGGCATCCAATGCATCCTGGAGTCACAATAAAGGACCAGTAACATATTAAAGTACTAAAACAGAAAAATGATTATTTAAGTACTTGACAGAATTAAAGTAGTGTAAAATAAATATAAGACATGCTACAGCAGCATCAAATAACAATGGTTGAAGCCACGAGATATGCAAGAACCGAAACTTCATATTTCCCTTGATACCCAAAGTGGCAAAAGAGGAAGTAAAGAAGAACATAAGTGTAAGGCAATTGTTTCTGGGGGCATCATTTCATATATGGGACACAATGTTAGTACCTACTAACATCCCTGTGGAACAACAGAACTGTCTTAGATAAAGATTTGGTACATGCAAATGGGACAAGGATCTTTCAGATAGCCTGGACTCAAATAATTTATGACATTATAAACTGATAGCAATATTTTTAATTTGGCCAGGAACTAGATCTGCTATTGGTAGAGATTGCAAATACAGGCCTAAAACTATGCTATTGGCCACCCTGTAAGGTATTCTGTTTTTAACTCTTTGAAGTTTCTAGACTATTTTCAAAGCATCCCTATTTTAATAATGTCTTGCAGTAATTAGAATGGGAAGTTAACAAAGCTTGAGCAATTGTTGCAAAGTTATTTTTAGATGGATAACAGCCAAAGCTGGTAAAGGGCACTATAAAACCACTGAGATTTCTTGATTCTCTATGGATAGTGCTGGGTCCAAAACTATACCTAAATTTTTTATTTTTACATACTGCATATGTGTATGTCTCTCTCTGTGTGTATTCCATTCAGATATAAACTGAATCCAATTACTTTGCCATTTCCATTGATCTGGAATTAAGGGGTATAGATGTTTCTCCCTTGTCGTGGTCAGATCATTTCCTGCTGAGGTTAGACTTCAGGGCGCTACTCCCCCATCGCAGGGAGGTGGAGCCGATTAAGTGGTTCCGCCCCAGATGCCTAATGGACCCTGAAGGGTTCCAGAAGGAGCTTGGGGAGATACCTGACTCTCTTGTCCACAATCCGGCGGAGTCCCTGGTGGCTGCCTGGAATTGCGCCTTTGCGACCTCTCCATGGTGGTGGATCCAGGAAAGCTCCCTGGTTTACCGAGGAGCTCCGGAAGATGAAGCACCAGAAGAGATATCTAGAGTGAAGTGACGCTGGAGGACCAGTAACTCCGAATTGGACCGAACACTCTTAAGAGCCTTTATTAGGACTTATTTAGTGGCGATATGGGTGGCAAAATGTTCGCATTTTTCCACACTTATTGCATCCGCTGATTCGCACCCAGCCGCCCTATTTAGGGTGACTCGTTCCCTCCTTAATGTAGAGGGAGTGGAGGAGCCCTTGCAGGGTAGGGCTAAGGAGTTTGTGCAGTTTCTGTCGGATAAAGTCGCTCAGATTCGGATGGACCTGGACTCTGATTGGGCAATTCCGATCGAGGTGACAGGGGCAGGTCTTAGTCCTATTGTGTGGGATGAA
>QLTV01004297.1:2468281-2485717 GCA_003457575.1 Thermophis baileyi | reverse complement strand
AGCGTCCATGCTCGAGCCGCGGAGCAGCAGCAGACCTGTCCGCACAGGCCGCTGCCTCACCACCAACTGATTTGCGCAGGTCTAGTAGGGCTCCAAAACGCCCCGCCTACCTGCGTGATTACGTATGCTGGACAGCTCCATCCAGGAGGGGAGGGGTGTTATGTTCTAACTGTTTCAACTGTGTTGCATGGTTCCAACCAGGTCCAGCGTTTGAGCGGGAAAAAGCTCAAACGCTATTGGCTGGTCTGTCTGACAGCTCCCTATAAAAGGGCAAGCTGTCAGACTGCTCTTTGCTGGTTGCTTACACAAGAGCTGAAATAAAGAGCTGCTTTGGAAGTCTGTCTCCTGTCATCTCTACCCACTATCTAACAGATATAACCATAGATACAAACTAAATAATGCCATCTACTGGTTGAATAATTCTGTAGTTTTTGCAATACAAAATACATTCTAACATGTATTCCAACACCCCCACTCAACAACTTCTCCTTATAATAGTCCCATTTCTAATCTTAGTTCTGTTTCCTGTTTCTTATGATTCTTCTTGTCCTTTTTCTTCCTCTTCTTCTTGCTGTACTGGCTATCCACAGAGCTGCTGCTGCTGCTGCTGTGGCTTCGGCCTTGGCTCTCTGAAGAGCTGGCACTGGAGCTGCTGGGGCTCTGGCTCTGGTTCCGGTTCTGGCTCTGGCTGGGTGGGGGACCAGGGCAGAAGATGCAGTCTCTTTTGTATTTTCCTTCCCATCTCTGGGTTTTAATGCTTTGCAAGCAACCTAGGACAGACATTTGGCTGGGATCCCTTTATTGCTTCTTGTGTATCTCCTGATTGAAACCTTTTGTTGCCTGGTTTCTTCTTTTATTCCACTTGGATAGTCGTTCTCAGTTAATTTATTTATTATATCAGGACTTCTGTGTCCAGGTCATCTGCGCTATGTGTGAATGCAGTTTGAATATTTCTCCTTGGCAGTTATTAACTATCTGATTGCAGTTTAGCTGATACAGTTTATCTGTAATCTTAGTCCTTGCAAATAAGATATCCCCTTTTGTGATGACACAACTGTCCCCTTTAAAGGTCACAACATTGCCTTGTTTTGTGAGTTTCTTCACTGATAAAAGATTAGTTTCAATAGCAGGGATATTGATAGCCAAATCTGGCCCTAGGTTCTGCCTCAGTTTACCTTCCCAATAAGCAACCAAGTGGGAAGATCATTTAAAATCAGTTTATTAGGGTACCCTGATAAAGTGAAATCTCCCTATGAGAAGGGAGAGCCCCAAGACCCACCTTACATTCCTTTTTATAGTTAACACAACAAAGAAAATGCAAGAGGAAAGTTAATTGGATAGGATAAAAGTAACGTCCGCTTTGCATAGGAAATTAGTTACATGTAGTCAAACATGTTATATATTTTCATCCCATAATATCACACATGTTCATTAAAATGTGGTCTGACATCAGAAGGGGCATAAATTGTAAAGAAAAAGGTTGTTTAGAGTTCATGAAAGATAAACAGACCCCAATTTGTACTAACAATCTTTTTCTTATCTGGGGATAGCCTCCAGCCAGTTTATCTTTTCAGTTTAGGAATGTTAAAAGCTATTCCTACATTCCAGTCTGTAATGAGCTTGAACTTCATTTTAAAAGAAAAAAATAAGTCAAAAATATTAAGTATCTATATTAGTTAACAAATTATAAAATCCATATCATGTGCCACTCAACATACAGTACATTTTTCACAAGTATCTTTCCGGTGGTACTCTGAGAAATAGTAAAGAAAACCATCTCCTATTCCTTCCGATTGTACTATTTGTCCATTAGCTGTGGTGATTTTTTTCTGTTTTACTTTGGTTAAGGTGAGTAAAGAAATTTCTGTCATTTGTCATGTGACTCATAGCTCCTGAATCAACACACCATCCAAATACCAGTTCATGTCCTTCTTATTCCAAAAGCCTTCTATTTCTTAGCATCACCCACCCTTTCATCCAAATCAAACTGCAAAATACAATTTCAAATCAGGTAAACCCAATCCTGTAACACCTTACATTTAACTGTTTTTACCACTGTCACACACATTACAATATATCCTTTTCTCACTGTTTAAATGGTAAATGAGTTGTCAAAATAGATATTGTCTGAATGAAAAGCATTATTCTAGCAAAACATTCATTTTTATCACAGAAATTTTCCCCAGCAGTGATAGTTGCAATTTCTTCCATCTTAACGTCTTTTTTAATTTCACTCCACATCTTAACACAGTTATTTTCAAATGATACAGTATGACCATGATATTTTATCTTTTTCTTTATCTTAAAACCCATCAATACTATTTGATCTTCTATTTTCATTTTTTGTTAAAGTCTTCATTGTGTGTTTATTAATCATGAAACTTGCTAATACACCAAATTCTTTTAATTTGTCCATCAACATTTCAGCTCATTCTCCAATGTGGGAGGAGCCATCATTCAGGATGGGTTGTCCTCGTCCACTCAGATTGAGGACCGAGTCTGTAATTTTTTGCTGGGTCCACCCTCCTATGACCCAGATCCGACTCGGTCCTCAGAGAGGACAGACGTGGACCCGTTTTTTCTCCCCTCCTGATTGTTGGCTCTTCCCGGTTTTTTCGACTCGGATTGTTGCTTTTGACTTCGCTTTTGCTCGCCCTTCGTTCTCATCGCTATCGGCTTTGATCTGGACTGTACGACTACGTGAGTGTCTCTCTCCCTTCGGCCTCGTTTGGCAGTTGAGCCTCGGCTACTGCTGCGGGGGCAGGCGGCTTCTGGACTCTATTTTCGAACCATTCTATCGTCTTGCCGTGTCCTGCCTTCCGCTGCCTGAGCGCTCTTTGACCCGCCCGACAAGCACCTTACAGCTGGCACTAGCGCTGGAGCTCGGCTCGCGTGACTTCGACTCTCTGAAGGCCTCTCACGCTAGAGCCGCGGCTCGCGTGTATAGCGCCGAACAGCTGATCATCACGCTTGAGCTTCGGCTCGTGTAGCATTGCTTTCCTGGTGGCAATCAACGCTAGAGCGGCTGTTCGCGTATATCAAGGTGATTTCAAACGCTGGAGCTTTGGCTCACGTAGCCCTGCTTCCCGGTGGCATTTACCTCTAGAGGGCGGATTTCTGGCCTGGTATCAGACTTCGCCATCTGCACTGGAGCCTTGGCTCGTGCGGCCTACAAATTCCTCTGACGAGCTGCCATTTTAAGGCCTCAAGAGCGCTAGAGCTCCGGCTCGCATGGCCTCACTTGCTAGCCCAGGAGCGGCTCCTCCAGCCTTGTGTCTCCGGCTAGTTTGTGGACCCTGATCTACTGATTGTTTGGGTGGATCCACGCCACACGTTTGGCCCTTACAACCTCGCTGAGGAACGTCGGGCCCGATCAGGGTGGCCATTTTGTGGGACTTTTCTTAGTAGCAGCCATTTTGTTCACCTGGCTAGGCCTCTCTGCCTCCCTCGACACACTCAGTTGGCCATTTTCCTTCCTTCTGGGAAGGCATCGAGTGTACCACACTACTTGGGCCTACTTCGTCACCATGGCTCAGCGCCACGCTGATAAACCAGGGGGCAAAAGATATCACAAGATGGATAGGCCCACCTCAGAAGAGTCCGGGTTATCTGGCTCCTCTAGGCAGGGGCAGGCCCCTTCTTCTTCTCACTCTGGTCACTCATCTAAGGCCACAGAGCGAGCTGAACGCCTCCAGGACAGGGTATTACAACAGATCTGCTCCCGTGCGGCAGAACTCTCTTCGTCCAGTGACACCCTGCCCATGCCTTCGGCGAACGATCAGGTTGCCTGTGCCTCGGCTGAGGCCATTTCCCTGGACGACCCCGCCTTTTTTCGGGCTATGATGGATCCCTGGGCAGCTACGGGCCTTCCTCGCCCTCCACCTTCCCAGCTGCAGGTGGAACTAGGCACGTCTTCTGACCCAGTGCTGCACGCCCCCGCCCAGGCTGCCATGGCTCCGCCTGCGCAATTTCCTTGGACCCTGCCACCTGGCAGTCCATGTTATCAGTGGCGGTACAACAGGGCATCACGGCGTGCCTACAATCGCTTGGAGGTGACTCAGCTTTTCCACAGCGCAGGCCCTCGCATCGCTCCAGCTTCGGGACTCGCAATCACAGCCCCGATCGCGATTCTGGGGAATCGGAACCCGAAGAACAAGAGGTGGCTCTGGACCTAGACAACGAGGAATATGTTCTTTCGGAGGATAAGGACATGCCTCACGAGCACCAGGCCTCCTCCACTCTGTTCCCGCCGGCTCTCTTTAAGTCCCTCCTGCACAAGGCACGTACGGCAGTGGGCCTAGATGGCCCCTCGAAGTCTACAGCGGACACACACATTCTTCAAATAGATCCTCTGTTTACAGAGGTTACTCCAGAGGTGGACTTTGTCCCCGCGCCGCCTCTCTTTCTGGACAATGTCCAAAGACAATGGCGTTCTCCGGCATCGGCTACAGTGGCTTCTTCCCTGGACCGCAGACATTTCAATGTCGCTCAGGAGCTGTCTTCGCTGCTCGATGTCCCTCGGGTGGTCGACCCAGTTCTGGCCCTCCATTCCTCTACTACGTTACCAGGCGAACCTGAAGAGTTGCTCCGTCCTGAGGACAAACGGACTGAGCAGGTCCTCATTAGAGCACATCAGGCCACTGCCTGGGCCATCAAGGCGGCGTCTTCGGCGTCTTTTTTCACCAGGTCCTCCCTAATTTGGCTCCGGTTGGTTCAGGAGCAGATTCCATCCGCCAACCTGACAGCTCACCAGGACCTCAATAAGGTCTTTGCTGCATCGCAGTTTGCGGTGGACGCCTCTCTCCATGCTTCCCGCTTTGCCTCTAAGGCCACGGCCTTGGCCGTGGTGGCGAGATGTATGCACTGGGTCCGCCAGTGGTCAGTTGATGCATGCCACAAGTGGCGCCTGGCGTCGGCCCCATTTCAGGGACAGCTTCTCTTTGGCCAGTCTCTTGATCCCATTGTCGTAGAAAATAGGGACAAGAGGAAAATCTTGCCTTCTCTCTCCAGAAGGGGCAACTCACAGGCATCTCCCTTTCCATGTCGGCCCTTTCGGGCGGCGGACCAGGCCTTCAGCTTCCCTCGGGCCTCAGGTCAGTCTGGATATCGGCAGCGTTCCCAGTTCGACCGATCTGGGAGGGGGAGGCCATTTAAGCGTTCTGCCCGGGGCGGAGGCGGGGGTCGCCCCTTTAGGCGCTCCCGCTAACTCTCTCGCTGGTTCCCCTATTGGGGGCTGTCTGTCCATTTTCTATTCTGCTTGGGAGCAGACCACCCAAGATAGGTGAGTCCTGGAGACCATTTCCATGGGTCTCAGACTGGAATTCCTCTCCCTTCCCCCGAGGTTTTTCATTCGATGTCCCACTTCCAGGGTGCCTTCCAAGAAGGCCCTCATGGACGAAGCGGTCCAACACCTGCTGGACATTCATGCCATCCAGCAGGTCCCCCTGGACCAGCAGGGACAGGGACATTACTCCATTCTCTTTGTTGTCCCCAAAGCCTCGGGGGGATACAGAGCAATTCTGGACCTCAAGCATCTGAACCGCTACGTGAAGTATAGGCGGTTCAAGATGCACTCCCTGCAGTCTATTCTAGGGGGTGTCAGAAGGGGTGATTTCCTTGCTTCCCTTGAGCTGACTGAGGCCTACCTGCATATCCCTATCAACCATGACCATCGGCAGTACCTCCGGTTCTGCTATGCAGGTAGGCACTTCCAGTATAGGGCCCTTCCCTTTGGCCTTTCTTCGGCCCCTAGGGTCTTCACCAAGATCCTAGCTGCGGTCGCCGCACACCTCAGGTCATTGCCAGTGAGGATCCAATGCTACCTGGACGATATTTTAGTGTAGGCGTCCTCTCAACATCTCGCTAGGCGCCATCTCCAGGTAGCGATCTCCACGCTGGAACGGCATGGGTTCTCCATCAACTTGGAGAAGAGCCACCTTGTCCCTGCCACTACCCTTCCCCAACTGGGCGCCATTGTAGATACCCTGCAGTGTAGAGTCTTTCTCTCCTAGGAGAGACATGACAGCATTGTACAGTTAGTCTCCCAGATACAGCGGGATCGCCGGGCCCCTCTGGCCCTTCTGTCCACTCTCCTGGGGAAGATGATCTCTTGTATTTCTATCACCTCTTGGGCACGACTACACGCTAGGGATCTTCAATGGTTCCTCTTACCTTTCCAGAAGATGGGCCGCAGTACCTCGCAGTCCCGGGTCCCGGTTCCTCTGACAGTTCTCCGGTCCCTCATGTGGTGGTGCTCCCCGGCCCTGGCACAGGGGTGTCTCTTCCGCGAACCTCCCAGGTTTGTTGTGACAATGGATGCCAGCCTCTCCGGCTGGGGCGCTCATTCCGATGGCCACCTAGCTCAGGGTCGGTGGTCTCCCCTGGAATCGACGGCTTCCATCAACGTACTGGAGCTTCGGGCAGTCTTCTTGGCCCTCAAGACTTTCCGGGCCTCCCTGGAGGGCCGTCACGTACTAGTCCTCATGGACAACACGACGGTGAAGGCCCATGTCAACAGGCAGGGAGGCACCCGGTCGCGCACCCTCATGCGGGAGGTTCTCAGACTCGGCCTGTGGGTGGAGCGTCATCTCCTTTCCCTATCTGCGGACCATATCTCCGAGGTTTCCAATACCCAGGCGGACTGGCTCATCCGAGCAGAGGTGGATCATGCAGAGTGGCATCTGCATCCTGCCCTCTTCCAGTCCATCGTGAGCCGCTTTGGCCTTCCGCAGCTGGACTTGTTCGCCACCCCAGAGAACAGGCAGGTCCCGAGGTTCTTTTCTCAGTTCCCTTCACCGGGAGCAGAAGGGGTGAATGCGCTCAGGACGCCGTGGCCGCCAGGCCTTCTCTACGCCTTCCCACCGCTAGTGATTCTGCCGCAGGTCATCCGAAAGGTCCTGGAGCATCGGGCGGAAGTCATCCTTCTGGCGCCTCACTGGCCGAGGAGACCTTGGTTCGCAGACCTGAAGTCCCTGTCCGTGGAGCCGCCTTGGACGATTCCTGCCACGGAGGAGTCACTCACCCAGGGGCCGTTGGTGCACCCGGATCCCCAGTGGTTCCAGCTGACCACCTGGCGGTTGAGTGGGGTGCCCTAAGGCGGCAGGATTACAACCCGGATGTAACCTTAACGATACAGGCCTCGCGTCGCCCTTCCACCGAACGTATCTATGCCTCCAACTGGAAGTCCTTCTGTTCCTGGTGTGCCTCAGAGGGTCTTTCGCCAACCAATATTCCCCTGCCCAAGGTGCTGAAGTTCCTCCAGCGGGGCTTGGACATGGGTCTTTCTCCTAATACCCTTCGCCACCAAGTGGCAGCTTTGTCGTTGGTTCTCTCCTACGCGCAGGTGGATTCGCTGGGCCAGTTCCCAATGGTTCGACATTTCTTGTGGGGCGTGTCCAACCTACGGCCCCCCGTCATACACCGTTACCCGACCTGGGATCTCCCTAGGGTGTTACAGTCCCTTACAACGGCCCCTTACGAACCTCTTCATTCGACTACCCTGCGCTACCTTTCCTACAAGATGGCCTTCTTGATAGCAATCACCTCGGCTCGCAGGATTTCCAAGCTTTCGGCACTGTCAGTCCATCAGGACTTATGTATTTTCCACTTGGACCATGTTGTTCTTTGTTTGGACCCCTCCTTTGTTCCCAAAGTTAATTCTGTTTTTCACCAGGCTCAGGAGTTGGTTTTGCCCAGCTTCTGTTCGAACCCTTCGCACCCTTTGGAGAAGGTCTGGCACACTCTGGATGTCCGTAGGGCGGTCCGCATATACATTGACTGTACACGCGAATTTCGCAGGACGGAGGCTCTTTTCGTGGCCTTTTTGCCCCACTCGCTAGGGCGGAAGGTGTCCGCTACGTCCATCGGGCGCTGGATTTGGACCACCATCGCCAAGGCCTACGAGGTGGCTGGCCTGCCAAGACCCCCAGGGATTACGGCCCACTCTACTCGGAGTGTGGCTACTTCTGCCGCCTGGGTGACACAAGCCCCTCTGGTGGAGGTGTGTCGTGCTGCCACCTGGACTTCTCCATCCCCCTTCATCCGACACTATAAAATCGACAAATTTGCATCGGCTGACGCAGCCTTCGGTCGGAGGGTCCTTCAGCGAGTTCTGGGGGAGTCTCTGTGACAGTGGCTTGGACCTGCCCTCCCTTGGGACTCACACGCTTTGGTAGGTCCCATCCTGAATGATGGCTCCTCCCACGTTGAAGAAGGGGCGTTGGTCTTACCTGATATGCCTCTTCTCAACAGGAGGAGCCATCATTCAGTCCCGCCCTGCAGGGGTCCAAGGCATTTTGAGTTTTTGTTTCTCGGATTCAATTTTTGCTAGCCAGTGTCTGCCCCCCTTTGTTTTTTGGCGGTTCCAGGAGGGGAGCTCCGTTCCTATTGACTGTATATAAGTTCGGGCCACGTCTAGTCTGTTCTTCGTTCTCGCCGGATGTGGGTCATAGGAGGGCGGACCCAGCAAAAAATTACAGACTCGGTCCTCAATCTGAGTGGACGAGGACAACCCATCCTGAATGATGGTCCTCCTGTTGAGAAGAGGCGTATCAGGTAAGACCAACGCCCCTTTTAAAGGATTTCCAGAATCAACACCAAGTCATCTGCAAAAGCTCTTAAATTATAAATTTCATTTTTAATATTTACTGCCACAATCCTCTCATCTTGACTTATATATCTATTCAATATTTTGAAAACCAAAATAATCAAGAGAGGAAACAATGGGCATACTTGTTCTGTTTTTTTTAAATCTCTCAGAGCAGGGGTGTCAAACTCGATTTCATTGAGGGCAGCATCAGGTTGTGTTTGACCTCGGAGGGCTGGGGTGGGGCATGCCTGGGTGGGCGTGGTCATGGTGGGTGTGACTGGGGTGGGTGTGGCATGGGACTTGTGGGGGGGCACCTGTGGTGGCCAAATGCTAGGGCAGGACATCCCTGAGACCCTCACTCACTCTCATTATACAGGAAATCCTCAAGTTACGAATGTAGTAGAGTCTGCCAATTACATTCGTAACCCAAGGATTCGTTTGATTGAATCAATTAATTGAATGTGATCACTCCCTGCTTTCCCCAATGTATTTGTTATTAAATGCACATGAGGTATCTCAGAGTGGGGAAGAGCATGTGGGGCCTAGTGCTGGAGCAGGCCATCCAAGGCCTTCCCCCAATCCACTGAGATAACTCATGCTCCTCTGGGGTCCCCACAATTGCTTCCACCCCATCCTGCCCCAACATGTCTCCACAGACTGGGCCTGCTTTGCTAGCATCCCAGATTCCACTTACTCCTCCCTAACCCATTTTCCATGGATTATTTACATTTGAAGATCTCCAGAGCTCCAGAAGAAGCTGACCCACTGGCAGAGAAGCCGAAGTGTTTTATTCAGATGATGGCGAAGCTGTAAGAAGGTGAAATCTAAGGAAAACATTTTCACCAGCTTCTGAGTAAAAAACTTTGGCTGGGGCCATGGGGCCAGCAGGCCTCTGGGAGTAGAAAATGCCTGGACTGGGCCACAGCAGCCTCCTGCTTCAGGGATTGAGCCAGCAGCAGCAGCCAGTCAACAAGGAGCTTGCTTCCTTTGTCTCATCGGGCTGAACTGCTTGGCTGCCACGCCCCAATCCCTGAAGCTGCTCATTAGAACTAGCCAGTCAGCAGCAAGCAGGAGGCTACTCGTTGCCAGCCAGACTGGGCCCAAACTAAGCCTGCAGGCCCTCATGGCAGAGAAGCCGGTTTTTTTATTCAGATAGGGAAAGCTGTTTTCCTTACATCTCACCTTCTTGCAGCTTGACAGGCTTCTGAATAAAAGACTTTGGCTTCTCTGCCACATGGGTCAGCCTCTTCTGGAAATCTTCAAAAAGTAAGTACAGTAAAGCCATTGGAAATGGGGTGGGCAGGGCCAGATGCGGCCCACAGAGGTTCCATTTCGGCCAGCAATGGGCTGGGGGAGGCCTCTGAAGGCCCAGCACAGCCCGTTTTCAGCCAGCAGAATGCTGCTGGAGGCCGGGGAGGCCAAAAACAGGCCTCACCGGGCCTCCGCGCAGCCCATTTTTGGCTGGCAGAATGTTGCTGGAGGCCAAACACGGGTAGCGAGGGGGCCGCACACGCCCCCCCCCACCTGTTTGGGCTGGAAGAGGCACTGCGAGCTGGTCCTTTGATATTTCCAGGCTGGCCCCGCGGGCCATATTTAAGCATCCTGTGGGCCAGATCCGGCCCGCGGGCCTTGAGTTTGACACCCCTGGCTCAGAGTTTAATTATATCTTCATTAATAATTATTTGTGCTTTCTATGAATGTAAATTGATCTTATCTATTTTATAAAGTTTTTTCCAAGATTATCTTTCAAAACCTTGAATAAGAAAGCGCAGTTCAAATTGTTGAAGGCCTTTTGTTCTCTTCATCTAAAAAAACCAATGTGGCTTATTTTTCATTTAGTTGCTCCAAATATTCTAAAATAGCCAATACATTACTAACATTGCCTTTAACTGTATTTTAGATACAAACTCATATTGATCCTCATGAATAAATTCTTGCAAAAATTATTTTCAATAATTGTGAACTTGTAGTTATTATTCAATAATGATATCTTTCCTGGTTAAAGTGAAATCGTATTTAGCTACTAATGCTATGAGGGGACATGGTGGCTCAGTGGCTGAGCTTGTCCATCAGAAGGTCGGCAGTTTGGCGGTTCGAATCCCTAGTGCTGTGTAACGGAGTGAGCTCCCGTTACTTGTCCCAGCTTCTGCCAACCTAGCCGTTTGAAAGCATGTAAAAATGCAAGTAGAAAAATAGGGACCACCGTGGTGGGAAGGTAACAGCATTCCGTTTAGTCATGCCGGCCACATGACATGGAGAAGTCTTCGGACAGCGCTGGCTCTTCGGCTTAGAAACGGAGATGAGCACCGCCCCCTAGAGTCGGGAACGACTAGCACGTGTGTGCGAGGGGAACCTTTATCTTTACCTTTTACTAATGCTATGCTGGACTCTTTCCTACTCTTTGGCATATTTCTTCCTTATAGACTAGAGTTCATCATGTTTTATTAAGGTTGTAAAAGTTTGTCCTTAAAACATCTATAATAAAAACCTGATAATGAATCTGGTGCATGTTCTTTAGATATTCATCTACTTTCTCTAGAGAGATGTCACATTATACAAGGTAAAATGATATTGATGGAATCCTTGTTGTATGGCCACATTGTCCATTGTCCACTATTTTAAATGTATTTATGCAGAGGATATATACATAAACATCCTATACAAGCAGAAGATAGCCAAAATTCATAGTCTGTGAAATGGAAAAATAAACTCCCAGGAAAGAAAAATTACATGTGGAAAATGAAAGAAAGAAGCTACTTTCTACCAGGAGAAAAGGACATCCAGAGTTTATATTTCTCAGTTCTTAGACACAAGATAAGAATAAATACATGGCTTTTCTAGAACTTTATGCATCAGCTTATTATAAAATCAGAGTAATGATTTAAGAGCTGACAGCTGCTACGATGATGTAATGCTGGGAATGAGTCAGCAAGATTTTTGGGCTGATATCACTTTAAGAGCCTGTAAAGCTGTTGGGGCCTATCTCTCTCTCCGTGTGTGCTTCTGTGCTGTAATTGCTGATTGCTGTTTGTTTGAGGTCTGACTAAAGTACGTGTGAGTATATATTCTTTGTAGATAAAACCACTATTTAAATACAAACCTCTGTTTACTGTATTTGCTCCTGGGTTGTCTTACATAGTCACACTGTGTGCACTCTGACACCTTTTCTCTTCCTAACATAATGTTGTGATTCACAACCCTAAAATATCTGAAATTATGACATATAAGGAAACATATACTGGAGTGATAAATCTTAACATTGTTCTGATGCTAATGCATAGAGAAACATTTTCAGATATGGAGGTTAAATGCATCATGATCATAATTTTATAATAAACAGAATCTTTATTAGTTAAAAGTGATTTTATATCTTCAGCTATATTTATTTAAAAAGCTTCTGAATTTAGCCAAAATATTAAAATATTATTCTTATCAAGTCATTAAAGATCTGTATTTAGCTTTCTCAGTCATCTTTAGCTCATAATTTTAATATAACATATTTTAAGGCAGCATTTAAATGTATTGTTGAGTAAAATATTATTCTAAATTTAAATTTACTTTAACAAAACTTTCACCACTTATTCATCAGAATATTATAATTATACCTTCATTTTCTTGATTATGATTAATCATTGTTCATTCAAGGATTATTGAAAATTTAAGTTCTTATTGAAGTGCCTAAATATATCAACCAGGTCGTTCTTTATAGTCATATAAAAATTAGTGATGATAGATCATATTTATTACCTTTGAATTTTATGATCATTAGTACAGTAATAATGCTTGACTAATGATTTGGAGAAAAACAGGGAGTGAGGGGGAAAAAACTGTTTATTTTCATTATAATTAACCTAAAATTACACTTTGAGAAAGTTATCTCCATGATTCACTATGTCTCTAGAAGACAAGTATCTAGCAATAGGAAGCTGAATTGTACAGCTGTTTCAACAAAGGTAGATTTGAAATTTAACTAAGGTAGAAAAGTCAAGGAAGCTAATAAAGTGAAAGAATAGTAATCGTCCTCTGAATATTTGTGAGCTGGGACTAATTATGAAGAACTTAGCCATGCATGACCTATTGAAACTGAGGATTAATTTTATGCCATAGGTGACTTCTATATAATCAAGATACATAAAAGAATGTTGTTTATGTAAAAGTCTGTACACATAGCTAACATAGAATAGAAATGTCCATATATAAATTCTTTCATTTTCCACAAATAGGGTAATTCGAATATAGCAAAAGAGGTAAAGTGCAGATTCAGATTTAACAACAACAAATTAGCTGGTGTCCAAATACTCCTATCTTATCTTTTATTTCTCTCCTTCAGCACAACATGATTTCGTCCTTCTTAATTAACAAAGCTCTTATTTGGATTTCAGTCTCAAACAAAGATTGAACCATGATTTCTTCATTCTTATTACAGGGAATGGTGACTTGATACTAACCCTTCAAAGTAGTCTGCAATAGGAAATGGACTCCAGAACTTTGACTGGAATTACCGTATTTTTCGGAGTATAAGACGCACCTTTTCCCCCCTAAAAAGAGGGTGAAAATCTGGGTGCGTCTTATACTCCGAATGTAGCCCTGCCCAGCCTCTCAAACGGAGGTTTCAGAGGCTGAAAAAAGCCTCTGAAACGGAGCTTCAGAAAAAAAGCCTCTGGAACGGAGCTTCAGAAAAAAAAGCCTCTGAAACGGAGGTTTCAGAGGCAGAAAAAAAAGCAAGGCGCAGAGCTCACAACCAACGAACCTGTTGCTAAAATTCACCTCTGAGAACAGCTGATTGGGGGTATTCTGGCAGCACGATCCACCCGCCAATCAGCTTTTTTCTTATTTTCCTCCCCAAAAACTAAGGTGCGTCTTATACTCCGGTGCATCTTATACTCCGAAAAATACGGTATATCTTTTAGGTATTGAGGATAATAGAATCTTGAAAGCCTGACTATGTTTTCTCATTTCTTCCTCTTATCCTCCTTTGAGCTAGATAGAGACAGTTTGAGATACTTTTTCCCCCTTTACATCTTTCTTGGTCTTCAAGGATACTTTCATTTTTGTAACTGTCACTGCATAGTATCTCTGACCTTAATTAATACAGAACTATTAAATTCTGATGTGTAAGAGAGAGAAGGGCATGAAATAACATGGATTCTCTCCAGAGGTGGATTTCAGCAGGTTCTGACCGGTTCTGGAGAACCGGTAGCGGAAATTTTGAGTAGTTCGGAGAACCAGTAGCAGAAATTTTGAGTAGTTCAGAGAACCGGTAAATACCACCTCTGACTGGTCCCACCCCCATCTATTCTCTACCTCCCGAGTCCCAGCTGATCAGGAGGAAATGGGGATTTTGCAGTATCCTTCACCTGGAGTGGGGTGGGAATGGAGATTTTACAGTATCCTTCCCCTGCCATGCCCACCAAGCCACGCCCACCAAGCCATGCCATGCCCACCAAACCACGCCCACAGAACCGGTAGTAAAAAATTCTGAATCCCACCACTGATTCTCTCTAATAAACAGTTATCAGATATCCTTGAAAAGACCCATGAAATAATTATTAACACTTAGGACAGTAAGTAATAATAATGACCAGTTTATTTTATTGTTATTCTGAATATATATTTCACAAGATTTATTCAATTTTCATCATTTGTTTTCCAGGTTTGTGTGTTTCTATCAATATATTTTTTAACTCATACAAAGTTCTTCTGCATCCTACATGCAGATTATGTCTTAGTATATTAAACATTTAAGTGTGATGTGGGCAAGATAGCTATATAAAGCATGAATATAGCAATTTTTAACACATTGGTCTAAACACCATATACACACCTCTACAAACACCAAAGAAGTTTTCAAAACTGTTTTAGGAAGATAACAGTTACCACATAGCTTTTCTTTTCTATCGCTTTATGCCATTTTTTATTTGCACCATTCAATCTTCTTCTCTCTTTAATTCATGTTAAATGACAAAATGTCACATTCAATGACATTGGAAGGTGCTTAACAAAGAAGTGATATAATACAGCTCTTTTGTGAACAGCTCCCTGCTTTTGTGTGTGTCTGAGCTAAGCAAGATAAGTCCAACCTGAATTTATACTGCAAAACCTACAGCACTGAGGACCCTTTTCAATATTGGACAATGTGGTTCAATCAGATGCTCTTTCAGCTACTGAATTCCATGGCCTTGATCCCAAAATACTTTTGCATTTGGCAAACCTCCAAAATATCCAGTGCTATTTATGGTATCCAATTCAAAGTACTTGTAATCAATGTGTTGATGGAGAAAAAATATATATTTTCCTTCTTAGGGATTTTGGTTTTTCTAAATAGTCTTTGGGTAGCTCTAGTTAGATCAGTTTTAACATGTAATCATTAGTACTGAATATATATATATATATATATATATATTTTTATATATATATATATGTTTTTTTCTCTGTTAAATCACCTGGTATACCCAAATATGGGAGGGAGCATACTGCTTCCTTTTTGCCTTTCGGCCCCTCCAGGGGCCATCCAGGCAGTTACTTACAAACGACAGTCCATTTCTATATGTTACATATTTTTACATAAATAAAGGGAGACGAATATAGATCTATTTCAAGCTATTTAGCTCTCAGCAGCTATCCACACCCTTATGTGACACACACACACACACACACACACATACATACACACAAGATATATGTGTGTGTGTGTGTTTTGAAAAACCACACAAGATACTACAATTCTAGCAGTCCTGGTTGCCGTTGATGACCCTCACTCTGTCAAGGACCTAGGAGTACTTATCTCAAACGATTTAAGCCCCAGAGCTCACTGTAACAGCATTGCCAAAAAGGCTTTAAGAATTGTTAACCTTATTTTGCAACGCTTCTTCTCCAGTAACATTGAATTGTTAACTAGGGCATACAAAACCTTTGCCAGACCAATTCTTGAATACAGCTCATCTGCCTGGAATCCACACTGTATATCGGACATTAATACGATTGAGCGGGTCCAGAGATATTTCACGAGAAGAGTATTCCACTCCTCTACTCACAATAGAATCCCTTATGCCACCAGGCTTGAAATTTTGGGCCTGGAAAATCTGGAACTGCGCCACCTGCAGTCTGATCTAAGCATAGTACACAAAATTGTCTGCTACAATGTCTTACCTGTCAACAACTTCTTCAGCTTCAACCGCAATAATACACAGGCAAACAATCGATACAAACTCAAGTAAACCGCTCCAAACTCGATTGCAGAAAATACGATTTCAGCAACAGAGTGGTCAACATCTGGAATGCTTTACCTGACTCTGTTGATACATCCTCAAACCCTCACAGCTTCAACCTTAAACTGTCTACTGTCTACTGTGGACCTCACCCCATTCCTAAGAGGTCCGTAAAGGGGGCGTGCATAAGCGCACCAGTGTGCCTACCATCCCTGTCTTACTGTCCCCAAATGATGAAGCATGTGATTACTAAAATGTATAAACTTTTGCTGAGATTTGCAACAGAAGATGACCAAGTAAGAATGCATGATAAAATGGGCTAAGAATGTTGGTTATAATATACAGATAGACCAATGGGAGAGAATGTAGTTAAAAGGATTCACATTGCATTACAATTTAAGAGATCCTTTATATAATGATTTATATATGACATCAGAGGAATTATCCAAGATGCATAAAGGTACTTTTAATCAATGTTGAAAATGTAGACAACATGAACAGTCATTTTACAATGCAGAGTAGAAAGCAATGGAGTATCTGTATGATAGCCAAAAATCAATACTGTATTGAGCAAATCACTGGTTCAGAACTAAATAAGTATGCTAGTGAAACATAATAATACCTATGTATTTAACTTATATTCACAATATATCATGCAAAATGCTGGATTGGAAGAAATTGAAAGTGGAATTAAAATTTCTTGGTGAAATATTAACACCTTCAGGTATGCTGATGATACAATTTATCAGCTTAAAGTTGTATCATCAGCATATTTGAAATTCTTGATTTTTCACCAAGCTTTAATTAAAGATTTTTTTTAAAAAAAATGAAAAAATAGAATGCATAAGTTGTATAGCTTATTAAAAAGAAGCAAACTTAAAGATTACAGTATATCACCAGCAACCTGATGTTAGTCCAATGCAAATAATTAGAAAAGAATCTGAAATAATAGACTTAAATTTCATAGGAATAGTGACTATAACAAATGTGTTAAAGAGATGTCTATTATTGGGGAGAAAGACTATGCCATATACTGTATATACAGAATTACAAAATTTTGATATATTACACTGACAATAAAGTTACATATTATTCAGACTTTTTATCATAAGATATGGTTGTGACCATTAGAAAGTGTGACCATAAGAAATATTAAATGTTAGATAGTGGGTAGAGATGACAGGAGACAGACTTCCAAGCAGCTCTTTATTTCAGCTCTTGTGTAAGCAACCAGCAAAGAGCAGTCTGACAGCTTGCCCTTTTATAGGGAGCTGTCAGACAGACCAGCCAATAGCGTTTGAGCTTTTTCCCGCTCAAACGCTGGACCTGGTTGGAAACATGCAACACAGTTGAAACAGTTAGAACATAACACCCCTCCCCTCCTGGATGGAGCTGTCCAGCATACGTAATCACGCAGGTAGGCGGGGCGTTTTGGAGCCCTACTAGACCTGCGCAATTCAGTCGGTGGTGAGGCAGCGGCCTGTGCAGACAGGGCTGCTGCCGCTCCGGGGCTCGAGCATGGAAGCTCCTGGAAGGTACTGGGTGTGGCCTCCACGGCCGAAGGGACCGGTTCGAAGGGAGGACATCGCTGGCTCTCGGCTTCCACAGGTAGGCCTTCCGAGACACCCGGGCTTGAGTTAG
>QLTV01004297.1:2448359-2464314 GCA_003457575.1 Thermophis baileyi | reverse complement strand
GGATAGGAATAGAAAACTGACTCTGGCTACAGCTTATAAAGAAAATCTATATAAAATGTTTTATAGGTGGCACATTTCCCCAACAAAATTAGCAAAAATGGATAAAAAACGCTCAGCACAATGTTGGAAATGTAAAATAGCGAAAGGTTCATATTATCATATGTGGTGGTTGTGCAATAAAGCAAAGAAATTCTGGACCCAGATAAAGGAATGGTTAGAAGAGATGCTAGATAAGGATATAGAAATGATACCAGAACTGTTCTTACTAGGAATCATTCATGGAAAATACGAAAAAGGACAGATATATTTAATCCTACACATAATAACTGCAGCAAGATTGATATATGCACAATTTTGGAAGAATGAGAAAACCCCATCCGAAGATGAAATAATAGAGAAAATATTGACATGTGCAGAAATGGATAGACTATCATTGAATTGAATAGACAAAGGTGAGACGGAATATTACGCAATATGGGATAAATTTTATCAGTGGATCAGTGGAATGCAGTACTGCAGGCTACTTCTGCTGACTGCCGGCTGACTGCAATTTGGCAGTTCAAATCTCACCAAGCTCAAGGTTGACTCAGCCTTCCATCCTTCCGAGGTCGGTAAAATGAGAACCCAGATTGTTGGGCGCAATATGCTGCCTCTGTAAACCGCTTAGAGAGGGCTGTAAAGCACTGTGAAGCGGTATATAAGTCTAAGTGCTATTGCTAGTGCTATTGGATTTGTATTTTTCTGTAGACCTTATTGTTGTCTATTGAAATCATTCACATCCATCCCATTCTACTACATTTGCAGAGTAGGCTATAAATGAATCAAATCAAATACAATCATTTATATCTCAAGAGAACTGCAGTAACATAATGTATAAAATGTCTTTCCCCTTCTAAATGAATATTGGATTTATTTATTATTAACTATATTTCTAAACCATTTCCGTTCACATAATATAAAGCAAGATCAAAGGTGCTTCCTAGTGGTTTAGGAAAGGAGGTCAGTTTTCTTTAGTCTAAGTAAATTGTAAAGATATCCACATTGTAGGAAAGTAATGGGAAGCAATCACAGTTATCTCTGTTTTATAACAAAGCAATAAACCTGATCTCTATGATGTTCTGAACTTACAACTGAATGCTGTCATTTCATTCCAGGCAAAATTGCTCAACATACTAGATAGATTATATAGCAAATTATCAATACACTTATGAAAACTACATCAGGTATATTTAATCTGACATTTTAATTGTTGGGCTGAGCAGTGTTCCATTAATATTTATTACTACATTTACATTTATGAATTAATACAGTTGCACAGATAAACTATCAAAATATAAGCACAAGTTTTCTATCCATTACAGTATTACACTAATGAAACATGCTGTACATATACACACAACCAAAACTGTGTACATTATTGCCTCTCTTTGTGTGTGTGTATATACATATTACACTTTGGAAATATAATTCCAGTATATTTCCAGTATACTTCCAGTAAGATAAGTTTTTGGTAAAATAGTTTGGAAATAGATTGTTTTCACTAATTTCTACAGACACATTTTGCCAAGTTGAATCTAAAATGTTCTATTTCTGGAACATTTGGGTCCATAGAAACTTTATCCAAAACATTTAGGCCTTGTATTTTTATTTTATTTTTTCATATCATTACAAACAGGTGATTTAATAGCAACTGAGCCATATGCTAGTTTTTAAACGTTTATAAAATTCTTTGTTTAAATATTAGATTCTGCAAGTCAATCCTGAATTAATTCAAATTGGACATTTGATATTTGAACAGGACATGATTTAAGTTTGTGATCTGAGATTTTAATCTAAACTGATTCAGTTCGTGCCATTTCAAGATAATGAAATTTCATTAGGAAATGTTTGTCCATAGGTACAAGGGAGATACATCAAATTCCTGCAGCTGCACCTCTTTTTTTCTTTTTTTTTCTTTTTGGTATAATGGATTGAATGTTGAAGAAATTAGATTCATTATATGACATTAACTTTGCCATATTATAGCTGGATATCTTCAAAGTTTTCATTGCAGTACATGTTTCAAGTAGTCCTTCTTGCATTATTTGAAGGCAGAAATAACAGGGACTAGCTAGATACCTGTGCTTCGCTACGAAACTATGTGATTGGGTGGCGATTCATAACAACCTGTTGTCTCTGCTGTGGAGAACGATATCTGTCTTCTCAAAATCCTGGCCGACAATGAGAACAGCCACTTCTGTAGTAGTGGGGGCATTGAAACGACCTCGGTGCTTTCTGGAAGACTTCCTATCGGTGTTAATCAAAACTTGGAAGTCCTTGTGGCCCTTAGGAACAGAATCAACAGCAGCCTTAAGTTCCAGAATATACTTGTTATGTTCACGCAGCAAGTTGGCTAACCAGTTCTGGATTAACGCCCGGGTAGATTCCACAACAAATGTCCCTCTCATTGTCATCATCACCAACAAAGAATATCTGGAGAAATGAAGGCTGCTGCTGAGGCCCCGCCATGATACTCCCTATCCTGTGGTAGACCTGCCCCTGCACTTTGAATGTTGGCATAAAATTTCCCTCCTTCACCTCTCTGGCTCCAAAAGACGTCATTTGGAAGCATCCGTTGTACTTCCAGGCAGCAGAAAGAAAGTGTTCTGCCACTGGATGCTGGTGGGTGAGAAGGCTGTGTAAGGGTTCAGGGTAGGGCTCAAGGGGAGGGCCACTGCAGCACATCCCGGGAGTCTCATCCTGCCACTTCAGGACACGGCACCAGGCACAGGGTAATGGAGATCCGAGATCAACAACCTTTTCCCTGGAGTAATCAATCTGAGGTTCATATTTAAAACCAGACAAATACTTATTAGTCCAAGGCATTGATCTGATTTGTGATATCTTTTCATTGTATTTAGCTGTAGCTGCCTTATTAACGTAGGGGTTATTAGATGCATACTTTTTTACAGCCTCTCTATTGACTTGGGGATGAGTTTGACGATACTTTTTTGCAGCTTCCCTTAGTTGTGTTTTCCTAATAGCATCTGTAAATCTTTTCCTGCATTTTTTCCCGCTTTTCCCTTTAACTGATGTTACAGTAGAAGGAACAGATTCGTCTGAACTGAGGAGGTCAGTGTAAGAAGTGATTTGGGGCTGGGACACTATGCAGGAGAAATTCGGTTCACAATCCATTGGCTCAGTGGTGGTCAGTGATTGAAACTCGTAAGGGAATCTCTCTCCCACCGCCTTGAGTCCGGAAGCAGTTCCATAGGTGGAAGGCATAGACATTTTGGTGAGGTAGCAATGTTTAGTACTGTAAGGAGCCCCAGCCCACTCCTGAGTGAAGGAGTGGAACGTCTGCCAGTTTGAACTGAGGTAACGGAATGTGAGGCAACTGGCAGTTGGAACAGAATTCTTTTTCAGGTGGGGAGGGGGAGTAGAATGTCTAACTCCTTAGCATCAGAGCGTGTTAATTACTGTATAAGAATTACTAATGATCTTATGGTCATTTCGAAAAATCCTTTCTTAGCGAGCACCTAGAAGCCAAGAGGAACATACGTACCAAATTTCAGGTTTGTAGGCTTTACAGTTCTGGAGATTTCATGATGAGTGAGTGGATTTGGCTTTTATATATATAGATGAGGAAAAACCTGACTCTGGCAAAAAGCCTAAGCTGTACAGAGCCAAACCAGCAAATATTGTATCCCAAATTAAAAATAAAGATTTCAAGAGTTGTTTAAAGTATAAGCTCTTATTTTTCAAATTGCTCTTTTGGAACATGAGACTTGCAATTGTATTAAAAATTAGCAATTACTGTACTTATCCTTGTGAGATGATGCCTCTTATCCCTGGGTCTTCTGGGATGCCTGAGGATTTCTGACAAGGTAGGTCCTCTTGGAAAAACCCTTCTTCATCTCAGTCATTGTAGGTTATTGCAGGAACAATAAAGTCCATATGGACTGGTGTAACTTTACTTCCTGTGATCATTGGATATCCAGTAGGGTCGGGATAACTCATTAACCACTTGGACTATTCTAAAAAGGACTTATCATTGGTAGGAATTTATTGTGCCAAAGTTGTGGCATGCTGACATATATGTCTTTAATGCAATGCAATGCAATGCAATACAATACAGTAGCACTTCTCAATTATTCTCCTTGTTTATTCCAGCACTCTCCAATATGGAAATAATATTCAGCAGCTGTCTTTGGGCCTTATATTTTCTCTCTATTTCTTTGTGGGACATATTCTCAAATACTAGTCTTAATGAATGTGGAGTTCTGAGCTTTCTTGAAATGGGGGATTGTGATTTAGCATATCATGGGAAGACAGTCACATGCCTCAAAATTGGATAATGCAAGTATGATGTATCTTTTAACAAGCTGAATTTTCTGCATATTTAAGTACCATGTAGAGTACACTAAACTTTGTGAACAAACACTATGCAAATACAGGATATATGCACTCTTTGTGATTTTGGGGGGAAAACTAAACAGAATTTTAAAACTGGAATCTAAAATGTATGAAATAGGGTGCCTCACTCAATATCATTAAGGCAATTTTATTTACATGTTGATAAGTATACTGAGTTTTGTTTTAAACATTTACTACTCCATTTACTACTTTTCTAACATTAGAGTAACATTAATAGCTTTTGTTTTACTTTAGGCATCAGAAAAGATTTATAATGCCGTTGATTTTACATCTGTACACAATGAACCATACTGTAATTTCCCCAAAGTAACTATCCTAGACACCATTTGTCTGGCCTCGTGATTTTATTAGTTTAAATATTTAAATTCTACAATGTGGTGTTGTTGATGATCCCCAAGATAACCAAGTTTTATATTATAGCTTATATTGCTTAGGCTTCTGCTTCTCAACCTGAGCCTTCCTGATGGCACTGCCAACTTTAGAGCAGCTGCATCTCTCTGAGAGCCTTTAGCAAATATATTATCATCAGAAATTGCTTGCAGCTCACATATGAGATTCAATGCAGGTTTTTGAAAGGGAGAAGAAATCTTCCTCCCTCTTTTATCATCCCAGAGGCTATATATCCATAGCTATAGTGTTCTTCATTCTAAGTGGTAGTGGTCCCCACAGAAATTCAGCATAAAGACTGCTTTGGAAGTATTTGGAAATGGTTGAAATATCTCATAAGATAAGTGAGAACTAAAGAAGTTAAGGCCAGGGGCAGTATCTTTTTACTAAAAGAGGAGGTATTCTCAGTTCAATAAATGAATAAATGTCAAGAATAGATTTGAAGGTAACATTTCTATATAACTAATGTTTTCATTCCTCTGCTGTCCTTGCAAAAAAAAAAAAAAAATTTGCAGTTGCATAATGTTGCAAAAAAAAAAAAAAAAAAATTGGCAGTTGCATAATGAATGAAAAAGTGTCAATGAACATGATTTTACTTTTGGCAATTGCAAGTTCTTTTCTTTCTCTGATTCTATTAAAACATTAATCCCAGATGAGACAATTAAGACAAAGAGAACTGCATAAGTATACATATATATACCTTATCTAAGCACTGAGCTATTGCAAAAGTGTTTTTGATATTTCTAAGTGCTATGGTACCTTTTGAGTCTCAAGAAAAAAAGGTTTAACTGCTTTGAGAAGTTCCAAGATTATATTTGTGTCCCCATGTGCTCTGAAACACATTTTTGAAATTAAATCCAAAAAGCTGCCTAGCCCTGCTATTTTTCTGTAAGTTGGTATTAAGCAAGTGCCTATTCTAACCTCAATACTAATCCTAATATCTCAAGCCAAGATAAACAATTCTTGAAGGTGACAAATGACAAATGACTTAACTGCTAGATAAGGGAAGAGAAGAAACAGGATTACAGCATTGGGGTCAACATCATCTGATGACATGGGTGCAGAGGGAACTGACAAAATGTAATGTGGAGAATGTTCAACTGGCCTTACAAACTTATCAAAGGATGACTGAATAGTGCTTTTCTTTTTGGTAATCTTCCTCATTTATTATTCATTGGGACCTGCATGCTTTCAAATCTTCTGTTGACTTTCAAGAATCGTGTGGTATCAAGCCCATCTTCTCAAAATATGACACTAGTAATACAATTTCACAAAATACAATTGCTATATCCTTTGAAATGAAAATTTGTGGCTCTTCAACTTGATCTTGAACATTAACTGCAAATACTTCTGCTATCTTCACTGTTTCATTTGATGGGATTTGATTAGATCTTCATCATTAGCATTAACTTCAGCTGAACTTACTTGGCAAGCCTCATAATTTCATCTGGTTTTTTTAATACGTTTTTCCTCACATGAAGCCTTTAAAGCTATGTACAAACTGAAGCAATTATTTTTCTTTGCCCTATTCAAAAGTTTGAGAAACCTCTGCTCCAGCCTATGCAAGGTTTTTGTTGATTTGCTAAATGTTGTACAATGCAAATCTCTCTGTTACACCTAATGCCTACATTAATTTAGGCCTTAAAACTGAAATGGTACCCAATCTATGGGTTAGAGGAGTAACATCATATTTGGCGACAAAAACACACCTTTAATATTGGGATGACAATCATCTAAATGTGCAGGATGTCTTACCAATGACAAGTAAAATCTTGAATGTAGTCTCCTCTCTGCAGAGTTTTTCACCTTAAGAATAACACAATTGATGAATCAATATTAAAAGAATACTATTGTCATCCCCAGTTTAGATTGTAATTGTACTCCCTTACTGATGGCTATAAAAGGAAGGGGTTTTCCAGATGAGAAAGTAACAGTGGCTTCGATCTGTAACATCTCACTAAAATAGGCCCAGGCTAATTTAAAACTAAACAAAACAATCTTTGAGCTTTATAACCCTGACCTTTTTTTCTTTGAAAAAGTATACTACCGGTATTCTTTATATTTTTTGCAAGGACTATCCTTTTTCGTTAAAGATTTGGTATGGCAGATAACCATCTTCATTGTTTTATTTTTTTTATGAACCAGGATACATACAAAATGCTCTCATATGAACTCTAGGAGCCTCACTAACCACTTTCACATTATGAAAATCAGAATTCTCTCTATTAAACCAAATATTACTTGTGTTATGATGATCCAATTTTCTCTTTATTACCTACCTTTTGCTTCCTCCCTTCCCCTGTCATAGTAGCAAGGATGACCTTGTTAGACTCCCCCTGTCACATTTGTCAGGATCATGCTGTTAGGACAGTTCTCAGATTCATAGCAGCTTTTATGTCCTTCCATTTCATCAAACTCATAATCCTCTAGGAAGCGATGGATTTAATGGTGGAGCTGAAATATTATTCAAACAAAAGTAGGAAACCTAATTATAATCCAAACTATAACTTCCATGGACTCTAAAAGCATGATAACTTGTAATAGCTGTGATTTAGCACCTTATTAGGACTGCATTTTTGTAGTTCTGAATAAGATTAAGAATCTACTCTTGATCAAAATCATACCTAGTTATTTTTTCATTCATGGATAAACATATAATAGAAAAGAAGAAAGAATTGTAAACTTTAACAGAATGAATATATTCATTTCATTTCTCTATTTTCAATTCTACCATGTGATTTGAGTTTATAAATCAAAACTATCATTTGGTATTTCTATAACATTTATATCCCAAACATTTTATTTTAGATAAATTAATTAATGTACTATTTATAATTTATCTATTTAGAAAATTCTCATAATATATTCTGTAGCTTCATAGTTTTCTTTGTTGCTTATTCATTTAAAATTCTCCTTTGAATTTTCTATACAGTCATCCAAATGAAACTACAGCAGATTGAAAATGTCAACCAAGTTCCTGCTAGGGCTTTCACCACAACTAAGTATGTGCAGCATGAAAAGTATGAATCTATTGATTAATCCATTGGCTAATCCTTTTCTCATCCCATATCTACAAAGCATTCTAGGCAATCCTCTTTTTTAAATTAAAAATGAAGTTTAAGAAACAGTTATAGCTCATAATCATGTGAAATCATGCGATGGTCAGAGAATAATCTTGTCTGAGCAAGCATTTGAAATTTGTTGCATAAGAATGCTTCAAAATTCAATGTTCTCAAATTCATTAGAATGTAACAATACTCAGGTGGTTTGGGTGAAAGAAAGGTAATTTAGCATGTACTTTCCCACTGTAGAAAGTTAGTACCCACCCCTTCTAGAAGAATGAAATATTTTAGGAAATATTAAAAAGACAGATATTATATTATATTTCCCCTAAAAGAGAAATAGAAATCTTATGGGAGACAGAAACTCAGAGCTTCAGCTCCCTGCCCCCAGAAGATATTTGGTGCCCATTGAGAAGGACTGAGCTAGCCTATCTACAAAACAAAAGACCTTCAGCTCCAGGGTGATGGGATTGAGACATGATCCTCCAGGACATAATAGGATTATCTAGTAGCAGGGCTCATTGCATTGCAAAATCACCTGGGGACATTGCATCACCCTCCAGGCTTCAACCAAACTTGATTCAGACAAACATGACCCCACATGGCCCCATGGAAATCTGACTACAGCCAATAGAATACATTTCTTGCACAGGAACAGGAAGCTCAAGGGCAAGGCCCAAGAGAGGGTATAAATAACCCTCACTCTCCACTCCATGTGGTCAGCTACCCAGGACCTCAAACTCATGTAGTCCTGTCCATCAATAAACCATCTTTCCAATCAGCCTCCATGTTTCCAGTGTCTTTCTCCCCGCTTGGAACTGAACCAGATGGATATTTCTTCCAACACCACATAGGCCTCTAGAAATCTAGGCGGGAAGCTTTTAGGGTATCAACTTAGATGATTATTCTGAACCTTTTCAACTAATAAGTAGATTAGAATGTAGCTGTTTACTTCTTGTGCTTAAACAATTCCTGGCAACTTAGACACGTAAGCACATATTTTCAAAGAAGATATACATTTAAAATTTTACTTGTATATTTTAAATTATAGATTAAGTTGAAAATGAAATGTATTTATTCAATAAAAAGACATTAAAATGATGCAGACCAAATGTAGGTATATTTATCCATCACCACTGCCCTCTTCAGGCATACATTCATCTTATGAATAGTACTCTATTTATCAGGAAAGTAAATAGACTAGCATGATGAAATTTCCCATAATAGGTGCTTATATGCAGAACAAAAGCCAAATTTCAAACAAACAAGGAAGGAAGAAAATATGAGCCATTCATAATGCAGTGCAATTGATTTTCTTGGAACTATGGTAAATGAATAAGGGATAAATTAAGATACTTTATTTTTTTCTCTTATCTACTTTTGTGGAATGTGATCAATGGAAAGTTTCTCAACTATTGCTGAACATTGTTGGTAAACCAGTGTTATACTTAAAGTCTGTAGAGATTCTCAGTCATCCAGGTCATGGTTGTCCCAAAGGTGCTTTTTCAGGAAGCAACTGGACTTTCTTGTTTTTTCTTTTGAAGACATTTCGCTTCTCATCCAAGAAGCTTCTTCAGCTCTGACAGGATAGTGGGAAATGGAAGAAGGATTTCTCACTATCCTGTCAGACCTGAAGAAGCTTCTTGGATAAGAAGCGAAACGTCTTCAAAAGAAAAAATAAGAAAGTCCAGTTGCCTCCTGAAAAAGCACCTTTGGGACAGCATTATACTTGTCTATATTACCATACAAAGTGCCACATTCAGACACATAGCAGGCCAGTGCTAGGAGTTAAAGTTGTTTGAATGTTTTGAATCCACATATAAGAAATCAATCTTATAGGTTTATAGAAGAATCACTATCTCAAGCACGCAAATATCAGAATGCAATATGCATATATGTGTGTGATAGCTTTTAAGTCCTTTATCATTTTTTGTCCCCTGCAATATAAAAACTCAATATTACACTTTTCTAAAATTGCATAGGAAACCTCTATAGAAAACACCAGAGTTCAACTCAGTTCTTCTTCTCATAGTATAGTAATCTGAGATGGAATGAGCAGACAATGAAGATAATGAACAGCTTATGAAGATCAATTTGCCTATAGATAACTCTCTTGGCATTCAGTAAACTCTCTATTGCATTGTTTTGAGTCTTTTAAATAAAGCCTGATGAATTGTTCTGGAGAACAAACAAGTTTGCATATGGTTTTATAAATTCTTTTTGGTTCTTGTAGCACTAAGTTTTTATTATATGCTACTTCTAAAACTCAGTATAAGAAATAACCCACTTTTTGGAAATAAGTGCAACAAATCTTTTGGGGTTTCTATATTTTAAAAATAAATCACAATTCCATATTTATTACCATGGAGATTTCAGGACCTGCTTATAAATGATGATTCATTCTATAGAAATGCTTCTCAAAATATTACATTCTTTTGATGACTTGGCTCATAAATGAATAGTACACAATCCTAAATAAATATATACAGAACAGATAGCTTCAGTCAGTCATGTTATCTAATCTGTTTGCTCCAGTTTGTACAAACCAGTTGACACAGTCTTCATAGACTTTTTCCTAAGGGGCATCATGATAGATGCTGATGCTTGGTTTGCAGAGGAGAAATTATATTTTGATGGCACCATTTTAAGTAGAAGGATTCCCTCATTGTTAACCTCTCTTAGGGCTTTCCACTTGGAGCCTTATTCCCACTGGTGTCACTCTATATCACTCCACTATCCCCATTTACAAAATATGCACGTTAACCTTTTCAAGTCATTCTCACTAAAAGTTCTTGTAAGAGCTGATTCTCACATTGATAACATTTGAATAGGCATTTCAAAACATTGCAAAATAATAATAAAAAGAGCCATAATTTTCTTATCTAATTTGTCCAAGTATAGATTTTTTTTTTTCAACAAAAGAGAAGATATGTAGCTCAGAGTTGGTCTGTGGAGTCTTTGGTGCTCTATGTGTTTGATTGCTTGCTTGCAGACTTTTCATTACCTAACCTAATGTGTGTGATCCCTGTTTATACACAGTAGCTTGCCTTGTTGTGTTGGTGGGAGTAAGGTTTTCTCCTTGGTAGTTCCTTGTTCATCATTTTTTGGGGTTAATCCCTGTTTATCTGAGTGTTGGCTGCTGCATTTTTGTATTTTTTTCCCCTTCTTAGCTAAGCTGAAAATACTAGAGAATTCTGGAATATCTTTCTCTCCTTTCATATGGAAGTTGACAGAGATTTCCTGGGCAGTGAAAATGACCTGTTTGGATTTTCATTTGCATTGGATTTTCACTACAGGGATTTTGCATTTTCTTAACTTTTTGAAAAATTATTTTTTTCATATATGATGGAAATTTTCTTTCTTTTTTTCTTTTTTCTTATCCTTCCTAATTGTGATACTAAATACTGTCTCAACGTTCTCTGTGGCTACTTTCCCAACATCATCATTTTAACTAACTTAAGAAGATTGATTGTGATTGGGGAATGGATTTACTCATATCTAACTGGAAAACTTTTTGGATTAGAGTTTTTTGGGAAAATAATCAACAACAGAGGTTTATGATTTTTGTGAATAAGACATAATTGTTGGGAAAGTTCTCAGTCAAAGTCTTAAGAAAAAGTTTTATTGTTAAGAATCAAACAAGGATATTTGATCCTGGGTGGATCAGACACAATTATTGTGATTATTTATGGTAGATAGGAAGCCTTTGTAGACTTTCTACAAGTTAGATACAATAATAGATTGTTAACAGAGATTTGAACTTTAACTTTTTATTTCTTTCCTAATGTTTTGTGTATCTTTGTTTTGTTTTTGTAAAATTTCTTTCCTTCTTTTTATGGGAGGGTGTTTGTATTTTACCTTAATTTTCTGAATAAATTAAAAATTTATTTTAAAAAAGAGACAAAAAAAGCTAAGAATTAAAGCTAAGAGATAATCAAAGCTAAGTTGTAAGCAAGCTACCTTGAATTTGATTTGATTTTTCTTTTTGAATTGTATATTATGATGCAATGTAAGACAGGTATGAAAAGTGGGTTATTCTGGCACATAACAAAAGTCGAATCATCTCTTCCAACCCTGGATAGCTTTTGTTCTGAGTTAAACACAGTAGCTTCTAAGGCAAACATACTTTTTTTCTTAGATATTTGCTTCTCAGAAGCAGTCCATCACACAGAGCTTAGCAACCAGTAAAATATAATATCTGCCCAATGTAAAATGCCAGAGTAGTACATTTTATTTACATTCAGATTCTTTTTATTTACATTCAGAGAAGAATTTCTACTTTGCTCCCTCCCCCAAAAAACCCACAGACGGAGAATGTATAATTAAAAATCATTAGAGTTGAATAGTCATTATTTCAATATAAACTATGTCTACATAAATACATGCATATATTTGATGTTTCAAACATTAATATATTTGATATGACAAGATATTAATACATTTGGCACACCAAGCTTCTTTCATATTGATACCTTCTTTTATATTAATTCTGATCTACTTAGGTTTTCAGACTATTTTCTATTAGATAGTATATATATTCAAAAAGAAATAATTTTCATTTTCATTTTTAAAAATTAGAATAAAACGTTGATGAGATGCAAATCTGGATTCCAGACAGGGGTAGGTTCTGCTTTTCTTTGCTGCCGGTTCGCTCAGTGATGCGCCGCGCATGCGCGTATGCGCAGTGCTTAAAAAATGCTTCTGCACATGCGCAGAAGCAAAAAACAAGATGGCGGCACCGTAAGAACCAGATCGGGGGCGTGGCAGGCCTGGGTCGCTGCCGGTTCTAGTGACCCAGGCTGCCAAGTTACTACCGGTTCAATAGAACCGCTCTGAACCAGGAGGAACCCACCTCTGATTCCAGACTACTGTTGTATATATTTAGAAGTGATGCAGAAGAGGAAAAAAGGGCTTCCCTGGATGCATGAATAAATTGAAAGTTAATCTGTTCAGAATCAGTTTTAAATTTACTGGACAATGCTATTCTGTTATGTTCAATATCTAAAATCAATATACTGCAGACATTAATAATATTTGAACATATACCTAATGTTCCATATGGAACAATGACTGCTGAAAGATTTTTCTAAAATAAGAGCTGTAATAATGTTTATACACCACTGCCTGAGTTCATATTGAAAGAACCACCCATTATCATGTTATGAATTTCTCTATGGATTAAGAAGTATGTATGTCTTCTAAAAAAAAAGTTTTGCTTGTGCGTCACTATTTCTATTCTGTGTGCCAACAATTTATTGTAAATAATTAGACAAATTAATTAGGCATGCACTTTGATTGCGTTTATTATAATAAAATCAATTGATAGTCATAATTATTTTAGAAGATGTTCCGCTGTAATTCAAAATTCATGAAATTTAAAGAGGAAGAAGCCTTAGACTCAGACTCTCCCCCTACTGTTAAATAGGATATATGAAGTTTGGTGTAGTGTGGCTATTGCTGTTTTGTAGCATTTGTTCCACATGGTTGCACAATCTACTTGTTTTTGCACTGCACTCATCTGGTTCTTTTAGCAAAGCTATCAATGCAGTTATGATTTATGAGTTATAAAGTTATAGGTTAGTAACTGTTAACATGTAATATTATTATTATACATTAAAAAGTGTAGTATGCACTGACAGTTTATGAAGCACTTACATAATTATTGTAAGGAAAAATCATGCTGTAACCTAAATATTTATACATTATTTGGCTATAGTTTCTTGAAAGTACATTTTGATTTTTTTTTCCTAGAGAAATCTCTTAACTGAACAGTGAATATAGCGTATGAGTTTCATGCACACACAGGTTTCATCTCTCCCGTCAGTAGACTGGCATAGAAAAATTATATAACAACCATAGATCAGTCCAGTGGAAGGTTACATGCACGTCATAGCCCTTACATTTACACAAAACAGCTAGATTACAGTTAATGACTATGATCCTGAGGATTATCATGTGCTTTATTTTTAAAAAGTTTAGCTATATATATATATATATATCATTTTTTGAGAATAAAAAATGTTTGGTACCTTTTTAGAGATTGTAATATATTTTTTATTTGTACCATTTCAGATATTACAATCTAATAATACCCTCTAACTCAATATTATAGAGACATATAAAATGAAATAACGTCCTCTGTTGCATTTTTTAAACTTAAGACAACATTCCCATAGCCTTTTTCATCTGATGACATGTAATTGTGTTTTCACAGCATAGGTTAAGCATATTTAGTACTGCTCTGCTCTTAAAAATTTATGTGGTTATCTTGACTTCTACCTCAAGGAGACACATTAATACCTTGGATTAGGAAGAGTTGAATAACTTCGAAATTTAGACTCACATCAGAGCTCCTTAGTCCTCTACATCCATGTTCCTGTCTTGGTCTATAACACATGAATATGGCTATCATTCTCTTTTATTCCCTGGGTTTAAATGTATAAAACAGTTCTATATATACATAACTACTTCTTGCTAATTAAGTACTTGCTAAGGTTCATTCTTGCATTCCAATATTTTGCACTCCTTATTAGTGGATATTCTACAATAATCTTGAATGTCTGATCTCTTTTTTTTTAATTAAGTACCATATAGATAACAAAATCCCTTTATCTTCTTCTGTTTCTCTTACTAATTGTCTATGTGTCTGTTTCTGTCTCCTTTCTTAATTTTCTTCTTCTTTTGAAATAGTCTTCAAATTAACTCTGTAACTCCTATTGGGATAGTCTTTAAATTGGTACCAAGCCATAAACAGGGGTTTCTTTTATTTTCCACTATAGATGACTTGATGCTGACTATTTCTGTGCATGAAAGTGGTGCCGTACAATTATATTTCTCGAGGAAAATGAAGACTATGTTGAGAAAAGGAATAGGTCAGGATGGAAAATACACCAAGGAGGTACGAAATTTAGCTTTAAATAAATTGGACACATTTAATGCACTGTGAACATAACTGTTTCAGCAAATGTGATGAACATGCCTACTTATCAAATTAAAAGTGCCCGAAGGCATCAGTCAGTTCACACACGCTGTCATGTGCATAACATTCAAACACAAGAGATGAAAATTGTGTATATTTTAAACTTCTACTGAAGTGATGAGAGAACTGGTAATTGTTTACCAGAAGCCTTCCAGCCCCTTGCTTTAAAATTGAAGTGTACAAATGTCAGTTCCCCACTTCTGCATTATCTTGATGTCTAGTAATTACCCTCTTGTCACTGGCTCTATAATTATTTGTTTCTTTTAATCATCTCCTGAGAACCAATGGAAACAACTTGGTTACACTGAATTTGACTCTGGAGATGAACCTCAGGAAGTTACATCGTCTTCAAAAAATACTGAGGATAATTAACAACTAGATAGAATCATTTGTGTTTCTTTTTAAAAAATTTATTGTAGTTTAACAATACAGAGAAACTTGGTGATAAGTCTTCATTTTCAGTGCAAAGTCTATAGTCTGGGTGCAGTAAATAAAACCACCTAATGGAAATAAAACTGTTCAAAAGCTAAACAGACACAGGCTTGTATATTTTCTAAGTGATACAAAGATCAGTGATGAAATGAATGTGTGAATTGCCCATTATACAACAAAACACTCAAAAGCTTCTGTATCAACCCTAATATACACTTTCATGACATTTCTGAAAGGTTATCTTGTGCTTTTAGCTGACAATTTTCAAATATAATCAAGAATATTGAGAGCTTGTTAGAAGACTGGATAAATGATTAAGATACCAGAGGCATGCACAAATTATTGTTTTATAGCATGTGTGTGTGTGTGTGTGTGTGTGTGTGTGTAGAAAACACTGACCAACACAATTGTAGAAATTCTGTTCCACCTAGAAAATTTTTAAAAGATTTGAATAATAGCAATAGCACTTAGACTTATTTACAGCTTCATAGGGTTGTACAACACTCTCTAAGACAGCGCATGCGCACACGTCCCAGCACCCATAATGCAATGCGCGCGTGACACCCCCGTGCTCCCCACCCCCCCACGCATGCACATGCAACCCCCCCGTGGTCCCCCGCTCCCATGCATGCACGTGCGACCCCCCATGCTCCCCTGTCCACCCAAGCATGTGTGCATC
>QLTV01004297.1:2437328-2448231 GCA_003457575.1 Thermophis baileyi | reverse complement strand
CCCCACGCATGCATGCGCAACTCCCCCACCCAATGCATGTGCATGCATATCCCGCATGCACCCTGCCCTCCGCGCATGCGCGGCAGATACCCAAAAATCAGCTGGCCAGCGGGAGGCACACATGAATGCGCGGTGGAGCTGAGCTGGGTGACGGCTCGCGTGCCCGCAGAGAAGGCTCTGCGTGCCAACTGTGGCACGCGTGCCATAGGTTCGCCATCACAGCTCTAAGTGGTTTGCAGAGTCAGCATATTGCCTCCAACAATCTGGGTCCTCATTTTACCGACCTCGGAAGGATGGAAGACTGAGAAAAGCGGGTCAGGATTGGACTCCTGGTAGTGGAATGCAGAGTTAGCCTACAATACTGCATTCTAACCACTATGCCACCATGGCTGTTTAATTTGAACTTCAGGAAACAAACATTGTCAAGTTCCCAAGGTTTTTGGCATTAAAATGCATTTTCTTATATTTTTCTATAACATTAATGATCTATATATTTCAAAGGCTAAAATATTTGTAATCAGGCTAGACCGATGCAAAACTTTCATTTTGATGAAAGGTTGTGTTGAACACCCCTTCAAAGTTAAATGACTACACACAGATATGCTGGCACACAGCATGCTATGCCCACCCCTGATACAGGGCATGTGGCAGCCTCAGTGCTTTGAGGGAAGACCTTCTGATTTGCAGAGCTTTAGTGTATAATTCCAGCACATAAGACTCTTTGGGCTAGTGGAACCACTGGATGATGTCTCAAAGTCATACAAAGTTCGTCAACAATGCACATTGCCAATGCTCTGAGTCTCAATTAAGAAAATTGTATTTCTTCTGTAGTGCAAATTAACTTGTCCAGATGAATTGCAGTTCCCTTATAAACACTTACTTGTATCCTTGTGCTATTTATATACTTGTATCCTTGACCTTTCAAAAATTGCAGGTGATTCTTTTTTCTCTGTACCCAAAACCACATAATTCTGCTTGATTCTATTAGGAAGAGTTAGATTTCAAAACAAACAAAACAAAAAGCCTCAACTTTTTGGTCACGCTGATGGATGATCTCTGGCGAGCCCGAGATGGGGGTCACTCCTCTATCTTGGTGCTACTTCACCTCTCAGCAGCTTTCGATACCATTGACAATGGTATCCTTCTAGGTCGACTAAGGGAGTTGGGAGTGGGAGGCACCGTGTTACGGTGGTTCTCCTCCTATCTCTCTGGTCGGTCACAGTCGGTGTTGGCAGGAGGACAGAGGTCGACCCCTAGACCCCTCATTTGTGGGGTGCCTCAGGGCTCAGTCCTCTCTCCCCTTCTGTTTAATATCTACATGAAGCCACTGGGTGAGGTCATCCGATGATTCGGGGTGAGGTATCAGCAATATGCTGATGATACCCTGTTGTATATCTCCATCCCGCGTCAGTTCAGTGAAGCAGTGGATGTGATGTGCCGGTGCCTGGAAGCTGTGAGGGTCTGGATGGGTGTCAACAGGCTCAGACTTAACCCAGACAAGACTGAGTGGCTGTGGGTACTGCCTCCTAAAGACTGTATCGACTGTCCATCCTTGGTTCTGGGGGGGGAGAAATTGTCCCCCTCAGAACGGGTTCGCAATTTGGGTGTCCTCCTAGATCCACAGCTAAGATTAGGGATCCTCCTAGACTCACAGCTAAGATTAGCGCAACATTTGACAGCTGTAGCTATGGGGACCTTTTCACAGGTTCGCTTGGTGCACCAATTGCGACCCTACTTGGATCAAGAGGCTCTCCTAACAGTCACTCATGCCATTGTCACCTAACGGTTAGATTATTGCAATGCGCTCTACATGGGGCTACCCTTAAGAATGTTTCGAGACTACAGTTGGTCCAGAATGCAGCTGCACGAGCTGTTATGGGTATACCTAGGTACACCCATATTACGCCAATTCTCCGCGAGCTGCTCTGGCTCCCTATTGGTCTCCGGGCACAATTCAAGATGTTGGTTATTACCTTTAAAGCCCTATATGGATCAGGACCAGGCTATCTTCGAGACCGCCTCCTACCACATAGCTCTCAGCGACCAGTAAGATCCCACAGAGTTGGTCTCCTCCGGGTCCCGTTAGCTAAACAGTGCCGGCTGGTGGGCCCGCAGGGGAGGGCCTTCTATGTGGCTGCCCCAGCCCTCTGGAACCAGTTACCTCCTGAGATCCGGACTGCCCCCACCCTATTGGCCTTCCGGAAAGCGGTGAAGACCTGGCTTTTCCGGCAGGCCTGGGGCCGTTGATCTCGCTGTTGTAATCCTGCGAGATCCGGCCATGAATGGTGTGCATGGGTTTTTAAATTGTTTTTTAAATGTTTTTATAATGTTTTTTAATGTTTTTTTATATTTCTGTTGTAAGCCGCCCAGAGTCCCTTGGGAGTTGGGCGGCATAGAAATTTAAATAATAAATAAATAAATAAATAAACAAACAAACAAACAAACAATTATTTATCAGATTCCCTTGCATTATTGCAGAATTTTAGCATCAAGTTATTCAAGTGAAATGTTGGGCTTAGTATTGTGACTAACTGAATGTAGAACATAACTGTATTATTGTTAAATATTATTTTTCTATTATTGGAAGAAACCATGGATTGGGCCTCTGTTCTTTTATTCTTTCTTGGGTATTGCATCATTTATATGTTAGTAGCTAATACTGCACAAATGTGTCCTGCAGTTTATGAAAAGCTTTGACTTGGTTTTGATGCTTTTCATGAATTTAGATTATTGCTATAAATTGACTTCCTTCCTTCCTTCCTTCCTTCCTTCCTTCCTTCCTTCCTTCCTTCCTTCCTTCCTTCCTTCCTTCCTTCCTTTCTTCCTTTTTTTGCTTACCCAGCTACCTTGCTCAATATGGACAAACTCCATAAGAAAGTTCCAGTTTTGGGTTGAATATATTCATATGACTAATGAGCATATAAATTGTCTAAATTTGGTAGAGCTGTTAGAATTCTGCCGTACATGCTTACAGATACACTTTTTAACATCAATATACTAAATAAATTTTGTTCAATGAATTTATTCCAGATTACATGATTTTGTGATTGCGAAATGATGAGAAACTCATGAATCAATTATTAGTCATTGCTGGAGGCAGGATACTGATAGTCTAATTAGGTAGAGATTGGTTTCTATATGGAGAATAAGCCTGCTGATTTTAAAAATCAATCTAGTGGTACAGGAAAGGTCACAAAGGCACTATTAGAATCAATTAGATCAGAAGGAGTATGTTAGAAACAAATGCACTGAATAACCAAAGAAATTGTTATTTAAAAATAGTTTGCAATGGATGCTTAAGATTTGGTTCTTTACATTTATTAGCCTGATCACATGGAAGAGAGCTGCTTCCTGCATTTTATTCTGAAGTTCATGTACAAAATGTAAAATAGTGAAACAAATGCAAAACTTTACGTATGCAGAAATAAAGTGTCATGTAATCAGAACCTCTCATACATCCTCTATTCCTTTCTACCGCCACTTGGATCCCAGCTGAAAATATTAGCATTGTTATTAAATGATATTTTTCAAAAGTCAAAATGTAACATGATAATTGATTATTTCTTGATTATGGATTTGTACGCTGGGATAGCTGCAGGGCATAAGCAATTGGCATCACCTGGCTGACCTCGACTGAGCTTTGAATTTATCTAGGGCCAGATGTAATTATTCCTTGGAGGGAAGGTTTCCAGAGAATATTTGGCAGTCAGCTGGATTGGAGAATTTTTAAAATAAATCATTCTGAAGACCCCACAGGCAAATAACTTCTGAATTGTTGTCAAAAACTACATGGATATGTCTATGATTACATCAGATGTCAAGGTCAACTGGAAAGAGACTTGCCTTACAGGAGTAGAGGACCCTATTAATTTCCACCCAATTAGATTTACCCTGAGAATAGACTTCCTATTTATGATAATAAAAGATTCTTTTTATCTAGTGGAAGTTTTATTTGCAGGAAGTTGATCTGGATTGGACTATTGCTAAGATAAAATATAAAACGTTTCAACTATCATTCCATGTGTCCTATCCACATTTTTGGAGGAAGCTTTGATAATTAATGGCAGTTTTATCACCACCAATAATGTTATCCAATTACATTTTAAATATAACCAACTGTCTGCATTAGTCTTAGGAACACAACTGTGCTGACATTTCCAATATGCTCCAATGGCTAGGTTTCACAGTTTGAAATATACATATATATTTCAATAGTGGGATTTAAAAGTGATGGAAAGGAAGTGTGCAAGGGAAGTAGACTGTGTAGAGAGATAGAATTAGTGTTAATTTAGAAATTTATTTATTTATTCTTCTATCTAATAAAGCCCAAAGTAGTCTACAAACAATGAAACAGCAGTCATTTAAAACTGAACACGCCAAATTAATAAACAAATAAAATCAAAATAAATTGAGCTGAACTCAGCAGTATCCAAAGTCTTTTCCAAATGGGTGCTGAGAGTAAGTCAGTACTAATGCCAGCCAAAGTATTAAAGATAAGAAATTCATTATTCAGGGAGTCCTTACTGAGAAAATTTCCCCACTCACTCAACTTCGTATGGTGGATTGCAGAATACAGCTTTATTGATAGAGCGTAATATTTGGAAAGTATGTACCAAGAGATACATTCCACAGAAATTCAGATTACAAACTGAGAAGAACTCTAAATGTTCTACTGGTCAAAAACATTCTATCAAGCAAGATTACTTTAGCTTCTGATGATAATTTATTAAAGAGTGCCCCAAAATTACATACATGTTTTGCAAGGAACGTGCAATCCCACCCATCATTTATCCAATTCCTTGACCAGGCGCCTACAGAGCTACCAATGTATTGGGTTAAATGTACATATCTCTCTGGATTATGCAGATATTGATTCTGAACCTGTACAATTGTGTCTGGTTCCAATTATATAAAGAAAATAGAGAGCAGTATTATCAGCATATTGACCACTCTCAGCTACAGTTCTCCCATACTTGGAGGATCTTATTATTTACTTCTTATAGGTTAGGCAATGTGAGATGAATAAAATGGAACTCTAAGGTCTCGGACACAGCTTAATAAACAAAGAACCAATTTCAACTCCACCATTTACACTCTTGGATTTATACTAATGTTTAGGAACAGTGTCACCACAATATTGTCTCCAACTTTCAAATGACTAAGTATGTACAGGAATACACTATAATTAAAGGGTCAACTTAATATTTTCCTCTAAGAATATCTGAAGCTGTAAATCACAATTTTTATCTTGGCAACCGCTGGATCCATCATGCCTGGGTATAGTCTCTCTGTCTTTGTCTGCCTGCCTGCCTGCCTGCCTGCCTGTCTATCTATCATCTCTCCTCAAAAATGTTATATTTATGCACATCCTTCTTTTTTCTGGTGCAAATCTATAGGTACCCAGGAACAATGAAATCTTGCTAGAGTGAATCAAGCACTCTCAGATATTCACAAAGATCAACCCAAGAGAGAGAGAAAAAATAGAATGCAAAGAAACTAGAGAAACCATATAAAAAATAAAGATGAAATCCGGGGAGGGAAAAACCTTAAGAAATGGACAAATAACTTGTCTGAATGATTTTTGTTTTGGCTTTTGTTGTTCTTTAAAAAACTAATAATAAAAAGGCTATGGAGAATTTACCCCTATTGTCTATTTGATGTAAGGCATATATAGTTCAGAGGAGTATGGCAGTCTGAAATCTAGTCCCAAGGTCAAATTAATATATGCAATAATTGTTTTTCCTTGAAGATAATGTTCTTCAAATCTGAGGTGGAATGTAGTCCAGTCACAGGAGGGAGAGGCTGTTTCACAGAGAGCAAAGAGGCAACATAACTTGGAATTTTTGGTATCCAGGAACAAGGCAAATGCAGACACTCCCCCCCTCCCCTCTCCTCAGCAAGGTATCTAGTAGTTATGCAGATAAGTGCTTTAGTCTGGCAGGATTTCAGTATACAGTATATACAGTTACTTAAGAATACTCTTAAATAACTCCTTGTGTTGTTCTTGATTCTTCGGACCTGAAAGAATCAATAGTCATAAAGTAGTATTCTTATTCTACCTCTAAAAACAAAAATTTTCTTTTTTCTTTTCTTTTAAAACTCAGTGAGGTTCACTGAAATATCATTGTTTCTTAAATAAGCTATCATCTAAATTCTAGAATGTACTGACATTTTTGTTACTGTCATTAAGGTAGTTGTTTAGACAAAATGAGATTATCCAAGTTTTTATTTCATTAATTTAAACTCATCTTTAAAATACAGTATGCATACCACATTGATTTAGTGGTAACAACTATCTATGAAGTCTAATTGTGAGTATTTTGGCCTTGTAGAATTTAGTAATAACTTCTACTAAAGTAAGTATATCTAAATATGAAAATTCCCTTAGTCCAACTGAAATGTCAGTAAATAATGCCACTCACAAATGGCATGAAATCTTTAACATAGAATATGAGAAAGACTCATTATTCTCACCCAATACTCAGTTTAAAATGAAAACCATAGCATCCATCCAATTTTTTTAAATTCTTGTTTTAAAGTTTGGACTGTTCCAGCTGTCAATTTGGTGGGAGATAAATTATCAAAATGTAAGTTTCTAGAAATAATATGTTGTAATTTTCAAAATGACAAGATAGTGAAAGATTATCTAATTATATTTAGAACCCAAAACAGTCCAGTTAACAAAAGTTAAAATATATAAATATTCCATATTTATATATTCCAGTTACCATATATAAATATTCCAAAAGAATATTTATATTATTATTATTTTTTATTGTACAATTTTCTTGGGTTGTATATAAAATTTCTATATTCACAATAACAGTGTACTGTCTGGGTGCAATCTCTTTTAAGTACAGATAGTAAATCGTATACACACAATAATTATGACTATTGTTCTCAGATCCTATTCGCCATTGTCTTCACTTATCCTTATTTTAAAAAATTGTGTTATTTAGTTAAATTGTGTTATTTAGTTAAGAGTCTTTCGGGAGTTGGGCGGCATATAAATTTTATAAAATAAATAAAATAAAAATAAATAAACCCTCTGTTCAGTTTTCTCTATAATCAATTGATAATATCAAACATTATAGACATCATATAGAGATCACATTTATAACCATTATCCTCCAAATAATCTTAAGGATTACTTGTCTTAATTATTCAATATTCATTATTCAATTATACAAATGACTTCATCTTTGTTTACATATCCACATTTCTAACTTCTGCTTCTATTTTCTAATCATTAATAAAATAATTCCCAAGTTAAACAAGTAATATTTTCCCCATTTCTAGTTTCTATCTTTATACTAGTTCTTAATAGAACAACTCCTGTATTAAACAGTATTCAATGTTTATCCCTTATCTCTTGCCCATTTTCATATCTCCACTCTTATTGACTTCTTGGCACATCTCCCATACTCCTCCCTTGGGGTCTTGTATCTTCTTGTCTCGTTCGTGTTTGATCTAAGTATTTCTTCTATTTCTGCTCCTTGTTCACTCTTTTGAGCCTTTAGTACACCTTTCAATAATCTTTTCCTCACTTCAGGAGTGTCTTTCTGTATATCCCCTTCTATTTTTTGATCTCTTGAAATGTAATTTACCTTTTCTATTTCATCATTTACTAACTCTTCTTTTTTATCTTTTGGTATCATTTGTCGTCTTTCCTCCCCGTCCTTTCCTCTGTTCTTTCTGTTTTCTCCTCTACTTCCTGTGTTTCATGATCATTGTTCAATGTCATTTGCTCGTAAATTTCTGGTCTCACAACTACGTAATGTATCAATTCTTTTATCTCCCTATGGTTCCTTGTCATCATTTCCTGCGTACCTTGGAGCATCAATAGTATTTCTTTTAATAATACATTTATTTCCTCCTACCCCATTTTGCCTTATTTTAATAAATCTAACGATTTACTCAATAATCTATCAAAGTCCCACTATCCCAATTATTCATCACACCAAGATAGCCAATATTAGAGCAGTTCACACAATCACTCCATTAAATAGTCTCTTAACAATTTCCACTTTGTTTCAAAACTCCAAGCTGTTTCACACTCTCACGCTCTCTAACATGTTTATAATTCTCAAGGTTCTGAAAGTTGGATGTTTTCACAGTCTGTCTCTAAGTACCAAATATAATCAGTTTGTAGGTGTTATTTTGTGTATTCCAGATAATCTGCCCACGATATAACACCTTTCACTTCTTTGACTTTCTTCAGCTCTAAGTTGTCTTCCCGACCAGTAGGTGTCACTATTACTTTTTTTCTCTGCTTCTGCTGTAAATAAAATGTCTCCAAAAATATTTTTCCAATAATTTTCCAAAGTCCTTCAAATCAAGATGGTAATAAAAATATAATCCAGAATTTTGAAATGATTTAGGTTGCTAAAAACTAGCCAAACCAGTCTATCCTTTATCTTTAAGATTACTTCTGTCTACAATTACTTTTCTTTCTTTTCGAAAATCGCCGCTATTTACCTCCATTGAGTCCCACTTTCCAAAGGGAGGTGTTTTAGGGAAAATTCCACGGCAAAAGTTAGAAAAGTTCTTACCCAGACCAAGCACACTGTTACAAGATCTTTCCTTTCTTCTCTTCCATTTCAGCTGTCACGGCTTCGGTTCAGCCATAATGGCTGTCTTCTCTTCCGCCAGTTCAAGGGGCTTTCTTCGGGTCAAACGAGGAGACTGTGCTCTCCTCGTGACCACCAAAGCATCCCCTCTATCTTTGTCACCCCTACAGGGTGACTTTCGGCCCCTTAGAGCCTCCGGGCTTGAAGAAATCGGCAGGACTTCGCAGAGCTACCACTCATCCGCACCGCTTCACCATGACGTCAGCTGCCTTCCCCTCCAAAAGAATATTTATATATGGTACCAAAATGGAAAATTTGTACTAAGTGACAGCACTCAAAATTTGGTATTTGTAAAAGGAATTCATAATGGTTTAAATTAAGATTTGGAAACACAAAGCTTATCTCTTTGTTGCTCTAAACAACCCTAAGGTGCAGGGAAGACTGATTGAAGCTGCTAATTAATATATATGTTAGATGGTTCCTTGTTGGTTGAGATTCTGGAAGATTTCCTGAACCTTATTCTGCCATTGTGCCTTTGTAATGATTTTTTATTGTCAACTGAAGAACAATGTATTTTCTTCTACCTCCTTGTGAACACTATTGAACCATAAATAAAGTACATGGTTGCTTCTATGAAGATGGCGTAATTCTTTAACAAGGACAATTGGTTCAAGTAAATAAAGAGAAAGGAGAGAGATGAAAATAAAAACCATAACTAAAACCAATTAAAGTAGACATTAAAAGATTGTCCAATAATTTATATTGTTTACCACACATTTTGCTGCACTGAATAACTCATTCCAGATAACAGTCTTTAACAGACAAGTGCATGTTTTTAATATATCTTCAAAATTGAAGAACCTCTATACATTTAAGGAATTGAGTACTTACTTTTTGAAAATGCTGTCTGGGTAAGTGTGTAGAAATACAAAGTATACTCAAAATAAAAAGTGGCCACAAAACTACATTTCATGGTGATATCATCAAATGATGATGTACAGTATGTATAACAACATGTAAATGTTACAGATTGTTTTATTTATATTTATTTCTGGCAAACACTAAGAATTGCAGCCAGAAACAAAGTGATAGAAGTGGTATTTGTGCACAAATAGTATTACATGGCAGTATGGAAACAGTCTAATGAGCATATGAATTAGTACACTTTGTACCAACTGAAATGCTTGAATGGAATTCTAACATTCTTGCCCTCGCATGGATACCCATATAGATATTGTCACCAGATTAAGCAATCAAATTGATCAACATTCAATCATGAATATTTATTTGGTGAAAAAATAGAATTAGATAGATAGATAGATAGATAGATAGATAGATAGATAGATAGATAGATAGATAGATAGATAGATAGATAGATAGATAGATAGATAGATAGATAGATAGATAGATAGATATAGATAATTTAAAATAGTTGTGATTACAATTGGGTCATTGAATAAATGTAATAATGCATAGTTGTAATTTATCTTTATGCTTATAAAATGTTTCTAAGGCTATGTTAAAGGTTATAAAGGTTGTAAAAAGTTTCTAAGCTTTCAAACCATAAAAACTATAATAAATTGCTCTAATTCAGGAATGCTGAAATGAACTGAAAACTTCTGCCAGAAAAATTTCTGCTGCAAAAAGGAAGGTCAGCATCAACCAGAGAATAACAGGTAAGATCAAAATTAAATGAAATACCTTTATTATAACCATAAGGCCAGAAATCAAAGGCAAGGTCAGAATTTTGCTGTTGCCTATGTCTAATCTAATGCTCCAGACTGAGGCAGTATCAAGACAAAATAAGTTTTTTTGGATGAAGGCCTTATGAAAAACATTATTCACTTTTCTCATTCCGTGTCCATACTTGGCTCCTTAAAAGAGACCCAACTATTGAGAAAAGAAGCCTAAATCTATGCAATTTAGGACAAAATACTGTTTTCCACTACATTTCTATTTTTTATTTTATTTTATTTTTTAGCAAAATTTGTATGCCGCCCAACTCCCGAAGGACTCTGGGCGGCTCACAGTAAATAAAAAAAGACAGCAATAGAAACAATTTAAAAATACATCAATATTAAAATAAAACATTCACACAAACATACATGGGCCAATCAGTCCATTATTGGCCCCAGGCCTGCCGGAAAAGCCAGGTCTTAATGGCTTTACAGAAGGCCAGTAAGGTGGGGGTAGTATGGATCTCGGGGGGAAGTTGGTTCCACCGAGTCGGAGCGGCTACAGAGAAGGCCCTCCCCCGCGGGCCCGCCAGCAGACACTGTCTGGCTGATGGGACCTGAAGAAGGCCAGCCCTGTGCGACCTCACTGGGCGGTGG
>QLTV01004297.1:2393192-2419616 GCA_003457575.1 Thermophis baileyi | reverse complement strand
CACCTCGAGCACTTTCAAACAAACATGGTACACGGATGACTTACCCTCTGAAGAAAAACACTGTGGGAGTAAGACACCCCTAACACCCCTTGGTGTGTGTGTGTGTGTGTGTGTCAGGGGTGGGTTCCAACTTACCTCGCTGCCAGTTCGCTCCCTCCCGCGCCGCATGGGTGTGCTGCATGGGCGCGCGCTTTGCGCAGTAACAAAAAATCCGGAAAAAAAAACAAAGCCAAAAAAAAGATGGCGACCGCATGCACAGTGCCAGAAGTCGGCTTCTGTGCATGCTCAGAAGGAAAAAAATTTTAAAAAATTCGAAAAAAAATTTAAAAAATTAAAAAAAAAGATGGTGGCCCCCACGGACCTGCACCGACCGATCCGGTTTGGTGACATCATCGTGACATCACCAGTGGGCCGCTACCGGTTCGGGAGAACTGGTCCAAACCGGCAGGAACCCACCCCTGGTGTGTGTGTGTTCCAGAATAAATCTGGAATGCCTCGAGCAATTTCAACCAAACTTGGTACACAGATGACTTACTCTCTGGAAAAAAATACTGTGGGGGTAAGACGCCCCTGACACCGCTTGGGGTGTTTGTGTGTGTGTGTGTCCTGGCATGCAGGTGGCTCACAGAGCCCAGCTCAGCTCCACTGCGCATGGGCGTGCGCCCCCCGATGGCCAGATGATATTCGGGTCCCTGTCGCGCATGCGTGGGGGGAGGGGGAAGGCAGGAGGGTGCGGCGTGAGCCCCTCCGTGGGCTGTTTTGGCTGCAGGGAGGCATACTAGGGCAAAAATGGGGCATGCGGGAGGTGGGGGGGATTAGGATGAAAAAATACCCGGGCAGCACCGGGTCATCAGCTAGTGATTAATATAATTGAAGGCTTTTTTGTAGTCGATGAAGCATATGTAAATGATCTTCTGACATTTGAGATTTTTCCATAATCCAGTGCAGATTTGCAATATGGACATAGGTGCCACGAGCCCTTCGGAAACCGGCTTGGACATTTGGTAATTTCCTTTCAATGGTTGGTGCTAGACATTGTTGTATAATTTTAAGCAGAATCTTGCTGATGTGAGGGATGAGAGCAATTGTGTGGTAATTGGAGCAATCTTTAAAGTGACCCTTTTTCGGCAGTGGAATGAACTCGGAATATTTCGAATCCTCTGGCCACATGTTGGTTTCCCAAATTTTCTGGCACAGGTCTTTAATAATTAGTTATAGGTAGTACAGGTCTCAGTAATTCTGCAGGTAAACATCTAGAGTCTTGTTGTTTGGTAGTTGGCTCATCACCCATATATCCAATTCTATTTCTGCTTCGCTTTCTTCATCATCCTGAGGCCGGGCCCCTTTGCTACTCTTTTGTACATTCTTGCCATCTGTTCTTGATGTCTTGTTGGTTGGACAGCTCTTTCCCTTGAAAATCCTGTTACCCTTTCCCTTCAACATGAAATGTTGACAAAATACATACTGTATTAGTAGTTTACTTTGTGAATCAGGGCTAAATTTGTTCTTATGCTCTATACTAATTCTTTTGACAATTCTTTATATGCAAAGTTCATAATTTTAATTACTTGATAGATTCATGCTATTAGGAATATATCCAAGAAGAACATATGTATTGTTGACAACCAGTGATTGCTGTAAAGTCATCTGATGAGCCTTTGGATTTCAAATGAAAATATGACAATAATAGAATAGGTTCAAACTATATTGGTTAACATATGAGTTACTAAGTTACACTTTATAAACATGATGTGTTCAATAAACATTTTCTGTCGTGTTAGCTTCTATTTAAGTTTTAAAAAGGGGAAACTAATTTTACATTAAAAAAAAAACACCCATTAATTTATTAGAAATGTATTCTTGTTCCCTATTATTCATAAGTAGGCAATATTAATTTCATCAACTTCTAATGACTTCTCCTAAGATAGCTTACTCTTTTAGGAATTTTAGGCACTTCTTTTAGAACCATGTAGATTACAAGATTTTTAACTAAACAAACTGTTAAGAAACGTACGGACTGCATCTCCTTGACTATTCTTCCCAACAGATTTGGCAGAAAACAGTTGTTGTGAGTCTCATGTTTTAGGGAATGACACTTGGTGGGTCCCAGGAGACAGTCCTTCTCTGTTGCAGCACCTGCATTACGGACAGGGGTGGGTTCTAACTTACCTCACTGCCGGTTCGCTTCCTCCCGCGCCGCATGGCCGTGCCTCGTGGGCGCGCGCATGCGCAGTGCAAAAAAATAAAAAAAATCCCCCCCCCAAAAAGCCAAAAACAAGATGGCGTTGCATGCGCAGTGCCGGAAACTCGGCTTCTGCGCATGTGCAGAAGAAAAAAAGAAAATAAAAAATCCCCCTTCCCCAAAAAAGAATCCAAAAAATAATAATCCAAAAAATTCAAAAAAAAGATGGCGGTGTCCACGGACCGGCACCGACCGAACTGGATTCGTGACATCATCGTGAGTTCACCAGCGGGTTGCTACCGGTTCGGGCAAACCGGTCTGAACTGGGAGGTACCTACCTCTGATTACGGAATCTTCTACCCTCAGAAGTCAAGCTAGTGTCATTCCTTTCAACATTTAACAAATCCTTTTAGACCTAGCTATGCTATCAGGCCTGAGGATCCCAGATAGCCAAGGAAGTCCTGCAATGGCTCCCTTAGTACAGCTAACATCATCCTCTCTGCTCATGTGTTTTTTTAAATAGCCTTTAATGATGACTTCGTTGATTTATGTTTTTTTATTTTTAATTCACAGTTGCATGCCATCCGGTCATGTTTTCTGACAGATGTGATTATATAAATATGGTACATAAGTAAATGCTATTAAGTAAATCAAAATCCATAGAAGTTTAGAAATGACTTTATCAAAAGGAAGCAATATTATAATAGGCCTAGTGTCAGGCTTAAGCCCAAACATGACACAGTGAAATCCATTCGAGTTTAAACCTAGTAGACAGAATTTTGTCAAACTAAAGCTATAACTTCTAACCTAATAGATATACCCTGGAAAATTATAGGGTGTGGCTATCCAAAATCTTTTCCTCCTTCCCCTACCCAGTTCAGGACTACATAGCTTCTTATTTGGGGCCTCTCTCTGGAATGTGTTGCTTTCTCCTTGGGAAGCCAGGGTCTAATTGCCAAGATTCCCCATCCTACTCCTTCTCCAGATACACATCTAGTTTGTCCCCCCCCAAAAGGAATCAGTGTTGTACTTTAGAATCCTTTTATGTTTTTTTTTCTATTTAAAACAATCAGAATTATACTTGCAAGTATGAATTACAGAAAATAGTTACAGTAGGCAATTGATATCAATGTACAGTGATATCACAGATGACATATGTGGGTGTGTAATAATGTATTTAATAATATATCAATTTATTGAAAATGATGTGAAAAGTTAAACATAGAAATACTTCTTAAAAACATAAATTAACCCTAGAATTAAATTGATCTTTAAGTTAAAATTAATTTAAGATCTTAAATTATTCTTACATTTTCTCCAATAATCAAATGTGCTTTGGGTCATCTCTGTATTTGTTTGTGTCAAATCAGTGTTTCCTGGACTGATTTATCTATTGTATCTAGTGATGTCATTGCACTAGAGAAAGTGGATTTGTTAGTGAACTTTTCAGAACAGATTTGGAAAGCCCCAACTGCAAATAGAATAGAATAGAATAAAATAAATTTTTTATTGGCCAAGTGTGATTGGACACACAAGGAATTTGTCTTTGGTGCATATGCTCTCAGTGCACGTAAAAGGGAAAAAAGGGGGAAAAAGAGAAAAAAGAAAAAATACATTCATCAAGAATCATAAGATACAACACTTAGTGATAGTCATAGGTTACTAATAAGCAATAAAATCATACTAGGAAACAAACAGAACAATATAAATCATAAAAATACAAGCAACATGGTTATAGTCATGAGTGGGAGGAGATAGGTAATAGGAAGGATAAGAAGAAGAATAGTAATACAGTCTTAGTAAATAGTTAGACAGACATAGAGGTGCAGATGACAGACTCAAGAAATCCTCTTTAGAACTGTATAAGCAGCTCCTTGGGCAGTTTGAGCTTCCTGAGTTGGTGCAGATAGATCATTCTTTGTTGTGCTTCTTTGATGATGTTTTGATGTTAGGTGTACATTTTAGGTCTTGAGATATGATAGAACCTAGAAATTTGAAGGTCTCTACTGTTGATACTGTGTTGTCTAGTATTGTAAGAGGTGGTAGTATAGGAGGGTTTATCCTAAAATCTACCACCATTTCTACGGTTTTGAATGTGTTTAGTTCAAGATTGTTCCGGTTGCACCACAAGGCTAGTTGTTCAACCTCCCGTCTGTATGCAGATTTGTTGTTGTCTTGAATGAGACCAATCACTGTTGTGTCATCTGCAAACTTCAGTACTTTAACAGAGGGATCTTTTGAGATGCAGTCATTGGTGTATAGAGAGAAGAGGAGAGAGCACACAGCCCTGGGGGGCTCCTGTGCGAATTATACAGGTATCTGTTGTGATTTTGCCTAGCTTCACCTGTTGCTATAATAAATAAAGTGATAGTTACATATTATACCAATATGTATATTACAATTATCATCTTATATCATATTCTTATGTATAATACAACTATAATACTAACAAGCTTCTCTGTTTATATATGTGTGCCTACATGTTTCTGCCTATAAGTAAATACTTTCATACTACTGGACTATAAGCTATAATAGCCTTCCCTGATCTGATGCCTCCATATGGCTTTAGTGAAGATTATACAATTAAGAGTCCAAGACATTGGAGAGACAAAAAAATTGGAAAAAGTTATGTTCCAGGATATTTGCTTTACACTGACTCTGATATTTCAGTCTTTTATAAGGCCTTTAATAAGGCTGAAAATGTTGGAAAATTCCTTTCCGTAGTCATAGTTACAATTTAACCATGGATAATATGTGCTGGTGTTATGAACTCAAACTAATCTATGAAATATAAAGTGGGATTTATTTTCCATCACATTTTGTTCTAATTACAAACATATAATCTTAAATAGGACTCTAAAAATGTTTGCCTAAGTTGAACTATTAAGTAAATACTGTTTGGAATAGATTTCACAATGCCCTCCAAAAACATGTTCACACACAACATGTGTTTTGGTCTTATCTTGTCACAATGAAAATGCTGCCTTAAAACCACAATATGGAACATAACTCTCCTGGTCATTTTTCTGTCACTTAAAAAATAAAGTTTTTGTTTTTTGTACTTTGTCTTATACTCTGAAAACAACAAATTATTCCTAGTGATCCTTTTCTATTCCCAACAAATTTCTTGACTAAATGGCGAGCTTTTAACTTTTCCTTATTTTTCCAGTAACAGCATGGCCTTAGGCTGAAGATTAAAAAAAGACACCCCAAGCAGTTCCATTTCTTCTGATGTAGGAATTGACTGTAATATTGTTTCTTAGCAGGTTTTGCTACAAGTCACACTTTCTAGTGTATGTGAGAAAACATGTATACAAACAAACTACATATATCTCATTGTGGATAGATTTTTATTTAAAACAAATGCTGGCAATAACATATATCAGAAGTACTTTAAGAGAAAAATAACCCAGAACCTATCTTGATTTTTTTTTAGTAGCATTTTTTCTTTCTTTCTGCTTTTCCAAGTAACTGCCCTGGACATTTGTTTTACTGTAGGGAGCTTCACTTCACTTTACTTGGGGCACGTAGATAGCAGGAATCCTTTTTCCTAATTCATGAAGGTTTTACCCTAGAATTTAGGGCTCTATGGGAGCTGTTTTGTCAGTGGTTATGTAGTTCAAACTAAGAACTTAAATGGAAGATCAAAGCTTTGGTCCTACTTAAACCAAAGGTGCTTACATGCTCTATTCCTCCTTCTTAATAAGCTAATATGCTGCCATCCAAATACATTCCTGGAAGCCCTAAAATATCTACCCAGAAACCATAATTTCTGATAGTTCACTCCTGAATATAATGAAGCTGACCAAAACAACCTCACACTGGATGTTCCTGTTTCTGAAGTCTGCAGAAGACTTAGATTGATGTGAAGCCTAGTTTGAATAGATAGTACTCCACACTTGGTTACCAATCATCATTCAGACTGCTGGTTTTGACCCTTATAGCTCTAAACAGCTTAATGCTAACTATTTTGAGGATTAATTCTTCTGCTTCAGACTTGCTCAGCTGCTTCGTAGAAAATGCTGTTTTGAAGGCTCCCCTACTGTGGAAATTGTTATGTACTAACTGTCAGTACATGGTTTCACCCAGGTCCAGCGTTTGAGCGGGAAAATGCTCAAACGCTATTGGTTGTTCTGTCTGACAGCTCCCTATAAAAGGGCAAGCTGTCAGACCATTCTTTGCTGGTTGTCTGGAGTAGAGCTGAATAAAAGAGCTGAAGTCTGTCTCCTGTGATCATTCCCACTACTTAACAGTGGCGACGAGGGCTTGGGACTAGGAGAACGAAGACAAGCCTATCCAGCACAGCAACCAGCCAGGCAGACCCTCTCATTCTGCCTTCATCCACAGCAATGTCTGCCTTCCACCCACCATTCGATCCTTCCCGAGAGAAGTGGGACTTGTACATGCGGTGTTTTGAGTGCTTCCTCGAGGCCAATGACTTGTTGGGTCTGACCGACAATCGCAAAAGAGCTTTATTTTTAAGTCACTGCGGCCCCGAGGTGTTTGACACCGCGGAGTTGCTGTCAGACCCAACCCTGGTACACACCGTACCATGGCACGTCCTTCAGGCCACTCTGAAGACTCATTATGAGCCCACCCCATCCAAGGTCGTCCGGCGCTACGAGTTCAGGCAGCGGATGCAGCAGGAGGACGAAACGATTAACCAGTACATCACGACCCTCCATAAGACTTCCGGCCACTGCGAATTCTGCGACCAGCTTATCTGTGGCATGCAGGACATCCGCCTGCAGCGCCGGCTCCTGGCTAAACCTAACCTCACCCTGGCTGCCGCATTGGATGAGGCCAGGGCTGCAGAGTCCTCGACTAAGGCTGCGGAGTCCCAACATCGCTTCGCCGCCGCCAAAGGAGTCCAAGCCTCCTTCAGCTGTGCACCAGGGCGACCTCGAAGAGCCTGACAGCAGCGACGACGATGTCTGCCGCACTGACCGCAAGTGCCTGCCTGCCTCTAAGGACTCCCACACTGTGTGTGCCAGCTGTGGGGGGGCGACATCCGAGGGCTTTGTGCGGTTTCCGGGACGCTGTCTGCCAACGGTGGGAGAAAAAGGGGCATTTGGCGTGAGTTTGCTGCGCCATTTTTCCCGCCAAAACACGCATGCGCAGGACTCCGCCCACGGTGAGCTGTCAAACCGATCCCGACGCGAATTTCAAAGACTGCGCCACAAAGTCTCTGCGCAATAACCAGACACTAACCAAACACGGGTTGCCAGAGCCAGCTGCCACAATAAAAAGAAGCTGATGGTCACTGTCTCCATCGACGGAGCACCCATTACAATGGAAATCGACACCAGCTCAGCGGTCTCAATCGTAGCATGGCAGACATTGAAGCTCGCCCTTCCGAGTCTCCGGTCTACCCTCCTGCAAAAGACCTCCATTCGTCTCTCCGACTACCAAGGGAACCGAATCCCTGCCATTGGTCAAGGCCAGTTCCGTGTCAAGTTTAATGCGTTTGAGGGGGCTCTCCAGCTCACCATCGTCAACGGCAGCCTTCCAAGCCTCCTCGGCCTGGACTGGTTCGATGCACTAGGACTGGGAGTCACCGACATCAACGCCATTGGGAACTCGGACTTTGATGACCTGTTCGACGAGTTCCAGGACGTCTTCAGTGAAAGCTTGGGCAAGTATGTGGGGATGCCAATCTCGTTCAACCTTGACCCTAACATAGCCCCCATACGGCTTAAGCCCAGGTGAGTCCCTCTTCCCTTGCGGCCAAAAATTGACAAGGAGCTAGACAAGCTCATACAGCAAGGAATACTAGAACCAGTCGACCATGCAAAATGGGAGACTCCCATAGTCACCCCCGTTAAAGGGGACGGCAGCATCAGGATTTGCGCCTACTATAAATGCACCTTGAATAAGGCTTTGCAACAGAGCGCCTATCCTGTGCCGATTGTGCACCATCTGCTACACTCCCTGGGTCCTGCTTGCCTGTTTGCTAAACTAGATCTGGCGCAGGTGTACCAGCAGCTGCCAGTAGATGGCGCTACCGCAGAGTCACAGGCCAGTGTGACTCACAGGGGAGCTTTTAAATGTCACAGGCTGCAGTTTGGGGTTAGCGTGGCCCCAGGGTTGTTCCAGAGTGTAATGGAACGTCTGTTGCAGAACATCCCCGGGGTCGTGCCCTACTTCGATGATGTCCTCATCTCTGCCTGTGACCAGGACCAGCTCCACTGTCGAGTCAGAATGGTCCTGTCAAAACTGCGCGCTGCAGGGCTTAAAGCCAAACGCAGCAAGTGCTTGCTGGGGGTGCCAGAGGTAGAATTCTTAGGCTACTGTGTTAACACAGAAGGAATCCACCCCACAGAGAGCAAGCTTAGGGCCATCCACGAGGCCCCAGCCCCCAGGAACCAAGCTGAGCTCCAAGCCTTCCTTGGACTCCTCAATTTCTACAGTCTGTTCTTGAAAGGCAAAGCCACCATCGCGGAGCCACTCCACAGACTGCTCGCCAAGAACACGCCTTGGGTGTGGGGCCCCAAGGAAGATGCAGCTTTCAAAGCTGTCAAGCGACTGCTAACTAGTGACAGTTTCCTCATCCAATATAACTCCACCCTGCCATTGTTCCTTGTATGTGATGCCTCTCCTGTGGGGGTTGGTGCCATTCTTAGCCACAGGCTTCCCAATGACACTGAGGCACCTGTGGCTTACTACTCTAGAATTCTGTCCAGCGCAGAGAGAAACTATAGCCAACTGGACAGGGAAGCCTTGGCTGCTGTGGCAGGCATGAAAAAATTTCACGAGTAGTTGTTTGGGAGGGATTTTGTTCTGGTTATGGACCACAAGCCTCTTTTGGGGTTGCTCGCTGGGGACCGCTCCACTCTGGCTGCTCTGTCACCCCGTTTTGCCCGCTGGGCCATTTTCCTCTCCGCCTACTCATATCGCCTGGTGCATCGGCCAGGTCGAGACATGGGCAACATGGACGCTTTGAGCAGGTGCCCGTTGCCCGATCTACTGACGGACATTGCCCCGGATGCCCTCGTCCTCCTAATTGACCTGGACTCTGGACTGGTCACCTCTGCTGAGGTGGCTAGGCACATGGCCAAGGACCCCTCCCTCAAAACTGTTTTGAACTTGGTGTGGAGGGGATGGCCAAAGGACCCGGTCAGATCTGACCTCAAACCATATGAACAGAGGCAGCACGAACTTTCTGAGCAAGGGGGCTGCCTCCTCTGGGGCGATCGAGTGGTCATTCCAACCAGCCTGCGAGCTGTAATATTACAGACATTACATGAAGGCCATCCGGAGATTGTCCGGATGAAAGCCTTGGTTAGGGGGTATGTTTGGTGGCCCAATATGGACGCAGAAATCCAAAATTGGGTCGGGTTATGCAAATCCTGTCAAGAGTCTAGGCCAGCTCCACCCAAAGCCCCAGTCCATGATTGGGAACAACCCAAAAGCCCCTGGTCTCGGCTGCACGCCGACTTCACTGGCCCCTGCCATGGGCAGATGTTCTTGATTATTGTAGATGCCTATTCTAAGTGGCTCGAAATCTTCCCCATGGGCTCGACCACTGCTGAGGCTGTCATTAAACCAACCCTGATCCTCAATCCCTTTAAAATACTACAGAACTTTCATAGAAAGAAGTCCTCCAATGTTGCCCCTGAACTGGGATTAAAATGATGCTTTCCTCCTCATACCTGATACAAACTGTAGAAGCATCACAGAACAGGAATGTCCTGATCCTAAGTTGAAAACTTGCTATCTGAGATCCTGTTGCTCTGCTAAGAGACAGTGATTGACGAGACCAGAGCAGAAAGCTAACCATATATGGACAAGCTACTTGAAGGAACAATCAACCCTTTCCTATCTTGGCTTGCCAGATCACATGATTAAGTTTCGTGCCTTTTTTTTTAAAGAAGAAACAACCAAACACTCAGGAATGCTAAAAGTGTGTGTGTGTGTGTGTGTGTGTGTGTGTGTGTGTGTGTGTGTGTGTGTGTGTGTTATTTCATTATACAGGTATTTCATTATTTCTAAATCATTTTGTTTTCTATGCTTGTAGAAAAGTATAATACAATCAAAACAAATACTAGATAAAAAATATTGGTGGGTAGAAACTACCATAATATTGTCTAATAATACATACTACATAGTAGCCAATAAAATAATCAATGTAGTATGGATAGTGGATAGCGTAATGTATAATATCTAAGGACATGCATGACTGAATTATGCTTGCTTCTGATTTATAAGGCATACTGGACTTTAGTAAACATCTTCTAAAGCACTTGAAAGGCAATATTAAGCATTTTGTTATAAGTGTAATCAGTCTTGCAAACTATTAAAACTTAAACTGCTAAAGCAAAGTAGGATCTTTGTCAAAAAAACACAAACCCCAATAATAAGTATCCAGCCTCATCTAACTCATCTAACAGCCTCATCTCAATAGCGCTGCTGTGGCCTAGAGGTGGAGCTCTTGCCTCACAATCAGGAGGTTGTGAATTTGATCCTAGGTAGAGGCAGATGTAGGATCTCCTGCTTGGGCAGGGGGTTGGACTAGATGACCTGCAAGGTCCCTTCCAATTCTGTTAATCTGTTATCTGTTAGTATCTACGCTTTCTTAAATATTTCATTTCAGTCATAAGTTCTATAGAACTCAAAAACTTTTTTATGATGCCAATCATAACCAGAGCAAAGAGGGCCATATGTTACCAAGGATTCCATCAAATGTTTCAATTGTATCTATTCTGCAAAATAAAGTCCTCCTTATTCAGCCCTCAACTGTGTAGCCATAATGAACAGAAAACACAAATTTAAAGTCCTAACTGCTATAAGAAATAAAGCAATAATAAACTGTATAAATCTAAATGTGCTATGGGTCGTTGATTCATAACAGATTCAACTGATCTTTTTTCCCATTATGAAAATTCATTCAATTTGCATACATGGAATTGCATTGGTATAGATAGCAACCTTTCTCAACCTGCTGAAGCTACATTTCCCACATTTTATGGCAAATATGGCCGTTAATTGCTGTTGAATTCCAGTTGCTATCATTTTAGTATACTTAGAAAGTACCAAGCTCTATGAAAGATGGTAATTGTTATATTTTTCTGATCAAGAAAAGGATACAGATCATCACCCAATTTGACAAATTTCTCTACTCATGAAAAATGATAAACAAAAATGCATAGGGGGAAAATAGGAGCAAAGGTATTAGAGAACAAGAAATGGATACAATACCTATAAATGATAAAAGATGGTTTATCCACTGTATGTGAAAGAGTTCTCTTTATAAAGCACCGTATTAAAAAGGCATGAGGTGGCTTTCTTGAGGGAAAATTAGAAATGTCATTCTTGAACTGATGAAAAAGCACTCATTACATCCAAATCAGCTGCATTCTCATAGCTATCACTACATATGCATCTGCACTGCTTTTATAATTAACTACATAAGCTATTTTTCAGCAATTAAAACATTGGAGGTTATGGACCCCTTCAAGTGTAATCAGCCTCTTGAAGGGATTTTAAACAGCATGCATTGTGTAAACTAGCAACATTCTTTTTCATGCAGCAGACAGTGATGTGCTGACAAAGTTTAAAACTTTTCTTTCCAGTCAGCAAATATGACTCGTTCTCTCTGTCTCCCTTCTTCCTTATACTAACCTTCATATTCATCTGGAAAACTTTCATTATTACATTCAACAACTCTATAATCATAAGTGAAGATGAATGGGATGAATGCTAGATGGTCATATCTTTTAGGATAGAGACAGCAGTAGAGCACCAGGTAGGTAGCAGAAATAGGAACCATGGCATATCCCTACATCTTAGAAACATAGAACGATGCATGTGATATAACTAGTGATTTCCACAGATCCAAAAGAACGATATGACTGCTAGCTGCAGTTCAGCGGTTCAAATCTCACCGGCTCAAGGTTGACTCATCCTTCCATCCTTCCGAGGTGGGTAAAATGAGGACCCAGATTGTTGGGGGCAATATGCTGACTCTGTGAACCGCTTAGAGAGGGCTGTAAAGCACTATAAAGCGGTATATAAGTCTAAGTGCTATTGCTATTGCTATATTGGTTGATGAATACGTACATATCTTTTTCAAGATTAAAATATAAAAGTAGGAAGTACAATATCCCAGAACTACTGAAGTAAGTCGCCTATGCTTAGTTGTTTGATAACATCAAGAAGTGTCTATTCTAAATCTCATCTTAGACTCATATTTAGTTTGTGGTCTGGTCTGGTAACAAATTACTTTTGCAGTTTTTAAACTTCCAAAAAATTAACATGAAAAATTAACTTCTGCCACACTCCTCCCAACGACCAGTGAGGTCGCACAGGGCTGGCCTTCTTCAGGTCCCATCAGCCAGACAGTGTCGGCTGGCGGGCCCGCGGGGGAGGGCCTTCTCTGTAGCCGCTCCGACTCTGTGGAACCAACTTCCCCCCGAGATCCATACTACCCCCACCTTACTGGCTTTCTGTAAAGCCGTTAAGACCTGGCTTTTCCGGCAGGCCTGGGGCCAATAATGGACTGATTGGCCCATGTATGTTTGTGTGAATGTTTTATTTTAATATTGATGTATTTTTAAATTGTTTTTTTTTTTCTATTGTTGTCTTTTTTATATATATACTGTGAGCTGCCCAGAGTCCTTCGGGAGTTGGGCGGCATACACATTTTGAAAAATAAATAAATTTTGAAAAATAAATGATTATTTTTATATGTGTGAGTATTAGTAAAGCCTTTCAGGTTTTGACCATAAAGTCTATTTTTGTTTAAATGGGAAAGAATTTGGGGTTTTTTTTAATCAAGAATTTTTAGCTAAAACTATTAGAATTAAAACTATTAGAATTATTTCAGTCTATGGTACTATGTAACAAATTACGTTTCTGATTTTTCATTGTTATATAATATATTAAAAAGGCTATACCAAATAACCCAAAAATGAGAACTGGTTGTTAAAAAAAGGGGGGGGATAAGCATCCTATTCTATTTAGGACAATGTTAATTCTTAACATTCCTGCCCAACTCCTTGTAGTACATCACAAGGACAAGCACAAGAACATCAGAGAACTACATTACTGTGAAGTAGGCAACTACTCAATAGTTCTGCTTTGTTGTTTGAAGAAAAGCTATTATTTCTTATGTTGGCTGAAGAACTCAACGTCATCATACTTAAGATACCTTAAGTTCAAAGTAGCAGATTGATTGATTGATTTATAATTGATTGATAGTGGGTTAGTTGATTTAAAACAGTGGTTCCCAAAGTGGGTGGTACCGCCCCCTGGAGGGCAGTGGGATGACTTAGGGGGGTGCTAAGAGGCAAGGGGGGGCAGCAGGGGGGCACTAAGAGGGGCAAGGGGGCGGCAGGTGGTTCACCAAACCGGTCCTGTCCCTGCGCCCCCGCCGCCCATGTCCACCCAATCGCCGCTTTTCCCACCATGCTTTTCCTGCCTTCCACCCGTGCTGGCTCCGCGGTGCTTTGTGGCTCCAAAGCAGCCACTGGCTTCTCAACCGGCCACCTGCCTGCTCTCTTTGCGGATCAGCTTTTCCTGCCTTCCACCCGTGCCGGCTCCGCGGCGCTTTGTGGCTCCAAAGCAGCCCACTGGCTTCTCAACCGGCCGACCGCCGACGCCACTCTGGGAACTCGGACCGCGGCGCCGGGTTGGAAGTCAGTGGGCTGCTTCAGAGCCCCAAGTCCCGCAGAGCTGGCACGGGAGGCAGGGGTGGAAGGCGGCCTTTTCTACAGCATCCCTCTTCAGATCGCCCTGCAGGGCTCTGCCTTTGCAGAAATGGGGCAGGCAGTTTTACGGAGGATTGGTGGAGGGGATGTGCGGCCCTCTGGGATGGAGAGCGGGGCAAGAGAAGGCACAATAGGCTGCGCTGCCCCGGCCCCGCTCAACCCCTCTTCTTCCAGCCCATCCACTCCACGTTACAACGAGACAATCGGCTGCACCTCCCCGCCTAGCTTTCCTCACCAGGCGCTGCTGCACCAGCGGCTCCACCCTGCCCAGCTCCGCCTGCCGCCACTTCCCATGAACTTCCCAGGAGACGGCCGGAGCGAGGGGCGGGCGGGAGCGCGTGGGCCCGGCCGGCGCTAGGCTTACCTTCCTGGCGAGGCAGAAAGAAAGAAAGAAAGAAAGAAAGAAGAAAGAAAGAAAGAAAGAAAGAAAGAAAAAGACAAACAGAAAGGAAAAAAAGAAAGAAAGAAAGAAAGATGGAAGGAAGGAAGGAAGGAAGAGAGAAAGAAAAAAAGAAAAAGAAAGAAAGAAAGAAAGAAAGAAAGACATGACCACAATTGAGCCCAAAATTTTGGTTGCTAAGCAAGAGCGTTGTTAAGTGAGTTGGACATGCCCACCGGTCACCTGACCACCAAGCCAGGCCCATCTTACAAGTTGGCCATGCCCACCGGTCACCTGACCACCAAGCCACACCCACCTGAAGGGTGGGGGGCACTGAGGATGAGTTTGTAGCACCAAGGGTGCGATGGACTGAAAAAGTTTGGGAACCACTGATTTAAAATATCACATTTCTTTGTGCTTAGAGCATAATTCTTTATATGGTTTTGGGAAATAGCTATATTTTTTATATCTACAAGGGATAAAATGCAGTTGACAAAATAGGAGACTGCAAATAGCAAAAGAAGAAGACTGTGAATAAGGTTAATATATGCTCTATACACACTGTATGCAAAATTGTTTCAAAATTGTAATGCACTGTTACATAATTTGTTCTACCCCACCCCCATCAGTTTGTTCAAGATTTGCTCAATGTAATGCTATGATCAAGCCAAGAAAACAAAAACACTTCCCCAGTCAAAAAGAATATTCTTATGCACAAGAAATATGCTGGCTGTCATATCTTGTGAGAAAAAGATTCCAAATTGAAGAATACAGGTTCCTTCCGTAGTTTCCTCTATTGCAGCCACAAAAAATAAAAAAGGTATTATAAATGTCCCAAAGATGACCTTATTAAACAGCCCAATCGACTTCACAGTGTTTTTCTTGAGAGAGAAAAAAAAAGAGGAAGGAGTATTATGTATACAGCCTTGAACAAAAGTGGGTTTAAAGTTATCTAGCTTTGATGTTGGTCTTTCCAAACTGTGTGTTAATTACTACTGGTGCATGAAGCATGAAGAGAATAACAGTGAACCCCCCCCAAAAAAACCCTTTTACTATTTCACTGCAAGAAACATCTTGTAGTTGGTAAAACATGTTCTATATTTGAAGAGAGCTGGCATAAGGCAGCCTGGCAGTTACCTGCTGTCATGAGAATAATAGGACAAAGGTTTAATTCACAGAGAGGTGAGATAACAAAGATACCCAAAAATAGGAAATACAAGAAGCCTTTCCTTTCAATGCAGTCTCCTATTTCATTATAGAACTGGCACAATTACCATTCAGTACAGAATGACTCTTACACATCACCTAATACTGGTAAATGAATAGTTCAGTTTCACTTTGTGTCATATATATAACAAAATCACTACATATCATTTGGGTATCAATTTACAAACTTGATTTTTTAAATAATAAATCAGGCAAAAGGTGAACTTTTAATGCACATTTTTCCTTATAAAATTGTAAAGGCAGATTCATCTAATATATGGATTTGGAAGTAATTTTCCCTTGATATGTTAATTGCTTGTATTCGTTATACACAATCTTAAAAACATAACTGCACTGTAACATTCTAGAAATACTAAAACAAATATACAACGTTATTTTTGTTTTCCAAGTCACACTTTGCAGCTTAGAGAAACAGTTACCTTGATAATCTAGTATACAATATTCAGCAATATTCAATAGACTGAGTGTACAGATGTTTTCAACTAATGAACAGGCCTTTTGCCATTGAATGTAAGTTTTGTGCTAAGCAGAAATGCAAAAATGATCTGGAAAAGCATTTAGTTATCAGATATACTGTATGTCCCAGAATTATTTATTTATTTGGTCAATTGATAGCTCTGATTATGTAAATACTGACACAAAGGTACAAAATTCCTCATTTTCGGGGCTTAAGTTGTAGAACTGAGTAGAATATAAACCATTTCATTTTTAGAACTTTCATTTCTATCAGTTTATAAACAGAGATATAGTTGAGAAATATGAGGTTCTGAACTTGACAAAACCTTAAGTTTCTCTTTACAAATCCAGTCATATTAACATCACTGGAAGCAAGTGTTCTTTGTGTATCTAGATATTTATCCAGCACTTGACAAAAACCTATCCCAATATCTCTATCAGCCCATTTATTCATATCAATGATGATCTATCAATCATATTTATTTATTTTACATCCTTATAAGTGAGAAGGTAGCAATTTATACTCACAAAAACCCAATGAAAATCTTCTTGTACTTGAAAACAAAACAAAGAAGAGTAAGTAAAATAAGTCGGTAAGAACAATAAATCATAACGAGAAAAGTCAGCTTCATATGTTCATTTAAGAAATGTAATAAAGTCCTTCTTGTTCTGATTGATACCATGTGTTGAAAACCTAAGGAATCCAATGCTTTCTAAATAGTATAGTTCTGTATAGTAATAATAGTTATATCATACCAACTACATATTGCCAATATTAATTTAATTACCCTACTATAACTTAGATATAATATAATTATATCAAATTATATTCTGTATAAAGCTAATTACAATAATATTTTCACTATTTATATGGACTGGGATTCAAATGCTTATTTGAATCATCATACAGTTTTGTGTACCATAAAAATATGCACACAAGTGGAGCACCCCCAAGTAATTGAAAGAACTGTCTTGTGATTCCCTGGAATATATTTTAGAATAGGTTTGACTGTGTTTCAAAGAATGACACTCACTATAGGACAGATCAACCAGTATTTTCTAAAGACAATGCTTCCCCTTTAGTTCAAAAAAAATTTCAAAATACCATTTTTTTATTCCATCAAATTTTAATTTCTTCCCTCCTCTACCACGTTAATGGATCTGTTTATGCTAAATGTTTATGATAATAATCATGTAAGAAAGTAGAATCTTATATAGGCTACTAGTAGCTGGATACCCGTGCTTTGCTACGAAAATATGTGATCGGGCTTGATAAATTGACAGTTAAAGCTTGAAAATTAATGAATAGTTACGATCGGGCTTGATACAGTGAAACTTAAAGCTTGAAAATTTATGTAACTCCTTAGCATCAGAGCGTGTTAATATAAAGCAACTGGCAGTTGGAACAGAGTTCTTTTCAGTTAGGGAGGGGGAGTAGAATGTCTAAACTCCCAGCCCGCAGGCTGGATGAGTCACGCGCTGGTCATGCCCACGCCCGGTTTAGCGAAGGGGTAGCATCAGGGCATGTTAATATAAGGCAACTGGCAGTTGGAGCAGAGTTCTTTTCAGGTGGAGAGGGCAATAGAACGTCTAACTTCTTAGCATCAGAGCGTGTTAATATAATTACTGTATAAGAAATACTAATGATCTGATGGTCATTTCAAAAAATTCTTTCTTAGCGAGCACCTAGAAGCCAAGAGGAACATACATGCCAAGTTTCAAGTTTGTAGGCTTTACAGTTCTGCAGATTTCATGATGAGTTATGAAGGTATCTGGCTTTTATATATAGAGATACCAGAACTAAAATCTTTATGAACTACAGTAGAAATATAATTCCCTTTTCTTCAGCATTAGCAGATAGCAGATTGGAGAGGTGTCAGAATAGTCCTAGGTCCTAAACCCCCCCCCCAAAAAAATCTAACTACTTCATCCCAACAGCTATAAGGAAATCAAATTTAATTAGTTTTCTCTACAGTTCTCAGACATTTACTACAAAATATATTAGTAGCAAGATCACCTACCTGAATGAATTATAAATAAATACTATGATAATGATGCAGAAATTCTTCTGGTTTCTGCATTTGTTTGATAATATAAGAATATGGAATGTGTTAAAAAAAACTGCCAGCAAATTTTAAATATTCTGAGGTGGCAGTTGNACCACTGGGAAGGAAGGAAGGAAGGAAGGAAGGAAGGAAGGAAGGAAGGAAGGAAGGAAGGAAGGAAGGAAGGAAGGAAGGAAGGAAGGCAGGCTCTGCATAGATGTATATGACCCAATCATTTTTGTGTAATAATACTGGAAATGTGAGCTGTAGTTAATTGGAATATGGAATTTATGTCTATTGATCTGTGATATAATATCACCATATTTTAGTCTATTGTCTTCCTACAATACGACAATTGCAGTCATATACTGTATGCATCCATACACAGTTGCAGTAAGTCCTATTTAATTTCAGGATTTAGATGTTTATCTGATAGTCACTAAATATAGGCTTCATCTGGGAAAGGTAAAGTTAGAATCTGTAGCCCTGTCAGAATGGATTTCTGTGAATCTAGTAAAAGATAAATTAATTCGCTTTAATTAAGGAAATGTTTGAGCAACTTGTTATAAGTGTTTAACTAAATTATAACAAGTGAAGATATAATTTGTTGATTATATCTTGACAAATGCTTCTTTTGCCATTAACTAATGTATAGTAACTAAAGTAGTGGTATTCAGAAAAAGCCAATGCATTTCAAAATCTCATAGCAGTGTATATACAACAAATAACTGGATTTTGGCCACTTTACCATATATAGAAATTTATGCTACATACCTATGGTAAACATAACCTTAACTGAAGTATCTTAAAAACAAACAAGATATGACCACATATATAATATACCAGTATTTATGTTGGATTGGATTAAGGAAAAAAATCTCTATTTTTATAATGTATTTTTTCAGATTTGTCTTTCCAATCCTGCAGGGCTCTGAGAAGCTTATAGGCATTCCCACTTTCTTTCAAAAGTATGTTGTCTCAAAATGGAAATTATGCATTTTCCATAATCTATAAGACTTGCTTCTGACCTACATTTCTCACAAAGTAAGTGTGTGGAATTTTCCAAAACTGATCTATATTCAGTAGAAAGTATCAAAACTTTTCGCCTCACATTCTACAGCTGAATTACTGTACGAAAAATTAATATATGACATTAGACTGAAAGAGTGAAAGTATCACTTTATCTTCTTTCCAATGTATTTCTTCTACTACAGGCTCTTTTTGAATAATTTCTCTTAAGTGTTGATAAATTTAATTATTAAGTCTCTCAATCCTTGTATCTCAGTGAGCCTAAGAGTAAACACTCTATGGCAGGGCTGTCAAACTCGTGGCCCATGGGCCAGATGCGTCACACGCTGGCCGTGCACACACCCGGTTTAGCAAAGGGGGAAAAAGTCACTATATGTCACGCGATGACACCATGACGACGCGAGTTTGACACCCCTGCTCTATGGGCATAGTCAATATCTTTATTTCGTAGTTTTATGTTAGGAAAAAAATGTTAAAGTTTGTCACCTTGTAGAAAATTATATCAACATTCTTGATATTTCTTTAAAACTTCTGGTCCTTAGATTTACTCTGATCTTGCAAATTTGCCAAGCTTAACTTGTTATCTGAAATAACTCCCTGAATTTATTTTATGTTACATTCTTAAGCATAGAATCATATGCTTGGCTGACTGAGCTATGTCAGACATTCACTTCAACATTTCCTTCAACTGCTTATTAATTAGTTCAGAAATACCTGCTATGTCAAGCTTATCTTTTTTATGGACTTCTTCCATTCAGTTTTAGTTCTTGCTTCAGTTATCTGACTGATCTGATTTGATCAAGTGAGAGTCAGTGTGTTGTTTACCATGATGAGTAACCTTAAGTGGTTAACTCTGGATGTCCAATTGCCAGAGTCATGCTGAGGTTCATATATTTATGCGGCTGTAATTCTTTTGCCTTTATGTGAAAACCTTTCTTGGACTTTCTCTCTCACTTTGATATTTCAAAATAGTTCATCTAAGTGTAAAATATGACACACAGTTGGGGCATGAGGAGAGTGAGGGGTTCAGAATGCCATCTCTTGTATATACAGACTGTACAGAATACCATCTTGTGTGTATGCAGACTAGATGGACTCTACTGTAGATCCATCCTATTAAATGTTATCATCTTGTGGGACTGAGGAAGAATGCCTGCTCTGTCATGGCCCACACTCTGTAACAGCAGAGGGTTCTCCCAGAGATAAGAACACCAACCTCACTCCTCTGAAATCTCTTAAAACCTGTCCTCTGGCCTCAACCCTGAGGTTAATATATTACTCTCTTCTGATTGATCTATGTTTCTTTTAAGATAGGTTTACTCTAAGCTGTCTGAGTGGTTTTATGTTTTATCTGTTTTTATGGATTTTTTTGGAGTTGGGTAACTATAGATAGACTAGTAAACTATTTTAGTTCTGGGACTTAAAATGGGAGTGTGTTTTTGTAGTAGAAGTCTATATGAGAACTGAACAGCATCGCCATCTTCAAAAGTCTCCTTTCTTCCTCCATAATTTTTTCTTCAAAATGCTTTAAAGGTAAAAACCTTGTATGGGTATTGTTGAGATAATGAAGCTATTTTGGGAGAAAACTTGCATTCATATTCCAACATGTATCAACAAAATCATCACAAAGTGGGAAATCAAATTAAACTTTTCCAAAACCCTTTTCAAGGAGCATATGAGATAGAAAGGTATGTGTGGCAAGATTCATCCAAGATGGGTGAATCGATGGACAAATAGATAGATGAATAAATAGATATGCATTTTAAAAGTATGGGACATAGAAAAATAAATATCTCAGATTTATCACCTCTTATGTTTTGTTAAACTTATTTTTTTATAAATATAAACACATCAAGAAATTTGGTTGGTGAAAAAATAAGTCATACAAATGAAGGTATAATTGAAATACCTTCATCTTTGATAATCTTTGAATCTCAAAGTCAAAGAGTCACTTTGAGATTCTCTCCTTAGAATGGTCAGAACCAAATGGAGGTAGAATTTAGACAAAACAATCTGCAAAGGTCTACCCAGGGCAAAGAAATCAAAGTCTTGAAGTACCTCAGAATATAGAAGTAAATAAGGAGAAATTGACAGTAGAGGAAACCATTTTTCTCCAGACACTTGATGTTATTTCTATAGGGCATCTTGATTCCCTCCGTTTTCTGCTCTTGATAGTGATGGTGGTACATTTGTACAAACTTCATTGTAATATCTTGGCTGTATGTATGGATAGTGATGTTTTTCCATACAGCTTCAGATTGTCCATGTAAAGGAGGTGGGATACCCTGGCACATATTTTTGATATTTGGTAGCCATGCCAGAATTAGCTCTGTCTCTTTCCTCAACTCTTCTACTCTTAGCTATTGTCAGATAATAAATCTTGTAAAAATACCTTGTATTTTTTACATGTTTATAATGTTCTGGCCATGTAATATTTTGTCTTCCCGTGTCTCTTCTGTCCTTCATTTGGTCTTTCTTGTAGGCCAGTTTGGTCTCTCCACTACTCAATATGTCTTCCTGGTATACTAACTTCAGTGCATCTTCTTCAATGTCCTTCAGATGCTTCCCCCCACTTTTTTTCAAATGTTTGATGTGCTTGCAACAAACCACACCTGCCTATGTCCTTTGTAAGTAGAATCTGCCTACCATACAATCAAAAATTAGTCAGGTGAAGATGAACTGGTTTTTGGTTGAAACATCTGATTGGTCTACATGATTAATAAATACATTATTTTTCTGGTCTTCCAGTCCAGTTATAGTTCTACTGAGTCCAGACCAGTATTCCAGCTGTGTATCTAAAGAGTGGAATGTCCCATGTGTAAATAGCCTTGATGGTGTTTCCTCCACTGAGTTTGGACTTTAACATCTTCTTCACTCTCTTAATGTATTCACTTTTAACCTTTTTCTTGACTTCAGTGTGCTTGATGTAATCAGCTTGAAGGATGCCCAGCTATTTGTGGTGGTCATCTTCATCCAGACGTTTGATGTTATTTCCATAGGGCATCTTGCTTCCTTTAATTTCCCCTAATATTCCCCATTTAAGGATGAGCATGACACATCAGTCCAGTCCAAATTCCATTGCAATGTCTTGACTGTATATATGGAGAGTCTTGAGCAGCAATTCTATTTCAGTTGGTGTTTTTTCATACAGCTTCAAATATTTACATTATCATGTAAGTTTTGCCAGAAGTTAACCAATCATCAATTTCACCTCCTTGCAGTATTATTATTATTATTATTATTATTATTATTATTATTATTATTATTATTATTATTATTATTATTATTATTATTATTATTATTATTATTATCATTATCATTATCATTATTAATAATAATAATTAAATTTATATTGCCGCCTATTTGCCCATGGCGACTCAAGGCAGCTTACAGAATATAAAAGCCACATTTAAAAACAGTAAAACTTATAAAAAAACAAATAAATTAATGTAATAAAATCACCCCCTACTCCCCACCTCCCGCCCCAGCGACAGCCGATCACACGAGCCATTTAATGGGCTCCATCCCACTCTGGGTTCCCCAGGCCCGCTGGCAGAACCAGGTCTTCAGCGCCTTCCAGAAGAGAATTAGAGTGGGGGCCATTCTAATCTCTGGGGGAATTATGTTCCAGAGAGAGGGAGCCACCACGGAGAAGGCCCTTCTTCTGGGTCCCACCAGGTGTATCTCCCTCGGGGATGGGACCCGCAACATTCCCTGCCTCCCCGCTCTGTTGGGTCAGGTAGATGTGAATGGCAAGAGACGGTCCCTCAGATAACCTGGTCCCAAGCCATGAAGGGCTTTAAAGGTGACAACCAGCACCTTGAATTGCACCCGGAAGCAAATCGGCAACCAATGCAGCTCCCGCAGGAGAGGTGATACATGTGCACACCAGGGTCTGCACAAAACCATGTGGGCTGCTGCATTTGCACCAACTGAAGCTTCCGGATACTCTTCAAGGGCAGCCCCATGTCGAGCACGTTGCAATATTCAAGACGGGAAGTGATTAAGGCATGAGTGACTGTGAGTAGGGATTGCCGATCCAGGAAAGGGCGTAACTGACGCACAACTTGCAGTTGCGCGAAGGCCCTCCTGGCTGCAACTGTCACCTGCTCTTCAAGCAGGAGTTGTGAGTCCAGGAGAACCCCTAGATTACGCACAGGGTCTGTTTGGGGTAGTGCCACCCCATCCAAGACCAAAGATGGCAATTCTCCCTGATCCAACGAACCCCAAACCCAGAGCCACTCGGTCTTGCCAGGGTTTAGTTTCAACCCGTTGCTCCCCATCCAACCCCTAACAGCCTCCAGGCACTGCGAGAGGGAGGACACAGCATCACTTAACTAACCACGGGCTGAGACATACAGCTGAGTATCATCAGCATATTGATGATACCTCAGTCCATGGTGACGGATGATCTCACCCAGCGGCTTCATATAAATGTTGAACAGGAGTGGAGAGAGTACCTAGCCCCACAAAGCAGTGGGCGAGGGCTGGATCTCTCCCCTCCTATCAACAGTTACTGAGAGTGGCCGCAGAGGAAGGAAGTGAACCAGGATAGCACAAGGCCTCCCACTCCCATCCCCCGAAGCTGCTCCAGGAGAATACCATGGTCGATGGTATCGAAAGCCACCGAGAGGTCAAGTAGAGCAAGGATGGATGCACTACCCCCATCCCGCTCCCACCAGAGATCATCCAAAAGTGCGACCAATGCCATTTCTGTCAACAACAAGTATGTTGTTGAACTGCTTGGTAATTAGTAGGTGTAGACCAGTCAAATGTTTCAACCAAAAATCGATTCATATTCACCTATGCTGACTAATTTCTGATCTTCCTTGCACTTTTCTCCACCGTTTTTGTTGTTATTGCAAGTTCTTTCATTTCAGCTTCTTTTTTATGCTTATCTATGTCTTACATCTAAACTTCATTCTTCTTGTATTTCTTTGGATAGCTGTGCCCAGAAATGCACTGTTTCTTCTTTGATGGGTGTTGACTGGTTGACTGCAGTCTCTCCATTGATAGATTGGCAGAATCATTTCTGATTGGACTGAAATATAGGAAATATAGAAAATTCTGCCTATAGTGTGCAATTTGTAATGAGGTGTTTCACTCTAGTTTATTTTAGCTTTTAGCTTTTAAAGGTAGTTTAAAAGGAAAGAGAGCATGGTGACTCATGTAGTCAGGACACTGGGTTCACATGCAGCAAGTTCGCATTCGAGACTCTAGTGCTGTGGTGGGATGCAGTGAGTTCCCGTCTTTTGCTCCAACTTCTGCTAGTGACATAAAAGGAGCACCCAACTGGGCATCCCCTAGGCAATGGTGATGTCACTGGCTAATCCTTTCAACGTGGAATCACCTCGGTGGTTCCAACACGAGTGTGAGGGAAAAGAGAAAGAAAAAGAGAAATGGTATCTCACATGAAGCATGAGATACAACAACAACAACAACAACAACAACAACAACAACAATAATAATGGGATATCAATAGAATTTATCTCCCATTTTGATTTGATGTTATTAAGAAAATGTTTTGAATTTTCTCTCTGTGTGTTTCTTTCTATCTATCTATCTATCTATCTATCTATCTATCTATCTATCTATCTATCTATCTATCTATCTATCTATCTATCTATCTATACATATGTGCATATATGCGTGCGTGTGTGTGTGTGTGTGTGTGTGTGTGTGTGTGTGTGTCTTGCAGGGTCCTGCTCCAAGATGGATGCCCAATCTGGGACAGACAGGACTGCTGTGTAACCTGTACAAACAAAATGCTTTTTTCACTAACTCTGTTGAAAGCCAAGAACTTGTGCTATGGCTATCAAGAAGCTAATAATCTTTACAAAAAATATATGCACATCAAATAATGGAAATCCACAAAATTATTTAATGTTAACAAGGTCCTCAGTGTATGTAAACTTAAAAGATTTGATCTGATGCTTGCAAAATAAACACTCTTATAAGCTTTTGGTTTATTCAATTTCTGTTTAACTCATTTTTATTACAAGTGGACTTTCAAAGCATATATCATAAGTATCGTTCCCATCTAACAAGGAGTAGCCTTGCCATGAGTTTAGGAAACCTCTATATTTGCACCACATTACAATTTGGAATCCCTATGGAAAAGCCATATGCTTTAGGCAACAAAGAAAAGACTTTTCTTATCACAGTAGCCTCCCTTGTCCTCTGTAGCAGAGAGAGAGTTATGATCTCTAGAAATCAACAAAATGTCATTTGATACCACAATTATATTAAGGGATTGATTTCCCCCCATTTATTTTGGACTGGGGCAATAGGCTGCTCCCATTCTATCTTTAACCTCTACATACAAAAGAAATAAGATCTGAAGTTATAGTGTTGATATTTGTGCTATTGATAGTATGATATGATCTAGGAGTTTCAAATGGGAATGTTGTGAACTGCTCATTTTGCCACTTCAGATCTGGATTGAAACTGTTTCAATCCAATCACCATATCAAATCAATTTTCCAAATTGAATCAGAAAGTGAAATCAAACTGTAAGACCAAATAAGAAGGCTTTTAGCAAAAGAACAATTTTACAGCTTTCAAAAATCTTGTTTTATGAATAGATGTGGTGAACTGAATATTTTAAACTGAAATATTTTAAACTGGAGGTTTTTTAAGAAGAGACTGGACTGCCACTTGTCTGGAATGGTATAGGGCAGGGGTCTGCAACCTGCGGCTCCAGAGCCACATGCAGCTCTGGGCCCTCTGCTGCGGCTCCCTGTCACCCTGTCGTGGCAGAGGGATGAAAGAGCCATCATCCTGTCACAGCAGTGGTATGGCCAGAGCCTTAGTGCGGGAGCGAAGCGCCCCTCTACTTGCCTTTGCACAGCAACAGCATTCCGCCTTCATTGTGGTACATTTGCTGTTGCCGCCAGCAAAGAGGGCTGGGAGAGAATGGTGGGGGTGGATCTTGTGGGGTGGGGGCCATCCCCCAAGCCTGGCCTTCCTCCTCCCTTGTTGGCGGGGCCAAGAGAAAGAAGAGGGTAGCATGAGGAAGCGCCCCCCGCCGAGCACCGAGCACATCAGCCCAGGGGGGGGGAGATGGCCCGGCAGAAGCGGCCCCATTGGCGAGTTGGATGGCAAAGAGGCATGGCCTGGCTCTCGCAGTGGAATGCTGTTTGCCGCCTTTCAAACGCGCCGCTTTCTGTTTCCTGTTCCTTCCCCAGGCAGTGATGGCTGGGGCCGTGGGGAGGGAAGCAGAGGCGTCAGGGCTGCTCCCCCCCTCAGCAAGCCAGGCCTGGAGGAACGTGGAGAGTTGTGGGTGAGCACCTGAGGGTCAGAAGACACGCTCCGACGTTGCCCCAACACGCATTTCCAGCGCGCGCTCCTCTGTCCCGAGGTAGGATCGAGTGGGGAGAAGGGAGCAGGGGGAATGGG
>QLTV01004297.1:2364268-2385539 GCA_003457575.1 Thermophis baileyi | reverse complement strand
AAACAAGGCACACCAAAAAAAAAAAAAAATAGAGACCCAGACTGTTTTCCATTGCACAGTATTAAAATTCTCACTGCTTACTGCAAGAGACAATAAGAAATTGAAAGAAGTGCCCCAAATAAAAAAGAAACTATGCATTTTAAATACATATTCAGTATTTTCCTGATTGAAGGAGTACAAAGGAAAAGAATGTAGGGAAATGAAAGGATGTTTCAAAATGTACACTAATTATGACTTGTAAAAGAATAAAGATTTTTTTCAAGTTCTCTTATCACATCTTGAGTTCAATGATTGTAAAAAGGATAAAAATGTATAAACAATATATTACTGTACATTTCTACCCAGGAAGAAAAACCATAGTGCAAGTCTTCCATGAATTGCTGGTTGATACTAGATGTTGACATTCACTGAAAGTCTTATTTAGGTCATGTGCACTTTTAAACATAACCAATCATCATAACTGAGAGCATCCTTGAAATTCTTATCCACACCTAGGTGGGAATTGTTCATGGCCAATTTCAATTGTTTCCATGTTTTTTCCAATTCATATGAATTATGTATATGGTAATTGTTTTCAAACTTATAATTAATTTCCTCTTTTTGAATATGCGTATGTGGCAACCCAAGGCCACACAGTATTTTCTTTTTGTCTTTGAATGTCAACCTTTTAACAAGTCACTTTTTCAAAATAAATTTTAGTCTTCTTACATTGTACCACATGGCCATTCTCTAGGAACTATTTTATCCTAGTGTAGAGATAAACTTCATTTACTAAAATATTTACAAGTCCTCTTTTTCCATTTAAAAAAGAACAGGAAAATAGTACAAAATGGTGTAAAATCTTGGATCTGCTTCTCAAGCAGTTACACAAGCATTGTGAAGCAGATGTGCTTAATATGATATGAAAGTTATGAAGCAAATAACTAAACGCTATTTTGAAACATACCTTCCTTTGATACTGAAATGATTAAATAGACAATAAGACAATAGCTGTAGGAACCTTAAAAATGTTAATGAATGTATAACTTCTGAGAATCTTGCAAAAAAAAAAAAACCCCACAACCCTGCAAAGTCTACTCTACGGAGTTACTTGAAGGAACCCTTCCCCCCACAAAAACAGGTAGTGATATAAAGCTTGTATCTCTATCAACTTAACAGAGCATTAATTGCATATTAGTTACTCCAATGATTTTAACTTTGCAAACAACTTAAATATTGTTAGAGATAAAGAAGTCAAGACCAATTTTTACTTAGGCTTCTACTGTGTTTTCCTGAAAATACGACCTACTAAGAAAGTAAGTCCTAGCTTGATTTTTACACGTGCACCCAATATAAGCCCTACTCCCAAAGAAGCCCTAATTAAGACCCGCACACTCCAGGGTGTACGGGTAAAAATTAAGCTAGGGTGGGGATGGGAGGGGTGGAGCTGCCCTACTACTTACCTTCGGATAGTTGCAGCCAGGCCTCGCACACCTCAGCCCATTTCTTCTGCAGCCAGCAAGGCTTTACTGAAGGCCTCTGTAGCTGATAACAGAGCTCCGGATCGATCTGGAGCTCTGTTATCGGCTGCAGAAGCCTTTCCTAAAGGCCTTTCCTGAAGGCCTCTCTATCCGATAACAGAGCTCCAGATTGATCCGGAGCTCTGTTATCAGCTACAGAGGCCTTCAGGAAAGCCTTGCTGGCTGCAGAAGAAACGGCCCGAGGTGTGCAAAGCCTGGCTGCAACTATCCGAAGCCAAAGAAGTTCCTGAAGGACTCTGACAGTGAAAAGGAGGCCGGGGGCGATGCGTGCAAGTGAGGTGAGTCAATGGATGACATCCCCCCCCCCGAAAATAAGATCTGGTGCCTTTTTTGGTGGCAAAAAATAAGACAGGGTCTTATTTTCGGGGAAACACGGTATATAAAATCCTACAAGTTTTTATGTAGACACTTTTTTAAAAAAATTCTTAAATTTTAAATAGAAAGATAAAAAGTAACAAGATTTAATAATCAAGAAAGAAAATAGTAAAAATAAAGAGTTATAAAAACAGAAGTACAGCAAAATAAAAAAATATAGAAAGAAGCAGAACTACAAAAAATATGACTTCCAACTTTCTGATTGAAAATGATTTCTTTCACAGCAGATATAAATAAAACTTACATCCAATTCTTCCTCCATGGCTACAACATAACCTTCATTTTTAAAAATAATCTATGAATATTACTAGTGCCCAAATCTATACATCATAATTCTATTTTTTTCTGTTTTGTGCAAAAAGGCCAAAAGTGTCTTCCAATTAATATTAAGTTTAGCCAATGTTTTTTCTCTAAACAGAGCCATTAGTTTCAGCCAACTCCATCAGCTTTACCAACCATTGCAATACTGATCACACTGTAGGTATTGTCAAGACTTTCCACCATTTGGCAGTATCTTACTGCCTTTATCATACTTGGAACAGAATACCATGGAGTTTTTCTAAATGTTTATCCACCTCCCTAGTGCAAATGTCTCTGGTCTTGATTGTATATTGACCTTCAAGATTTTTTGAATTACTATAAACATTTTTGACAAGATTTTTTTTAGCTTTTTTACAAGTCCACCAAAGATCTTCTTGATGTTTACATTTCCAGCACATATTTTAAGTCCCTTTATACATGCTAGCAATAGGATGTTCACCATTAATATGTAACTCAATTTCAAATACAGTTTTATCATGTTCAGTGCCATAAATCATTTTACTAACTTTAAATGTTTCTGAAAGATTTGCATGTATGGAAACAAATGATTTTATATCCTATTTTTATCTTGATTTTATTTAAATTCACCCTGGGAATATTCAGCATACTGTAACCATTTCTGTTTAATTGCCATTTATTTTCTGTAATGTGCTTCTTGTGAAAATAGCCATAGAGATCTCTTCAAACAGACTTTAGGTTTGTATTTATTTCACATTCTCAGGATGACATGTCTAGTTTAAATGATTTCTGAAATCTATATTAACTTTATCATACCATAACACTCAAATCTCAAGTCATGCCCTTTTAAGACCCATATCTGTTAGCATCCGCATTTTTTTCAATGAAAGTAAACAACCAAGTGACAAAGTACACTTTCAGGTATGGTAAAGTTAGACTTCCTCTCTCTTTAGTATCTTTCTCTATTTAACTCTTGTTATTTTTTTACCTTGCCAAACAAATTTAGATATCTGTCCCATTGTTTGAATGGTAGATCTGTAGTCAAAAGTAGGCATTGCTTGAAAGAGAAATAGTGTTCTGTGCAAAATAGTCATTTTTATCACAGAGACTCTTCCCAATAGTGATATTTGTAAATTATCCCATCTTGAGGTATCTTTTTTAACTTCATTCTATGCTTATAACATAGTTATTCTGAAATAATATACAGTTCATATTTGTCAAATTGATATCTAAATATTTTTCTCAATCTTGTAAGTCTTTTCATTCATCAATTCTAATTGATCCAGCATCATGTTTTTTTAAAAAAGTTTTTATTAAACAGTTTTTAATTTAAAAACAAAAAACAAATTTATACAATTTCCTTCTTTTCAACATTTTCACATCGTTAAACATTTTTATCTATACAATTTTCCCTCTTCAATTTCTCATTTTCTTTTATACATATGATTCATAAGTCAATTTACATACATTATAATAGTAATGTACTCTATTTCTACCATATCTTCTATATCCTTCCTATTTACATTTATTTATTACTACCTTTTAACTCCAATATCGTCTTCCTTGTGTTATTCTCTTATCTTTTAACCCTCCTTTCTAGCCACTCGTACCATTTTCCCCATATTTTATAGTCTTCTGTTTCCTCTTTTTCTTGTAATTCCTTTGTAAGTTTATCCATTTCTGCACACTCTAAATCTTTCTAATCAAATTTTCTTCTGTTGGTATATTTTTACTTTTCCAGTTTTGTGCGTATATTATTCTTGCAGCTGTTATGATGTGTATGATTAGATATTGTATTTCTTTCTTATAGGTTTCTGGTAATATTCCCAATAAAAATATTTCCGGCTTTATCTCTATACATTGTTTAGTTATCTCTTCTAAATATATTCTAGTTTTACTCCAGTATTGTTTTGCTTTGGGGCACGTCCACCACATGTGGTAGTACGTTCCCTGGCTTTGATTACATTTCCAACAGTTTGACGGTATGTTTGGGAACATCTTAGCCAATCTTGCAGGTGGGAGGTGCCACCTGTAAAACATTTTATACATGTTTTCCTTGTAGGCTATAGACATTGTCAGTTTATAGTTTAGAACATTTTATACCTATTTTCCTTGTAGGCTCCAGACATTGTCAGTTTATAGTTTTTGTTCCATAGTTTCTCCCATTTGTCTAATTCTATATTGTAACCAAAATTTTTGGCCCAAGTTACCATATTTTCTTTGACTACTTCCTCTTCCAATTTGTATCTCAATAGATATTTACAAATTTTGGTTATCAATTTATCCTCTGTGTCTTGTATAATTTTATCTAATTCGTATTGTTCTATTTGAAATCCATATTGTTCCAAGTCTGTTTTATATCTAGATTGTCTTTGCATGTAAGGCCACCAATCAATGTCTGTACCCTGTTCTTTTAAATCTTGTCTTGTTTTCAGTTCCCCTTGACCGTTTAATAAATCCTTGTATCTTTTAATTTTATCAATATTCAATGTGTTTGGATATATTAGTGCCTCTATGGGTGATAACCATTCTGGAATTTTTCTATAATGGTTTTCCTTTATTTTTAGCCATGTTTGTAATAGTGCATCTCTAATTAGGTGTCTCCGAAAATAGCTATGTTGTCTATGTTTTCCATCCCATAGGAAGGCATGCCAACCAATTTGAAGGTCATGCCCCTCTAATATTAAAGTTCTTTTATTCTTTAGTTCCATCCAATCTTTTATCCAGATGAGTATTGATGCCTGGTAGTATGACTCCCAATCCGAGAGTTCAAATCCTCCTCTATCTCTACTGTCTTGTAATGCTTTTAATTTAATCCTTGATTTCTTCCCTTGCCAGATATAGTTTAATATCATTTTATTTAAGTACTTAAAAAAATTCTTCCCTAGTTTTATGGGTATTACTTGGAAGAGGAACAATATCCATGGTACGATGTTCATTTTTATCGTTGATATTTTTCCTATGAGAGATAGTTGTATTTTTTCCCAATTTTCTAGATCTTTATCTGTACTATTAATTTATTGTACTTGTCTTCTTTGATTGACGAACACTTGGGCGTTAACCAAATTCCTAAATACTTTATTTTTTGTTGTTGTTTGAATGCGCAGTATATCATCCAATTCAGTTTCCTGCCTTTTAGTAAGATTTTTCGTTAATGCCTTTGTTTTTAATTTATTGATTTTTAATCCTGCTACTCTTCCATATTCTTCTATTCGTTGTATTAATTTAGGCCCTATCTGTATCGGTTGCTCTAATATGAATACCAGGTCATCTGCAAACGCTTGGGCTTTGTATTCCTCTTGTTTTATTCTCAAACCTTTTATTTCCTTTTCACTTCTAATTTTATTTAACAATATCTCTAATGTTAATATGAATAGTAAGGGGGATAAAGGGCATCCTTGTCTCACTCCTTTTGCTATCTTAAATTTTTCAGTAGCATCACCATTTATTATTTTCGCCATTTGTGTTGAATATACTGTATTTTTCCTATCATCTTTACAAATTTTTCTCCGAATTCCATACGTTCCAATTGCAATATAATAAATTTCCAGTTCAAATTATCATAAGCCTTTTGGGTATCTAAAAATATTAATGCCGCTTGTTTATCCAGGTGTGCCTCATAATATTCTAGTATATCTATTATGGTCCTCATATTATTCTTTATTTGCCTCTTTGGGAGGAACCCATTTTAATCAGAATGGATATATTTATTTATCACTTTTTAAAATCTTTCTGCAATAATTGATGTAAATAATTTGTAATCTGCATTTAGTAGTGAAATTGACCTATAATTCTTAATTTGTTGTGGGTCCGAATCTTCTTTTGGGATAAGAGTAATCAGGGCTTCTGTCCAAGAATTTGGTATTCTAGCTTCCATGAGTGCATCGTTAAAAATTTCTAACAATATTTCATCTAATGATTGTCTTATATAATTCTGCCGGAAGTCCATCTGGGCCTGGTGTTTTGTTATTTTTTTGTTCCTTTCTTGCCTCTATTAATTCTGTTACGGTAATTACTCCGTTTAATGTCTCTCTTCATACCTTCTCTAATTTTGTTAAATTCATCTTATCCAAATAATGTTTAATGTCTTCTTGTGCTATATTTTCTTGAGCGTATAAATTTTGAAAAAAGTTTTGTGCTATATTTTTTACTTCCCCTCTTCTGTAGTGTAACTCTCCCTCTTCATCTTGTAGTTGGTGTATTATTCTTTTCTCTTTTTCTTTTTTTAATTTATATGCTAACCACCGCCCTGGTTTATTTGCATTTTCAAAGAAATTTTGTTTTGCCATTTTAATTTTCCTTGCCATATCAACCGGCTTTGCCAAATTTAACTTATGTCTTATTTTATCTCTTTTTTCTTTGATTTTATTGTTTTGGGGGTCTTCTTGTAAATTTAATTCTAATCTTTTAAGTTCTTGCCAATTGTCTTGTTCTTGTTTTCTTTTTTTGTTTCTTTTTGCTGTATACACAATTGTAAGCCCTCTTATATACGCTTTTGCAGTGTCCCATAGGTTTTGAAGCGATGTTTCCTCTTTTGTATTTATTCTAAAAAATATATTCATTTCTGAAGCGATATTTCCTCTTTTGTATTTATTCTAAATATATTCCTTTCTTTCTCAATCAATTGTATATATTCTTTCTCTTTTAATATTTCTTTATTAATCATCCATCTCTTTCTTCTCTTCTGCCCTTTCCATATCACCCTTAATGGATTATGGTCTGCCCAAGTGTTTGTCATTATCTCTATCTCTTCCGTTTCTTTTCTAAGCTCTGGTGTCATCCATACCATGTCAATCCTCGACCAGGATTGTTGAGGATTTGAGTAAAAAGTATATTGTTTCTTTTCCATGGTTGTTTCCCTCCATCCATCTTTTAAACATAATTCCTGTCTCATTTCGTGAAAGGTATCTGGCAAAGTTCTTTCCTTTGTCTTGTTTGTCTTATTGCTTTTATAGTCTTTTTCAATATCCATAATTGCATTAAAGTTACCAATCAAACATATGTGTTCATACTCCAATTCCCCTATTATTTTGTGTATCCTTCTGTAAAAATCCCTTTGATTATCATTTGGTGCATATATTGAGACCAATAATATTTTATTTTGTTCTGTTTCTATTTCAATCATTAAAATCCTTCCCTCCTCATCAGTATATATTTGTTTTGATTTTAATCTTTTTTTATATAAACCGCTATTCCTCTCTTTTTATGTTGCATCAAAGCTACATATAATTAGCCTAATCTTGGATGTTCTAATAATTTACTTTGCTGTTTCTTAATATGTACTTCCTATAAATTTATAATATCCATATCCAATCTTTGCAATTAATTGGTGAATTCAATCCATTTATGTTTATTGAGACCATTTTTATTTCCTCCTCCATTTCCTTATTTATTTATTAGTCGTTCTTAATCTCCTAGTATACCTTGTTTCCCTTTATACTTTTTCTCTTGTTCCTTCTCTTACTATTCATTCTTTTTCCTGTTCTCTCCTTTCTTCTTGTTCCCCCTCTTTCTCCTCTACTTGGTACTCCTCCTGGCTTCTATCCTCTGCTTCTTCCCTACTCTCTTGCTCTTCGTCTATTCCAAAATGATGTTCAAGAAACTCTCTCGCTTTGTCTAATGTATCTATTTTAAATCTTTTCTCTTGCCAGGTAATCAGAATACCTTCTGGTATTAACCATCGGAACTGTACATCTTCTTTATTTAGTTGTGAAGTTAGGAATTGGTAATTCTTTCTTTGGTCTCTCACCCGTTTCGGGATTTGTTTTAATGTTATTATTTCCCTTCCTTTATATGATATCATTTCCTCATTCATTTTTTTATATATTTCATCTCTTATTGCTTTTTTTGTGGATCGTACATGTACTTCCCTTGGTAATTTATGGCTGCGTGCGTAATTCGTGTGTACTCTATATACCTCGTCAATATCTTTTAATATATCCTGCTTATCTGTTTGTAACGCCACTGCCAATATTTCGGACATGGTTTCCCCTATCTCTTCCTCTTTATTTTCCATAATATTTTAGAATCTTTAAAAAAAAGGATACTTTCTCCATCTCCAGAAACACAGTTGATTGTTCTAACTATTGATTGTCATATATTTTTGTTCCATTGACTCCATTTTTTTATCTACTTGCTCTATTTTTGTCTCCACTATTTTAATTTTCTGTTCATTTTTAAGAATGTTTTGCTGTATATTTCCTATTTTATTGTTCATATTTTTAATATCTCCTTTCATTTCACTCATATCTCCTTTCATTTCACTCGTATCACTTTTTAGTTCTTCATGGGGTTTTTTGTCTCCTCATGGTTATTTGCTATGGTCTCCTGTGTTTTAGTCATTGCCTCCTGTATCATTAGTAATGTGGCCTGAATACTCTGTATATTGGATGTTGAACCTGTTTTCTCCATTCCAAACATACTGTCTATAGAGCGTTGTTGTGCTGGTGAGGATGGTGTTGATATGGGGTTTTGAGCAGTCTTCTTACTTAACTTTGTTATTGTTGTAGTGCTCGTTATTTTTCCTATTCTAAGTATAGTGTTCCAAAATGTCATACAATATCTTAACTGTTAATTTTATAGCAGTAATGGTTTTGTTAGTACAAATATAAATATCAGTGTAAATATGTCTATTAGTATACTAATCTCAACGTATATATATTTTGTTACAACTCCATACTACTTATTTTCTAAAATCTAAGATCTAAATTCTATCTATTGTAGAGCGTTGTTGTGCTGGGGAGGATGGTGTTGATATGGGGTTTTGAGCAGTCTTCTTACTTAACTTTGTTATTGTTGTAGTGCTCGTTATTTTTCCTATTCTAAGTATAGTGTTCCAAAATGTCATACAATATCTTAACTGTTAATTTTATAGCAGTAATGGTTTTGTTAGTACAAATATAAATATCAGTGTAAATATGTCTATTAGTATACTAATCTCAACGTATATATATTTTGTTACAACTCCATACTACTTATTTTCTAAAATCTAAGATCTAAATTCTATCTATTGTTTAATCTTTAACTTATATTTACCTTTAGGATGTAAAATTTTTACACATTTATTACTTAGGGTATAACATATAAGATATTTTAGGAACAATTATAAGTATAAGTATCTTAAATATTTATGGTTAAATTCCTTTATATTTGTATATATATCCCTTTATATAATTTATACCCTCGTATTACTCAAAACTAATATATATATATCAACCAATTAAACTTTCAATCAAAAATAACCGACTACATCACTATGATTTTGTACATATATAAATTCTATCAGTTTCTTAATATAAATATCCAATTCTTCTATCTTAAATATTATGAGTATTGTAAATTACACAATTATTTCAACTTTCACAACCACTCCATTCTCTTAATTTTTTTAAAATTCTTATTTGCTATTTAGTGTCCACTATCTTTAAAAGAGTTGCTTATCTTTCGTGGCTCTATGCAATCTTCCTTCAATCTTGCATCATCTCTACTTGACTCCTCTGTTCTTTTACGTTTCCAGTTTATAGTATTATAGAGCTATCAAGTTTATATCAGGCCTTTAGTTCTCTCCAGTTTCCAGAGTTTATTTCTTCTTCCAAAATGTCCAAGTTATTCAATTATAACATCTCTAAAGACAACTTCTACTAATTTCTGTCTCTATCTGTGTGATCAGCCTGTAAATCCACTGCACCGCCAAATTGCCATTCAGTCAAAACACTTATTTGCTCCAGCAGTTCAGCCCTTCAAATCCTCTAAAGAGAAACTTTAGAAAGCTTTATAGATATCGTTGAGGGAATAAATAAAAATTATAATCACCAATCCACCTAGTCACCAAATATATCCGATTGGAGTTTCTTTTCTCTTCTTATTTGCTACTTTTACTTCTTTGCGCTGTCACTTCTTAACCAATTTTTTTCGCTCCTTTCTCCTCCCGATCGCCGCCGCTGTCTGGCAATCTCTCCGCCTCGAATTTTAGAGTCACAGTAATTCAGCTCCACCATTCAATCCAATAGTTGTACTTCCTTTTTTGGGGTCTCTTCTCGTACCAACGCTTTTATGTTGATTTCTTAATTTCCGCTACTCCTCGGCTGTTAGCACTTTGAACCTGCCAAGATGGCTGGTTTCTTCCTGGCTGGAATCAAGAGGGTTGTCCTGAAACTTCGGGGGGATTGCCTTTCTACCCGAGGTCCTTGGAATTTTCCCTTTTTTCTATCTGCCTCTCCGGGGCTGATAGTGCCTTTTTAAGGCTTCCAGACTAAGAAAAATGGACTTCGGGAACGGAGCCCCGTTCCTTAACCCCAGTTTGCTCTGACGTCACCGCCGGAAGTCAGCATCTTCATGTTTTTTGTTAACATCTTTATCTTGGTTTATTAAACTTAAAGCCAGATAGGGAACCTAATTCTTTTAGTTTTCTCATTAACAAATCTATTCCTTCAGTGGATCTTCTAGTACCAGCATCAAAATAGTTTCAAAAGCTTTCAATTTATACATATGTTTTTCAGTTTATCCCCATTATCTCCTCTTCTTTCATTATGTCTCTATTCAAAGCTTTCAGACCTATTATAAACAGAAGTGGGATATCAGACATCCTTCTCATGTTCCTTTTTTTGGAGCTCAAAGGGCATTATTAAATTTACATTTACAATAATTTGTGCTTTCTGTAGTATATATCAATTTTACACATTTTATAAAATTCTCACCAGAGTCCATAGCTTCTACAACTTCAATAAAAAAGGACCATTTAAGATTATCAAAAGCTTTCTCAGCCATCATCAGTCAGTTGTGTCAACCCTCAGCCATTCTATGGATCAGCACTCTCCATACCCTTCTGTCTCACACCACTTCTTTCATATCTGTCATGGTCATCCTGGTGTTATCATTTACTGTGTTTAGCCAACGGGTACTAGATTGACCGCTTCTCCCATTTCTGCTGATTACTCCCAGCATGATTGGCTTTTTGAGTGAGAGCTTGCAAAACTTGACCAAAGTATGACAGCCTCTGTTTGGCAATCTTGGCTTCAAGTGATGTTTTTGGTGAGGTTCAATCTAGGACTTCTTTGTTATTTTTGCAGTTTATGGGATGCATAATAGTCACCTCCAGCACCAGTTCAAAGGAATCCACCCTTCTTCTATCTGCCTTTTTTAGAGTTCAGGTTTTGCAGCCATAAGTAGCAATTGGAAAAATTATTGCGTTAACTAATCTGCATTTCCTTATGAGGCTGATGTCTTTACTCTTTCAGATGTTATTCATGCTAGACATTGCATTTCTTCCAAGTGCTATATGCCTTCTGATCTCAGGGCTGCAGTCACCAGTTTGGTCAATTTTAGAGCCCAGGAAGATGAATTCCTTTATTGTTTCAATGGTCTCATTGTCGATGTGTACTCTGACATGTTTGTTCTCTGTAGTTGTTATCTTTGTTTTCTTGATGTTAAGAAATTTTTCACTTTCATCTTTGACTCTAAGAATTAGCTACTCCAGATCCTCCTTGCTTTCCATGAACAATATTGTATCAGCTGCATATAGGATGTTGTTGATATTCCTACCACTGGTTTTAACCTGAATCATAGATTCCTTCAAATGTGCATTTCTCATAACTTTCTGTGTACATGTTGAATAGTATAGGAGATGGGATGATAGGTATAGGTGATAGGATAGGTGATAGGATAGTATAGGTGATAAGATGCAACCTTGCTGAGTGCCTTTTCCAATTCTGAAGCAATTTGTGTCTCCAAATTACATTCCTACAGTGACTGCCTGATCAGACTATAATGACTGAAAGAGCTGGATATAGTATGGTGATATTCCCAGTTCTTTGAGTTCCAGAGTTTGTGATGGTCAACACAGTTGAAGGCTTTTGTGTAATCAATGAAGCACATGTGGAGGTCTTTTTAGTATTCTTTTGTTTTTTCCATCATCCAACATAAATTGGCAATATGATCACATGTTCCTCTTCCTATTTGAAATCCTGCTTGTGTCAAGTTTTAAAGTGTCCTTTTGCTATTGCGACCATTATTGCTTCTCAGCTTGCCAACAAACCAGGGGGGAGGGGAAAAGGGAGATAGAATGTAGACTCCAGACATCAAGAAGACAGCCATGAAAACCAAGGACACTTCAGCAGGTGTTTGCCAAAGTCAAAGACTTTTTCTCATAACAATACAATGAGACTCAATTGAACAATGTGAGCTGGTCTAATAGGGGAAAGGAGAATCTATACTTTAATTATGTGGGTTTGTGTGTGGGAAGTAGCCAGATCTGCTTTTGCCCTCATCTGTGCCGAAATGATGTACTCAATAAAGTTTTGTATTAAGAGATTGGATTGTCTTGGCCGTATGTGCTTTGATTGAGTTCATTAGTCAGAAAGTTGACAGCTTGTACGTCAGGCAGTTTTCTGTTATCTTCAAGAGAATTTTACTAACATGTGGTACCAAGACTGGTTCAGTGGTTGGAACAGTCTTTTATATTACCTTTCTTTGGTATTGGGAAAATATTGACCTTTTCCATTCTTTTGATCACTGACCAGAATTCCACACACTTCAGGAAAGTGCTGTCAGTGCTTTTATTGACAGCAACTCTGCAGGAATTCCATCAACTCCTGGGGCTTTGTGGTTATGCTATGGCTTTATGCAGTTATGCCCACACTACTTCTTCCTCCAGAATATCTGGTTCCATTTCCGGTAGGTCAGCTTCTCCTCTTACAGCTTGGCCTTGTGTTTTGTTTGTATAAAGTTGTTCTACATATTCCTGCCATCGTTTTCTGATTGCTTGTTGGTCATGCAATTCCTGCTCAACATGTCTTCTTATCTTATTTTTTCTTGCTATAGAGGGGTTTCTGGCCTCTTTACATAAGTGAAACACTCTCTTGTATAACCTGTCATAGCTACTTAATTGAGGACTTAATTGTTTATTAATAACATACTTTTAAATGTAGGGATTTTTACAAATTATTTTGGTTAATTATAAATTCATAGAAAGGATGAACTGTGTTCCTGTTGCCCTTGTTGTTTTATTTTCCATTTTTAATATTTTGAATGGAAAGTAAGCAATTACGTTTCTTGACCAGAGCAAGGGAAAGGGCAACATTGGCTGACTTTGGGACAGTTACTAATTCTCAACCCATATTATCACAGAGAATACATAAATTATACAGAACTGATTGGATGATAGCATTCTATGTGTAGTAGTAGGAGTTTCTGAAGCCTGTCTGGCTATCTGCTATCCATTACAATATCAATGATTTTTATGTGCACATTTTTATGTGCACACTATCCATCAGAATAGTGTTCCACAGAAGTCTTCCAAGATATAGGTTTTGAAAATAACATGCTTTTCTCACACTGACATGCTTTGTGAAAAACATACACAGCTTTATTAACCTGATCCAATTTTATGGGAGGGGTCAGGATTAACTAAGGCAGTGGTTCTCAACCTTCCTAATGCCGCAACCCCAGTCCCGCCCTCGCGACCCTCTCCCCGCCCCCTCCCCGCGCGTGCGCATTGCCAGTCACCAAGATGGCAGGCTAGCGTGTGCTTAGGCGGCCCCTGTGAAAGGGTCGTTCAACCCCCAAAGGGGTCACGATCCACAGGTTGAGAACTGCTGATCTAAGGTCAACTAGGTTCTGCCACTTACCTCAGCATTATAAGCATTATTTAGACATGAACCACTTTATAACTACTGTACATACAGTAAATGTCTTCTATATCTGATATCTGGATATCTGGAATCCTATACTGTATATACCTGTATATACCTGTTCAGAAACAAGATCCTGTAAGATAAAAGCAGTGGTGAGATTCAGCCAGTTAGGGCCGGTTCAGGCGAACCAGTAGTAAAAATTCTGACTGGCCCCGCCCTGCCCTACCACTGGCCTCGCATGACTTGGCTGGTGCCTTAAAGTCACACTGCGGTATAACTGCAGCTGCTCTTTGGCTGCCTTGCCTCGACCATGCGGCCACATGGCCCAGCCTACTTGCCTGCTTTTGCCACGGCCTACGGCGTGGTGGCCTCCTGCTCGTCTGACTTGGCCTGCTCCCGACCGCTCCAGCGGTCGGGGAGAACAGTAAGCCTCCCTTCCCCCTCAGGGAAGCGGGGCTAGAAAGGGTGGTCAGCCTGTGGCCGCTTGGCCACCAGCCGCGGCCTACCTCCATCCGATTGCCGCAGCCTCATAGCCTGCAGCCGCCTCCCACCCAGGCTGCGTAGCCTACCCCCATCTGATCACCGCGGCCTTGAGTTGTAGGCCTGCACCTGGCTCCCACCCGGTGGCACGGCCTACCCCCATCCGATCACCGTGGCCTCGTAGGCCTGCGCCCGGCTCCCACCCAGTCGGCGCGGCATATCCCCATCCTCCCGCCTGGCTGCAGCCTCGTCCTGCTGCTCCTGCCAACTTTTTTCTGCATGGAGACACTGGCCGGGCTGGCTGCAGCCAATGCTCCACATTGTAATGGGCTCCAGGAGGAGGAGGAGGGGACGCCGCCTCCCCCATTTGTGAAGTGCGCTAAGTTTAAGTGTGCTGCGCGAGGCGCTGCAAGAGCAGCGAGCAGGCCATGGAAGCGGTGAGAGGAATATGACTTTCTCTCTGCCCCAAGACACCGGCTAGGCTGGCTGCGGCTGATGCCACTGCTCTCACCGCCTCCATGGCTGCTTGCTGCTCTTGCAGCGCCTCGCGTAGCACCCTTAAACTTAGTGCACTTCACAAATTGGGGAGGCAGCATCCCCTCATCCTCCACCTGGAGCCCATTACGACATGGAGCATTGGCTGCAGCCAGCCCGGCCAGTGTCTCGGCACGGAGAAAAGTCGTGCATCTTCCTGGTGCACATAGCAGGCAAGGAGTGAGTGGGAGGGGAGGGCGAGGGGCAGGGCCAGGCAGTGGTGGGATCATCTGACAGGGAGCCACAGCAGGAGGATGAAAGAAATTAAATCATATTGTAAAAAGCACCCAAAGAAGAAGAAAGAACAACATCAGCAAAAAAACAACAACACCCAATTCTCGCCTGTTTTTGGAAATGGTTCAAGAGGGACCACACACACACAAAAAGAGACACAAGAGAGAGAGAGAGAGAGAGAGAGAGAGAGAGAGGGAGAGAGAGAGAGAGATGAGAAAGAAAGAGATGAGAGAGAGAGATGAGAGAGATGAGAAAGAAAGAGATGAGAGAGAGATGAGAGAGAAAGAGAGAGATGAGAAAGAAAGAAAGAGATGAGAGAGATGAGTGAGTGAGAGAGAGAGAGATGAGAGAGAAAGAGAAAGAGAGAGCTGAGAAAGAAAGAGATGAGAGAGAGATGAGAAAAAGAAAGATAGAGAGATGAGAGAAAGAAAGAAAGAAAGAAAGAAAGAAAGAAAGAAAGAGATGAGAGAGATTAGTGAGAGAGAGAGAGATGAGAGAGAAAGAGAAAGAGATGAGAAAGAGAGAGATAGGGAGAAAGAAAGAGAAAGGGAGATGAGAGAGAGGAGTGAGAGGAGATGAGAGAGAAAGAAAGAGATGAGAGAGAAAGAGATGAAAGATGAGAAAGAGAGAGAGAGAGAGAACAGTGAGAGGAGATGAGAGAGAAAATTACAACTGTGTTATTCTGTTATATCTGTTCGGAACAAAGAGTGACTTCTGAAAAGGATCTAGGTTGGTGGGCACAGAGAGAGAGAGAGAGAGAGAGACCTTTTTAAATACCAGGAGCCACAAAACCTGGGTACGCGTGGCTGGGGGGGGGTCATGTGACTGGGTGGGAGTGACTGATGTTGAGTTGGCCATGCCCACCCAGTCACATGACCACCTAGCCACGCCCACCTAGCCACGCTCACAGAACCGGTAGTAAAAAAAATTGAATCCCACCACTGGATAAAAGGTACTCGCTGTTGTGTACATACAGGATTGTGGCCTGATTCCCCACTCTGATTGTTGATCAGCATATTACCTAACCAATATTGTGATGTCTTGTATGTTAAGAAATTGTAGAATTTTATCCTTTATTATATTTTGAAGAACAAACTGGTGTAGACTAAAATATTTTGAAGAACAAACTGGTGTAGACTAAAAGTAAAAACTTAAAAAGTAACTTAATATAGCTTAATATAGCTTTGCACTTCATATTATAAATAGAGAGAAAAGAAATATATGAGTGGTTGGTGACTGCATATTATATTCTCTGGGCAAGAAAACTCATGTACAAAATTCTGGCTGAATATCATTGTAATAGGAAAAATATTTTCTTCAATGTTAACAAATATTCTTTTTCTTTGGTATATTTTGTCAGTGGTATTATAAAATAACTTAAATAAGCATATTTAATCATAATAAATGTATTTTTTATTTTCTCAATATATATCTAATGATATAGTACATAGTTTAATTGGACATGCTATGTAGAAAGATTCTGAAAATTAAAGGACAAAATGAGTGGAGTCAGCACAACATGTCTTGTGATTTAAATTAAATTAAAATATAGTTAGAATAAATTACAACCATTTGATATGATTATTTCCCATGTTGTCTGTCAATTTAAAATGGTATATGCAACCTTTCCAGGGATTCTAGAGGGTATGCCCAAGGCTTATTGGCACAAATATATTGTGAAGCTTCAGGGTATGAATCCCTTTCCTAGATAAATGACTTCTAATTCTGCTTGTTATAGAACATTATGCAGTTATTTCATCTTTCTGTATTTTCCCCATTTTTTATATAAAAAAAGGCCAGGAGAACAGAAACGGAAATACTACCTTGATCTTGACCTTTACAGAATTCTGTAAATGAAGAGAATTTGTAGCACAACAAAACCTTACCTGGTGGGACCCTAAAAATGAGAAAAGTAGTTGTTAAACTATTTTTTAATAGTAGCCATGGAATACTAGAACGGGCCATTTCTGGCCTCCGGAGGGCCTCCGGGGGGATGGGGAAGGCCATTTTCGCCCTCCCCAGGCTCCTAGAAAGGTTCGCCATCACTGCTCTGGACCATTAATTCCTAAAATAGCCTCCTGTCAAAGAAGTTTCCATGAATTTTTTTAGCAATGGGTTGGGTGTTTACTAGTAATTTTAGTATTTGCAAAACAGATCTGTCTTGGGTTACCCATGTCAACTGTTACTTATTCTCGTGCATAGTTAAGTTTTTTATGTTTTATATGTTTCATGCATTTTGAAATAGACTCTAGACAGAGTTTCAAATACCTTGATGGTGTTTTGTTCACTTTTTGTCACAAATATTCTTATAACTCCAGCCTTTGCCAAATTATACCAATACCTTCATTTTAAAACAAAATCTGAGGCTTTTCCTTGTGTAGAATATCCAAAGAAATTCAAGCAAAATGTATGTTTTAATACCACCAAACTATGTTAAAGAGCATGGAAGGACAAACAGCCATTAGAGCACTTGAAGTAGAATTCCACCCACCAGTGAGTATGAAGTAACTAAGAAGTAAGTCCAATTGTAATTGACTTTTTTTCCTTCCATTCATCCTGTTCAATTGTCAAAGACTACCTGGACAAGTTCCTACAGTTTTTTTGGCAAGATTTTTCAGAAGTGATTTGCCATTGCATCTTTCTTAGGACTAAGAGAGAGTGACTGACATAAGTTAGTTTTGTGTCCAGAAGTTTCTAACTTGATGCCTTGACTACACCAAAGTAGCTCATAATTGACAATATTCTTTCTGAAATAAATGTGCATAGAATTCCATTCAGTGTGACTTCCTTTTAAAGAAATAGATATCGTGCTTTTAAGTTCACATAACCATTTGTATTTATGTCTTGTCTTGTCTTACTGTACAGATACCGTAGTGAACCCTTTTTGTGATCTGGTTTGGGTAGCAACTACTGTAACAACAGATACTACTGAATTGTCAGATAATAAATACAAATGTCTTCATTATATTACTCAGCCAAAGACACTACCCTATTAAGGTGTTATGCTTCTGTGTACTAAAAAGCAAAAGCAAGACTGTGAATGCTAGTCCTATTGCCAGTACTAACCATTCCACAATGTGCATGGCTGACCCTTATTAAATGGTACCCTATATATGAGTGAAATATACAGGAATAATGTATGGGAATAGTTGTGCAATGATAGCCCAAGTTTCATAGATATCTGGTAGTGTTCATGAACCTGTATGTGTTCCTGTGCCTCAAAGGCATAATACCAGATTAAGGTAATTGTTCAGGATTAATCAGCAAGTTTAGAAATGTATGGGGAAAAGCTATATGTACAAAGGCAGATTAATTAAGTAGAGTTTAATTTGCCTAACTTTTCACATAGCTGTTGCTACAAATTAATTAATGTCTATATATTTCTATAGCATTAGTTTGGGTATTGAAATTGTTAAACTTGCCTCATCTTTTCTCATTACTGAAATATTTTATAGGTTAAACTACTTAGGAAAGCTACTGTGCTTTCTGATCAAAGTGGAAATTGATGTTAGGTTATAATAAGCAATTTAATTTTTAATGAGCTTTATCCAAGCCCAAACTTATAAGAAAGGTTATAAGGTCCTAAATAAACTAAACACAAACATCATCTTTTCTCATAACATTAGTAACTATGCCCCCAAATAATACGAGTGAATATTTAATTGAAAATATTTAATAACCCATAGCTATATTTTATTTTAGAACTTTGACTAATACCATTTGCCTTATCAGAGCATCACCCTACCATTAATATGGAGATATAAAACCTGTCTTCTTTATTGCTATCTTGGCATAATGCTGGTTGGATTACTTAAGAAGTCTGTTTAAATCCTTAGTTGGGATCTGAGATAGGAATAAGCAAAATAAAACACATTCAAGTATATAAAAATACTAAAAGTGGGTGAAATTATTTTTTTTATAAAGTTTTATTAATTTTCTACTATTACATTTAATTAGTGCTTAATAAACATCATGTTGTCTGAGTTGTTTTGTTTGCTTAACAATACAAATTATATTCCTAATCTTTACCCCTTTTTTCCAACCATTGATAAAATAAATTCCATGTTTGGTAGTATTCTGTATCTTCTTTCTGTTTAATCTTCAATATAAGTCTGTCCATTTCTGCACAGTCCAATATCTTAATTATCTCTTCATCTAGTGGTATTTCTTCATTTTTCCAATGCTGCGCAAATATAATCCTCGTTGCTGTTAATACATGCAATATATTGATACACTTTGTTTATCAAATTTTTCTGGTACTATCCCTAATCAAAAAAAAGTTCAAGTTTAAGATCTACATGTTTTCCTGACATTTTTTCTAGCCACATGTGCATTTTTGCTTTTTTTTTTTTTTTTGGCTTTAGCACAAGTCCACCACAGATGGACTGGACAAAATATGTGCTAGATTTTTGGTTACATTTCCAACATTTACTAGACATATTTCTGAACATTTTGGCTAACCTAGCAGGTGGTAAATTATTTTCTTAAAGAGAGTCAATTGAACAAATAATCGAATTTCAGTTTACAGAGATATGTTCAAAGGTTGTACTGTAGTTTTTAAACATGAATTGTCTTTCAATATTTAAGACAAAACATAGACTCCTGTAGGATGGTCTACAACTTAATTCTGGAAAAATTATGTTAGAGCAGAGAAAATACATGTTTCTATTATTACATTAATAGAAAATAGAATCAGGTTAAAAGAATTAGATCAATACAGTCGAACTCTCAAAATGTCAGGTAAAGCTATTATTACCACCTAGTTCATACTCTACTTTGTAGTGTTCTATATTGCAGCTATGTTAAGAACAAAATATGAAAAGAAAAGAAAGCAGTAGCACTATTCCTTAAATAACAAACAGTACAAAGAGATATTCTTTCTGACTTTTCACATTAAGAACAGTTCTCATTATTTAATGCAATTGTAATGTTTATTGTAAGCAATAAACAGGTGGGACCACTAGAAGCTGGGTTTACCTAAGGCCTTTTCTTTCAGTAGGTACAGAATCTCAAAGTAAGATTAGGCTAAATTATACTGATTGAAATCGTCTTAGATGAGATCATCTAAGCAATGTGTACACAGTGTATGACCACAATTGGGACTAGGATTTCTAATGCTAACCAAGATGGTCAAATGAGTCACACCTGATTTTATTAGCTTTTTTGCCATGGTTGTTAAGTGAATCACTGAAGTGAAATGAATCATGCAGTTGCTAAATGAATCCAGCCAAAAGGGAAGATTGCAAATGATGATCACATGACCCTGGGATGCTGCAACCATTGTAAATAGATGTCAGTTGCCAAGTGCCCAAATTTTGATCATATGACCATGGGGATGCTGTGATCATCATAACTATGAGGATCAATCACTTTTCTTGGTCCATTGTAACTTTGAATAGTCGCTAAACATTTGGTTTTAAATTAAGGTCTACTTGTACCAATGTTTTTACTAAGTGTATCCCAAACAAGAGAAACGCAAAAAAGAATATATCAATGTGTGAAAACAAAAATGCTATACTAGCAGGGAGGTTTCAGTAAAGGCAAGGAACAATAAGATTGTATAACAAGCTACCATAATATGAATAATAGAAAACAGAATTGCAAAAGGAGTTTGTTTTTGTTTTACTGAGTACAATAAGGCCCAAACTTCTGAAGATCATGCCAGGACATGGAATATATTAATTATAGTATGTGTGCCAGGATACTTATGTTTCTGAGAAATTTTTGAAAAGAATAATAAGTGCCTGCAACAATTGAATTCATAGAAACAGAGTGGTTCAGTATATAAAAAAAATAAGAAAAGGATATATGTTGTTTCCATATCTGGGTATGAACCACATATAAGAAGAATAGATTTGGAAGAGATGACAGCTGATATAACAAACTAACAAACAGGTGAAGATAAGCAGAATCACATCAGATACCTGTACAATTAGCACAGGGGCCCCCAAGGCTGTGTGCTTTCTCCACTTCTCTTCTCTCTATATACCAATGACTGCATCTCTAACGATCCATCTGTTAAACTACTGAAGTTCGCAGATGACACAACAGTGATCGGCCTCATTCGAGACAATGATGAATCCGCATACAGACGGGAGGTTGAACAACTAACCTTGTGGTGCGACCGGAACAACCTGGAACTGAATACACTCAAAACCGTAGAAAGGGTGGTAGACTTTAGGAGAAACCCTCCCATACTACCACCTCTTGCAATACTAG
>QLTV01004297.1:2323957-2364163 GCA_003457575.1 Thermophis baileyi | reverse complement strand
GGCTTTTTTTTTCAACTGGGTGGAGAAACCCTTGTAGCTTTAGATTCGGGTTTCTCACAGCCGTGTCAACATGGCTCTGTTAATAAATTGGAACTTTGAGGAATGCATTGCCTCGGACTCTGATTTAATTTTAGATGCTATTTGGAACCCTGACACTTTTTCCCGAACGCCATCACTCTGCTAAACAAATAATTCCCTCAACACTGTCAGACTATTTACTAAGTCTGCACTACTATTAATCTTCTCATCGTTCCCATCACCCATCTCCTCCCACAAATGACTGTATGACTCTAACTTTGTTGCTTGTATCCTTACAATTTATATTGACTGGTTCCTACTATGATTTGATTGCTTATTTGTACCCGGACTATCATTAAGTGTTGTACCTTGTGATTCTTGATGAACTTATCTTTTCTTTTATGTACACTGAGAGCATATGCACCAAGACAAATTCCTTGTGTGTCCAATCACACTTGGCCAATAAAGAATTCTATTCTATTCTATTCTATATAAAATTAGAGGCAGAGCCTCTAACAATGTGAGCTGTGTATGTCATTATTTTGTTAGCTGAAATTAAGGACTTAATTTAAATGAAAAATGAAAAAAAAAAACATTTGAAATATTAAACACCAAGAAGCTAAAGATGATGTCATGCTTAGTGATTTTACAGTTGATTGTTGAAGATAGGAAACAGCTTAGTATTATTGGCACCAATTAAAGGTAAAGATAGATCATGTGCTGGACAAGCAAAGGAATTAACTGTAGGTAGGAAGGCAACAGCAAATTTAAACAAGATGAAACAGGTGAAACAGAAGGTTATCTCTATAATAACAAAACAATGTATTTCTGTGGCAAACATGTAGATAGCTAAACAGTAAGGAAGATGACAGAAACCTTCAAATTAGGAACAAAGGTACCATATACCGAAGGAGGAATCAATCAAATAGAAATGGAATGAATCCTTGAGGTAATACAAACCTTAAACTTTTATTAAGTCATGTTGTAGATATAAACTTACAGTTCATATGTACTGTAAATATTAACTTGATTAATTTGTTTTCAAAGAAATATGTGAATAAAATTGCAGCTACCATATTATGTATATGTTTTTTTAAAAAATATTCACAATCCATACATGGATTATATATGTGTGCTTGCACCCCTATATAACAGATATTGCTTGTTTGGGTTCCTGTACTGAAAATCTACATATGAAGAAAAAGCAGACAAGTTCATGCACAATTACATATACATTTAAAAAAGTATACACTACTTAGGATTGGAAAATAAAAAATTAATAACTAATAAAATTGACCAACAAATGCAGTGTTACTTATCACATTGATCCTTTTCTTCATAGCTATGTAAACCCCTAATGCTATAATGTCAACCTGCATACACCAACAAGCCGGGGTATTCTTGCAGTTTAGAAAAGGAAAACATAAGCTCGGATTTTAGTGTACTTAACTTTGGATTTGGATAATTAGGCAAAGTCATTAAGGAAATTTGCTTGTAATATCCTTTGAAATAATTGAAATTAAGTTCAAACATACACATATATCACAATCCTTCATTATGAGATTTTTTCCACAGATAAATATATTACTTTTCTTCATGTAAAGACATTAGGAAGGTTCTGAAATCACCCTTTTGTGACAAAGTCTTCTGGCCATTTTCAAAATTTATTTTCCATTCCTCATTCCCTATTTTAGGGATACAGAAGATACTGTAGACAATTTGGTGAAAAATATTATTCTATTTCTTTTCTGCAATATGAGTGAAACTCTACTGAACATGTTTGCATTAAGCCCATTATATTTGCATTGATCTTAGGAGAGTAATTTATGATACAGAGAAAAACAAGTAATTACTTGATACTACAGAGTGCAATGTAGTACTGAGCTGAGATCTGTAAACTATCAATTCATTCTACATTAATATCTACAGGATTAAAATTTCAGTTTTCAGAATAAAAAAAATTAAAGGTTTAAACATTAAACTTAAACATAGATCAATATAGAGCATCAGCAACAAATGTAATTAAGACTTTTTTCTATTTATTAATGTGCAGAAAATTGCAGCACGTAGAATAAATTTAAAAAGAAATAAAGGACAGGGAGAATGAATATGTTTCAAACTTTCTATTTAGAAAAAAAATGATGCTTGTCAAATTATTTGTAATTTTTTTCTAACCAAAATTAAAAAGATAATATTCCTTAAATGCATCTCAAATGCTATTATAAAGTGAACCATAAATACACTACAAAATCTTCTAGAGAAGTAAGCTAGGATTATAACTACAACAATTATTTTGAAATGTATTTTATAGTCTTATTTTTTTTAACAAAAATCAGTAGACAGTTATAAAATCAAGATGGATGGACATCTTCACTTGTTTTAAAAAGCCACAACAATTTTGTGATTAAGATTCCTGGCATTATGTTAAATGTCAGTCCCAAAATATTGGTCAGTGCAAGATATATATTAAACTATTTTATTTAATCTCTTGTCAGCTACTAGCATGAATATCGTCTTACCAGATGTTGCTGTATGTCCTTACAGCAATTCAGCAATTCTTTTCCCCCCCCTCCTTTTTGGTGACTTCAAGTCAGTCTTAATTCTTAGTGACTCCACAGTCCAATTCATACAATTTTCTTGGCAACATTTTCAGAAGTAGTTTGCAATCGCCTTCTTCTTAGGGCTAAGAGAGAGTGAGTGGCCCAAAGTCATCCAACTGGCTTTGCACCAATCAATCAAAATTTATTTCTGGTCTAAGACCAAACACAATAAAATACCAGTATACAAACTATAACTATAAAAGGTCATTTTAAAATTGCAAGAAAATCCTAAAGCAAATAGCAGCTAACAGTTAATAGCATGAAGAAGAAACCTGACACTTTTTAACAGCTATAGCTGTTGATAAGAATTGTGTAACCTCCTTGCAGATTTTTGAAGAGTGGTCACCCAGGAGAAGGGGAATCAGCTTCTGGTCACAATAGTAATTACACATTAACAATTGAAAATATTTAGATTTGATTGCCATTTTGTGTACTGTGGACATTTTAATAGCACATACCAGTACTAGACAGATTCTACCTCAAAGTATGAACAGAAACAAGTTCAGCTTTCATATGTGATGTTCAGTTGATAGATAGTGACCCAATCCACACCTAAGTAAATTTTATGTATTTATCTATCTATTAATCAAATTTATATTGTTACCAATCTCAATTAAGGTGTGCAACAATAATAAATAAAAGCCAAAGAAATAAAAACAGCAAATACAAAAATAAAAATTGTACTAATAAATATCACAAAAGCCAAAAATGCAAACCATAGCTGAAGGGAGAATAACTGCCCCACTCCCAGTATGGAGCCTATAAAGTATTATAGAAATGTCTAGGACAAACCAGGGAGGAGGCGCGATTTTGATATGAAATCAAGGGATAGGAGAATTCAGCTCTGTCATTTGGATATCCCAAATCTTCTGCTTTAATTAAGCCAGGATTTTATCAAGTCCCAAAGCAGAATGCTGACAAGGTAAGACTGTAGTACAGGTAGTCCTTGACTTACAACAATTAATTTAGTGACTGTTCAAAGTTACAATAGCACTGAAAAAGTCACTTATGACCATTTTTCACACTTACGAATGTTGCAGCATCCCCATGGCCACATGATCAAAATTGAAATTTGCAACTGACATGTATTTATTATGGTTGCAGTGTCCTGGAATCATGTGATCACCTTTTGCAAACTTCTGACAAGCAAAGTCAATGAGGAAGCCAGAGTTACTTAACAACTGTGGTAAGAAAGGTCATAAAATGGGGCAAAATCACTTAACAACTGTCTTGCTTAGCAATGCAAATTTTGGGCTAAATAGTGGTCATAAGTCAAGGATGATCTGTATGCAATGTTGTTATTAATTTATCTTTTTTATATACATGCTTAAGGTGGGACTAGACTTTTCATTCTCTCAGTTTGAGGCCCACTGCTTTCAGCCACACAACTAAACTGTTCATTCTTATATTAAATGTATTGTATTTTTTGTACTTGTGTGGTATTTTCTTCATGAAAGTAGATAGTTTGCTTAGTTATCTTGATTTTCATTGCTTTCATCACATTTGAAGAAATTATTTTTCTTATCACTGTAGAAACAAATTTGGATGTTGTAGGTAAAGGATTTTGACTTCAGGTAAAATAGGTTGAAAATAGCACCAGTTAAGATAATTTTATCTGAAAGAACTTAAGCTGCTAAGAAAAATAAATAAAATGTTTGACATGAAATATTAAGGAAATCAGCTCCACTGAACTTTCTTTTGATTCCACATCAAGAATTTTAGTAGTAACAGATCTAGACTAATGCTAATGAAGTGATTAGGAACTTCTAAATTAAATAATAAAAATAAGAAACTGCAGGTGAGTTTTTGTAAAAAAATATCTTACCAGAATTAATGAAAATTAGTATATATATTTGCATCTTCTGATCGGATCAATCCTTCCAGAATCAAATTAATTCACAAAACTTACACATGATTTGCAACACTCCAAAATTCTGTTATCAAAATGCAGGAACAAAATAGACATAATTTGGTAAAGCATGTTCTCCACTCCAGAATTAAGCATAATAATAATTACAAGAGACCTCCTATAGCTACTCTAAACTAAAAAATCAGCCAAGGTCCTGAATTGATTTCTGGACTGAGTTCAGCCTGGAGTTCTTCAGAAAGATGGGAATAGACTTAAAGCTGATTTTATTCTACTCTTATCTATATCACATTCCTGAAAAATGTTCCAAATATCCCTCAAATTAGCAATTATAGTTCCTTCCTTCCTTCCTTCCTTCCTTCCTTCCTTCCTTCCTTCCTTCCTTCCTTCCTTCCATACTTGAATCCCTAAAATAGTGCACATACCAATAGAAGTAGAATGAAGATTTGAAGAATTTCCAAACAAAACAAATACTATAGGGCCATATCTGTCAATAATCTTTTCCTGAACTTCTTGAAACTTTCAATACCATAATCTTTTCATAGAATCACATAGTCAGATTGGATTTTGAGCATTGCTGTGCAATTCAGCAGCAAAATGCTCATATTGGAAGGCTGTGCTGGGAATACTGTAAAAACAATAGACATACGTTGTCTCACATAATTCTAACTTGTCTCCATCCTATCCAACACTGATATGATATCGGTAGAGAGAAAGGGGATCTGAAACCATCCAGAATTTTATTGCTTCTTACCATCCAAGGAAGCAAGTACTATGTCTGAATGTTGCCTGATTGCGTTTGTTATATTATATACCATCTTAACTCAAGAGGATAAAAACCTAACAGCAATAGGTTAACAACAAACAACCCTATGAAATAAACCGAGCTTAGAGATAATGATTAGATGAAAGTTGTCAAGTTTTGGTAGCTAAGGCCCACCAGTCCTAGTCCAAAATCTTAACCACTATACTAATTATGCCACACTAATCTAATGAGAGAAAACAAGCTGTGATTAAAGGAGATTCTACTTTAAATAAACTTCAGTCCCTGTATTCGGGGACTGAAGTTCAGGCTACTGAGAGTGTTCTACTGTCCCTATTGAAAGAACAGTTAAACAATTGCTGCTGATTTCATGGATTTACAGATGGTTGCTGTGGCCAACTTTGGTACAGTTATGCCTGGAGCACCATCTGCAATTTTTCTCGACCTTTCTGGAAATGGTAACAGTTATTCACATTTTTGTGATATCCCATCTGACTATAACAAGCCCTATATAGAGGTACATTTGAAAAGTAACTGGAAGTTATTGTTACAACATGTGATAAACCTCTAATGATTGCAAGAAATCATACAATGGCTATATTGAAAGATCTACAACATTTACATTATTGATATTGACTTTTAAAACCCAGACCTGCTTAGAACTTGGCTATGAACTTACCTGATTGTTGGGATATGTAACAGAGATCCTTTCAAATATATTCCTGTTATCAGACATTTATTCTGCATTTAGTACTCCTCTTTCAATATTAGAAGGATATCTCTTTCACCAGGCTTGTAATTGCCAAATTTACTTTAATTTTAATTTATATTTTACCATTCTTATATGTTTGTTCTTAAATTTTGTTAAGGTCCTTGAATACTGGTTCTTTACCAGTATAAAAATGCAAGATATAAAATCAATCAGAAGCAATAAAGCCTTTTGATTTTTTTTCCCCCTTCTTTCCAAATTTTGAAATAGACTATTTTGGTCAACGTAGTCTTTCTCTTTTTTGTGAAATAAAAAATGCTGGTCTCTAAGGTAATTAAAATAAAGAAGTATCATCTTGTAACAAGACACATACACATCCATATCTTTAAAAATACAATAGCTTGCCTACCTTCCAAATTATTGAAAACAGCCTAGGATGAATAAGAGGTCATAAATAGTTAGATAGTGAGCCTCCACTTAAGTACCCAAGGTTGTAATCTTGTGTGATTAAATTACATGCACTTCTTGATAGAAAATTGATCTAACCTTCAGATGATATAATGCAGACGAACTGAGTGAGCTTTTATAATTGTTTAGTCAATGGTGGATTAACTACCATTTTTCCAGTGTCTTCAATCTTATAGTTCATAGTATCCACCAATAACAAAGTAGATGACTGGCCAAAAACTCCAAGCAGTTAGGTCTCTAATTCTGTGCTGGTCTAGCATCTACAACTGCTGTACACAACTGCTGACTTTAGTGTTCCTGAATTTAGTTTAATAACCTAGCATATTAGCACTATTTACTTATACATCAGAACAAGTAGCTACATAGACTGGATGTTCATGTTCAGTGTGTTTCAGCATTTGGCAATGGGTGTTCCACCATTCTTTTCTTGTATTTATTTTCTAATTGTTCTAGTAAGGAATTTGTGAATTTGTATTTCCTGATGTATAAAAGGAATACCGGTACTTGTATGTGGGAAAACAGGAAAAAAAAGGATAACATGCAACTTGCTCAATTAAGAAAATATTATTTTCTGGATCAGTTTACAATAAGCCTTGACAAAGTATCTAGGAATATATATTAAATATAACTGCAATTTTATCTGAAACGTTGAAAGACTTTTTAAAAATGAAACTTGGAATGGCAGATCATGTAGTAACCAACAAAAATTTAAATTGTCCATTTTTAATTGGGCCAGAGTATTGAATTTTTGTAGTATTTTATTTATGTCTTTTAGCTTTGTACACTCTTTATTTTTTATTTGGAAGCTGTCCAGTTGCCTGAGATAAGATGGGCAGTCGATAAATTTTACAAATAGATGATAGATAGATATAGATGATAGATAGAAGATAGATAGATAGATAGATAGATAGATAGATAGATAGATGAGAGAGAGAGAGAGAGAGAGAGAGAGACAGACAGACAGACAGACAGACAGACAGACAGACAGACAGACAGACAGACATATGTAATCAGTAATATGTTTAAGGTATTAGGGTGTCAGACTATAGGCTAGTTTTAGTATAATGGCTATCATGTAAGTAACAACGCTGCCACATAGTGACAGAATTAATTATGTAGTCACAGGGAATGCTTACAAGCCTTTTGTGATTATATATCGAAAATAAAAAAAATCATATTTCTTGCTAAAATTTATCATTATATAATTACATTATTCTTTCCTTCCTGTAACTACCTACTAAACCTTTCTTGTTGCTAACCATTGTTCTGTGTCTCATCAAACACAACCGGCCACACCTTTTATTTCAAGTGGAATAGCAAGATTCAAGAATGTTTGGTTGCAGCATTTTCATAGCATGATTATTTTTATTTGATTTTCCTATACAAAAACACCCTTTTTACGATCCTGTAATCTCTTAATTTGGTGGTAAAGTCAGAGCGGATGGGTGGACCTGAGCGTTTACTGACCATATGCCCTTTCTGATGCCAAGTGGAGTTTGCAGCAGATATTTTTTTTCTTTGCACCCTAGGACAAAAACATCTGCTGTTATCTAGGATTGAACTCTCAACCTTCCAAGTGGGAACCCACCATGCCACTCTATTTGACTTTCCTATATGGAAATATATAAAGGCAGAGGTGAAATGCTACCGGTTCGGACCGGTTCATCCGAACCGGTAGTAAAAATGCTACTGGTTCGTGAGAACTGGTATATGCGACGCTCAGCTGTGTGACGATCTGCTGTGCCGCACGATCTATGTTAGCTAGAAAGCAGGATTTCCTGCTTTCTAGCTAATCTAAATCACGTGGCACAGCTGATCCCTCCCTCGCTGTTCTACTTACCTTTGCAGACTGTGATGGCTTCAAAATACTCCTTTTTCAGGGCTGCATGGTAGTGCCTGCGGCGCGCATGCACGCACAAAGCATGCACGAAACAAACCGGTAGCAGACTTCAGAGGATTTCACCCCTGTATAAAGGTGTTAACATTCTTTTAATACAGATCTGAAAATCCCAAGTATGTGTGGCAGGTCTTATTCCAGAAACTTCTCAGCTAGATGATTCAGATCTGTCTTGAAAGTAGAGGTTATTGGTCCTCCGTCTGCCACTATTGATACTTTCTTGTTCCTAATCTATGGCCTCTTAAATGCCAGATGGATTAGGCTAATGTGGTTTCTAACTGATTAGTCTAATTTCCAGTCATGGGAAGATTTTTGCATTGAAGTCTCATATTTCAAACAAAGGCTGGATAGTCATCTAATGGATCCTGCACCAAGAATAGGTTTGGATACGCTCTAAGTTGCTTTCCAAATCAATTATTCTATTATTTTCCTTTTAGTCAGAGTAGTTTTTAGGGGGATTACAGTGGTAGTCTGGAGGGAGATGTAATATAGAATTATAACTAAGTTCAAATATCACACTTGAAATCTACAGAAAATTCCAACTTTCAAAGACTATTTTAACCATTTAATGTTCTGAGTGGACAGAAGGGACATTGTTGGTAACTCCTTTCCAACATTCTGATACAACATTCTGATGAGTGACATCTCAAAAAATTCATAATGGACATGGGAAATTTGCAGAAAATGGAACAAAAAAAATAGAGTAATTTCCCTATGAGGTAAACATTAATATTTAGCACTTTTTAATTTACAAAGTGAATGAAGAAAGGGAAAGACAGAAATATATAAATTATGTATGGTATAAATATGTAGATAGGAAAAAGGGTCTGTCCCTTAATATTAGAAGTTTGGATAATCCACTGAAACCAAATCTGGGAACAGTGACAAAACATAGTAAAGCTACAGTGGAAGATAAAATATATCAGGGAATATGATTACAATCAGTGTGAATTCTCTAACATTTAAATGTATTGTATTACTTCAATTGTTCATAATGTCATCCTGCTTTATTCTGATCACGAGGAGGAGGAGGAGGCAGAAGAAACTGGTTCATTTATGTTGCTATAACAGGTGATGTTAGGATTAAGGAAAAACAACTGGAAAAAAATACAAAAAAAAATGAGACTTGCAGATTGAATTGAATACCCATGGGGGGGAAAAAATCATGTTTATACTAATTGTGATTGAAGCCCTCAGGTGAATCCAACTGTAGATTACCCACACATAATCAGAATATGCAAAATAAGGTTTACATTTCTCTTTTTAAATTATTTTATGTTCAATTTGAGAATTTATACAACAGAAATTATGCCAATTGTCTTATTGCTGGTTTGGCTCCAAAAAATGGTCATAAAGGAAAACCAGCTTTCATATTGTTACTAGTATATTAATAAAACTTACAAACCTGATGGTAATTTGTTGTTTCTATTTGATCATTTCTGAAACAGTCCATTATGATATTCAGGCACAGGAATATGTGGACACAAGAATGGGAGCACTAAGCAGTGAATTCAAAAGCATTTTACTTCTATAATTACATAATTATTACCATTATAGCTCACACATTTAATGACCACACTGGATGCTTTTTTCGGCCCATATTGTCAGTTTAATGGTTTGGTGAATCCAAGAATATATTTCTAATGGTAATAATTTAATCTCACCTGAGACCTGAGTCACATGTTTCCATACCAGAGGTGGGTTCCTCCCGGTTTGCACCGGTTCTATAGAACCGGTAGTAAACCGGTGGTGACGTCATGGAGCTGGTTCTGTCGGTGCCGGTCCATGGACGCCGCCATCTTTTTTTGTTTTTTTGTTTTTGTTGTTTTTTTGGGAATTTTTTGGGGTTTTTGCTTCTGCGCATGCGCAGAAGCCGGGTTTTCGGCACTGCGCATGCGCCACCATCTTGTTTTCGGCTCTTTTTTTACTATTTTTTGCTTGTTTTGCTTCTGCGCACACACAGAAGCCGAGTTTTCGGCACTGCGCATGTGCGGCTGAACACACAAAGCGCGTGCAGCCACACGGCACGGGAGGAAGCGAACCGGCGGCAAGGTAAGTTAGAACCCACCCTTGTTCCATACATGTGTCTGAGGTCACCTGGGTCAAGAGTTGGGATGTAAAGGCGGATTATTTTGAACAACTTTTTTCTTCCAAAATTCTAGGAAATAAAATCAGGCTATTGAACTTCTATACTAGGCCTTCCTGTTTATTAATTTGGATAATTCCCTTATAAATATATGCTTTAAAAGTTTATCTGATATTTAATATTAAAATAATGCTGTCATTCTAATATATAATTATTAATATCCAAATAAAAGAACAGCTGAAAAATTGAATGGAACGATAGAATGACACCAGCAACACAAAAAGCTATTCAAAGTGTTTTCTGAATAACAGAGCTTTATTTAGCTTTTCACTCTTATCTTTTCTTTGATTATATTTAACTTTTACTTATTTGCACTTTTTCTCATTTTGCCTTGCTTCAGCCATCTATTTTCTCCCAGCTCTCTCTCTATTCTTAACATTAGTCCCTAAACTGTATGTAGGCAAAAAAAAAAAAAAAGTATTTGCTTTACCTAAAACAATGGAGAACTGAATTCAGAGACAGTTTTAGATAATTTAAAGGAATAATATTTTACTCAAAATCAAATAATCATTCACAGTCAAAGAATTATCAGTGGCAAAATGTATGATTAAATAGAAGAGTAACAAAATATTACTATTATTATTTTAATATGAATTAGTCATTTGTACTTGTAGTCAATAAGGATAATTTTATTTTAAAAATGAGACAGTATTTTTTAATTATGCCTAATTATGCCTATTTCTATCATTTTAGTGCCCGGTTTAATTTTTTCCCCAGAAAGTTTTGTTTAACCCATGCTATAAGATTTTGTATGTCTCTAAAAAACACTCCTGAAGATGAAGCTCAAATACTTTAGGTTACAGAGAGTCAAACATGAGTTAGTGACTGTGCAACAAACATTACTCACTTATTTTTTCCAGAGAATTTTAATTCATTTTATAGGAAAATAATTTCCCACAAAAACAGAAAAAATGGAAATTGTAAGAAAAACAAAGTCCCCCTTCATCCTAGCAAGCATATTAAAAATTAACATCACTGCCTCTTAAAATACAACTAAATACATCTTCATCCATACTTCACCATATTTTCTATAAATTCATCTCCAAATCTTCAGCTCTCATTAATCAGAAAAGATCCAGTAAAAATTAGCATTAATAGCATAAATATATAGCTCCTTTTTCCATTTATTTTTCATTCATACCTCTTTTTAAATAATCAAAATCTAATCCCAATTAAGCATTACAAAAGATTTAAAAAGTATTAAACCTTTTTAACCAGAAATAGTAACCCCTTATTTACACATCAATAGTAATAATATAGATATTTCAATATAATCCATTTACACCCTTGTTTTGTGGTTTCTAATTCTTATTTTTTTCTGATTCCAAGGTGTATAATAGCAGACTAATTAAGCTTTCGGTGGAAATTCCTAATTCCCTCTTCCCCAATTCCAACTTGTTATAGATATTTGGACCTTACTTGTCTTAGCAAAATTTTAGCAGCCTGGACCAAATGTTTAGTCCTTCATTTATTTTTCAGATCTAACACAATTTTTTTCTGCAACAAAATAAAATGCACAAAAGACCAAGAAACATCCACAATGCATTTTGCTCATATGTTCAAAGGCTCCCCTATACTTTCGTTTTAAAACTGACACCCATGTTGGCTCATTAGAATTAGTGTACTCCCCTTTATTGGAGATTCATTTCTTATTGTTTGTTATAGATTAATTTTATTATCTAAACTTTCCTATTAATTGGTTCATTGTTTGACAGTGGCTAAGCCATGAATGATATCAAAATCTCAAGTTCTTTCCAACCAAAGGATATTTGAATATCCTCGTCAGCCTTCCCCCTAGCATGGCTTATTATTGAATTTCAGCAAGTCATTGACAGATTTAAAAGAATATTATTTGCATTAACATATTCTACAAGTTCTTTTAACACTTAAATAAGTAAGCAAATATTATATTATTCAGCTATACATAGAGGAATAGCTGTTAACTAAAGCAAATACTGAACTCCATAATCTACTCAAATGGTATATGCACTGCACCTTCTCTTAAACTATCAGAACCAAGAAATAAATCACATTATGCCATGCCACATGTATGGGGTTTTACACTGACTCGCGTAGAATAATATCCAGTTACCTATATCTAATAAGTCCCAAACAGCATGATTCCAGTCATGCTCTGCTTGCCTTCTGCTGGTCAAAGTATCTTCTATAATATGAATATTTTAATTTGTGGCAGTGTTCATTAATCATTGTTTTCCTAACTTTAGTCTCATATCATGATGTATTTTTGAATAAACCTTTATTTATCTATCCAGTATTCCCTACTGGATGTTTTCGGGAGTAATCTTCAATGTTCCCTTAAAAATCCTCCTTCTCATCCTTGCTTACAGCAAAAGCACTAAATTAAATAGAAGTTGCAGCTGTATTAGAATCTACCATATTTCAGCTCTACTGGAAACAGCTTTTATCCTCTATGGTAAACTATGCTTCCTAGCTTAAGTCTGACTTTCTTTGTTATGCTAATATTATCCCAAAGTGATAATATTTGGGCATAACAATTATTATAGAAGCAGATCAGAAACCTTCCCTTCAACAACAAAGGGAAATGTCAGGAAGCTTTCTAGCACACTGCCTGCAGCTGGGAAGAGGAACCCCATTTCAGTTTGGTAAAAGCACTGGAGAATGTTTTTTTATTATTATTAAAACTCAGGCAAGACACTTGTAAGATACAAGTGAGTTTCTGCAAACATTCTCAGCACCCATGAATTCACTTAATGTGCTGTTGGTCTCTCATATACTTACACACAGATATATACACCATATAATTTTCTGATGTTGAATGCGAAGGAATTCTTGACACACTGGATAATTGAAAATTCCAGTGTTCAAGTTTGTCAGGTCCTACGGCAGTAGGATTATCATTGTCAATATCCTGTCTACCCAATCATTATGCTAAAGAATACCTGTCCTTCCCCCTCCCTTTAACTCAAGAAGCAGAAGGAAAAAAGCATGGTCTTCTTTCTATCTGACACCTTACTGACAATTTGGTTTTTATTTCTTTTAATTTGCTTTCTACATTTTTCAGGAAAAATAAAAAAATGTCCTCAGACAGAAGGAGAGAGTAGAGAGTAGAAGGAGAAAAACAGGAGTTTCTTCTAAACAGATTGTATTTCTGTCCGTCTGTCTATCTAATCTACCTATCTACCTACTTATCATTCGCACTTTCTTTTAATTCAGAAGAAGCTGTGTTCTTCCAAGCCATCAAAATTAGCCCTGAACTGCCAAAAGAAAGAAAAGAAAGCTTTTTTCTGTTTCTTGCCTCCTACATCAAAAATTCCTTTTCCTTTCTAATCAAGAAGGCAACTTTCTCTGCACCCTGAAACATATTTAACACTTCCAAATGCCCATTTGTACACATGTATTAATGTTCCATTTGTTATAACTTTTGCTGTAACAAGCAGCTTTAAAATTACATTTATATATTTTTTTAAATTTATTTGTGTATAGCTGGACTTTGAATATGCTCCATTAGAGTGAATTGCTTTTTGTAATCCCGATTTTACACCTTTATTTGAACTATCTGCCTTTCTTTAATTGTACTGAATTTATATGCTTTTCCACAAAAAATTTTATTCTATAGTCTCAAATACTTTATTCTCCATTCCCCATAAATTGTGAGCTGCTTTTTTTTAAATTATTTTCATGAATATTTCAGATATTTTTCATAAAGTATTGTTAGTTATAGTTTAATTTTTGGACATCTGAAATTCAGAAACCAGCTTAATAGCCTATAAAGTTAGGTAGTGACAGAATTTATGCTGGAGAAACCTCAGGTCATACTAACATATTCATTTATGATACCTTCTTTTCATTATGTTCCATGATAACTTACAGCTTTAAAGATTCAAGACTAGAAGCCTACATACATTTATTGGGTCACTAAATTTAATGGGACACACATCTAAATAGTAATGCCAGGATTAACACCAGTCTTTGAAATAGGCCAGGTCAGGAATAGATGCACTATAGGAATTGTAGGGTATAATTACAGAATCTTGAAAGCCTACCAGGGTTTCCTTTGCCACATCTCACACCAAACAGAATCAGAACACTTTTGAGTTTCTTTCTCAAACTTTCACCCCCCCACACAACTAAGATTTTCTTTCTTCACTTTTAATGGCTCTTTCATGAAGGTTATCTTCATGTTAGTCTATAATTAATGCTTCCAGCTTCTGCAGTAGAGTAGCAATCTAAGGAATGGTGTCAGAAACTAACCATACTTTATCTAAGGATTAAAACACTACTGTCTGCAGCAGCATTGTATATCAACCTTCCCTCATATAGTTGGATGCCATGCTGTACATGTCTCATCTTAAATGTGTATATTGTCACATTCAATAGATAATTCTATAAGAGACCCACGCTCCACAGAAAAGGTGCATTAATAAAACCTTATAAGAATGACAAAAAGAAAAAGTTCATCGACAACTGAGGCAATTTCAACTACAGAGGGGAAAAAAAAGATAAGAGTATAGGGCAAGTCTAGTTGCACTCCAAACTGCTAAGTTAATATATCTCATTTGGTCAAATATCTGTCCTCAATTTTTTATGTGTGTGCGACTTAATATTTATCAAACATGTAGCACTGCTGAGAAAAAAAAGTCTTTATGAAGTTTATCAGTTAAACATCAGTTAAAGGAATATTTTCACTACCAAGACATTCAAAAAATTTTAGAAACATTTTTTTGCTGTCTATACTAGCTCATTGATATTGCAATCCGTTACATAATCCTATAGACATAATATAGTGCACAGTATCATCATTGGACTTCTGTTGTTTTCTTCAATCTCTAAGTTAGTCTATGTTGGCCCAATGTCAAAGTTGGTGATTTTTATTCTCTCCTGGTAGCTTTAACATAGCCTTCAAAATGGATTTTCCTCATAAATTATGATTAGCTTACTAAATAATGCATTTGGCAATTCTTGCCTTTCTTCCAGTTTCCATACACTTTATGAAAGCTTATCTTCTCCTTATGCAGCAACCCTATAATAATCACATTTAGAAGCAAATATTATTCGCATCGAGCCTTGGGCTTTTTTTTTCTTTTTGCGCTCAGTCTTTGGTTCTGGTTTTACACCCCCAGAAAAAGAAGCCCACTTACAAAATCTTTTTCAGTCACTTTCTCTGTCTGAACCATGGTGATGTCTGGGATTCCGTCTAGACCACACTTACCATAGCTTCCTACTAGTGCGAGGGTTCCCAACTCCCAGTCTGCGGACCACTACTGGTCCACGGTCCATTGGGAAGTGGGCTGTGCAAGTGGTGGACAAGTATGCAAAGCTCCATTTGCACATGTGCAGGATTAGTTTGTGTGTGCAAAATTGTCCCCTTCCCCCGCTGCCAGTCCATGAATCTGGAAAGGTTGGGGACTACTAGTGGATTCCTCTGCATCTTTACCCTCTCACCATGTGGGAAAACAAACACCAAACATTAGTAATTACCACTGTAAGACCATTTTATGCATTTGCTCTATTTAGAACACTGATAATAATAGAGTTGGAAGGGTTCTCAGAGCTCTTCTAGTCCAATCCTCCTGCTTTACCCTCAAATTTACTGAGACCTCTTGTACTTGTTATCTACATAAAGCAATAAGTGGACCAGAAAAAGAAAGACACCTGTTGTTCTTGGAACTTGAGGTAAAGAAGAAGCTGACAGAATTATTATTTATTTCATTTGCTTGGGGGAAAAATGTAAAAAAATCCACATCAGTAAGACTAACCAAAATATCACAGCATAATCATGTTTCCTGTCATTTGGGCTATAAGGAGAAACCAGTTAATGGTCATTGTTTCACCAGCTAAAGAAGCTAAATAAACAAATATCTATCCCTTCATCACTCAGCAGTCCAGGATGCAATACTGATGGAAAGCAGAATTAGTGATTAGGAAGACATTCCTTCCCTACAGCTTGTAGTAGTCAACCAGAGTGGAAGGGGCTGCCTACAATGATGGAGGGCAACACTGTTTGACCTTACACTAGTCAGCAAATACTATTTTTGACATGTAGCTGGAAAAAACTAGTGGAGATTGGTTTCTCTGTGGGCTGGGAACATGTGGAGGATGAAGTTGATCATCCCTGGTTTTAAAAAAATAGTGGCTCCTACTGAATTGAATGCCCTGGTTGTGCAGAGCAGCCTTTAGTCTAAGTAATTGCCCAGAGTTGCAATGGGTGGCTTGGGTGCCATATATGTTGATTAAATAATAAACAAACAGATGACTTCCAGGCTTAATTGAAATAATAAAGAGCAGAGGTTCTGTCCTCATGGTGTTCTAAACAACTTCCTTCATATTAGTGGCAAATGCATTTTAAAATAGTAGTGGATTTAGCAGTCCTGTATATTATTATCTACCTTTTGCTTGTAAGCTGTGAATTGAAAATGGTTTTCTTAATAAGGAAAAGCCAAATTAGTGCTTATAATTGACTACAGTGACATTGGTGGGAAGTGAAGGTAAGTGGTGGGAGAGTGTTAAGCTGACTAGAGCAGCACAGTAACACAAACACCATGTACAAGTCTTGCACAGTTGCAAGCATGTTGCAAAGGGGTGGCGTTTGTGGCCCACTACTGATTTCATAAGTATGATGAAAGCAGAAATTCTCCAATGATTGCCTGCCTTTTATTGAAAAATAAAAAGAATTTGTGTAAGTGCAAAGGAGGATTTCAAAATAAACAGCAATAAACAGAATTATAATTATACCAATGTAAATATTAACATTTATCTAGCAGTGTTAGATTTCCGTTTAATTTTTGATAAAATATTCCATTTTCTGTTAATGTGAAAGGTGAAATTGCATCTATTTAAATGAGTTTTAAGTGTATGATTTCTTTATAACATAACATTTTGTGATATTTCATAAATTAATATAAAGTAGCTGAACCCAAAGGATTTTCCATAATTCAATTTAACGCTTTCTATTAAGTGCAATGACCACTCAGATTGACAAGTACAGCTAACTCCTTTGAGAAGTGATTTCTAAGTATGCTAAGATCATGAAGCATTTCCTTTTGAATACCTTTATTAAAAAAATGTCAAAAGTCAACCAATGATCTTTTCTTTAGAAAAAAAGTCTTTTTTTTGCATTTGACAATGTGCTTTATTACTGAAAAAAATGCATTGATCTGTTTTTTAGTTCATTATTTGACTACACTGAGAGGTATGCAGTTATGTTTGAACCGTTTGTTCTCTGTTTAAAGAAATAAATCTATGTAAACTCATTGACTGTTAGACAGATGAAAGAACTCTTTCGGTTATTCATGCAGTGCTTTTTGAAAAGATACATGAATGTTACAGTCCAATTAAATAATCTATATAAATAATTTTACAAGTCTGGGGGGGGAAATAGAATTGTTTAGAATTACCTTCTATTAACCTTACAGAACATTGGGGCAACCGTTTCTTTCTGTTGTCACAATTAAGCCAGTTTTCCCCAACAAAATCAATTAGATATAGAATCTATATAAATAAAAATGTAAATGTTCGTTTGTTCAAAATCTTAAATCTCCGAAAGTTCTTCACCGATTGCTTTGAAAGTTTGAATCAACTTTGTATTATCGCGAACAAAGTTCTCAATCAATTGGGAATGTCATCACCAAATCGATCTGCTGCTGCTTCGTTCGATGTAGAATTGCGTCCTGAACAAAATTACAATACGGGTGATCTTTTGTCGTATGTGCAATCAAATATTCCTAAGCTAACGCTTGAGCAAAAAGGCATTTACGATCAAATAATGCAAACTGTCAATAACGGGGTTGGAGAAATCTTCTTAGATGCGCCAGGAAGAACTGGTAAAACATTCCTAATTAGATTGATTCTGGCAGCAATTCGATCCCAAAATGACATAGCCTTAGCTCTTGCGTCGTCCGGAATAGCTGCGACATTGCTACCAGGTGGAAGAACTGCTCATTCTGCTTTGAAATTGCCATTAAACATGCAATTCACTGAAACTCCCACGTGCAACATTTCCAAAGCTTCCAGCATGGGAAAAGTATTGCAGAAATGAAAACTTATTGTTTGGGATGAATGCACAATGGCGCACAAAAAATCGCTGGAGGCTCTTGATCGATCATTGCAAGATTTGCATGGAAACATCAGACCATTTGGAAACGCATTAATATTGCTTGCACGAGATTTCAGGCAAACATTACCTGTAATTCCTCGATCGACACCAGCGGACGATAAATGCTTCTCCGAAATACGCTACTTTGTGGCGACACGTAAAGACGTTAAAATTAACTACAAATATGCGTCTCCAGCTGCAAAACGATCGATCAGCTGAGATATTCTCACATCAATTGCTTTAAATTGGGGACGGAAAGGTGCCAGTTGATCTGACCTCAGGACGAAATTCATTGCCTCATAACTTCTGCAATTTAGTGATGTCAAAAGAAGAATTGGTTGAAAAAGTATTTTCCAATATTCAAACCAATTATAAGAATCACGATTGGCTGAGTGAACGAGCTATTCTTGCGCCCAAGAACCAACGGATATGCCATTTCAATTTAAGAGATTGCAATTCCCAATTTGATTGGCGTTTGCAATCACCATCAACAAAGTTCAAGGCCAATCTTTAGAATTGTGTGGTTTACATCTATACACGGATTGCTTCTCACATGGACAATTATATGTTGTGTGTTCCAGAGTCGCCAAACCAGACAATCTCTATATCTGCACACACAATGGAACAACAAAAAATATTGTATACCCACAAGCATTGTGAAATTAAACATATTACAAACGTGCACTTTCTCTTTTCTTTCTTTTCCACTTAACCTGACTGAGCCACAGCAACGCGTGGCCGGGTACAGCTAGTATTTAATAAAAGAAAAATTAAAGGGCTGAATTGTTGCTTAATTCTGAACTTTTATTAATGACATCAAACAATTCTTGGTCTGTATTTTGAAATAAGAAAAGTGTGTCAACACTGAAGAATAGCTAAGTAATAGTTATAGTGATTCCTGCAGTTGACTTTGCTATCTCTAAAAATCCAGTTAATTGATTCCAGATCATTTTCATATTTTGCAAATCAGAAATAAAGCTTTTTGAATAAAGACTTGACACATGGTTCACTGCCACAAATTTCCCTCGACTCAATTTGCAAACAAAACAGGCATTTATATAGCATGATCCAGAATTTGCCCAGGAGATAGATAAGGATTAAATGAATATGTTGAGACAAGTTCATGTTTGCACACACACACACACACACACACACATTTATTTAAAGTAGATATTTTTATTTTTAAACTAATTAATATATAACAATGTACAAGACATGAAATATTACATATCTTAATTAGTTTTAATTTTTAATGTAAGGAAATATACTTTCCTTTGAAATTTGCCAAAGTTAAAAATAAATAGCTATAGTTGTTTGTTAACTTTCTGCAGGTGTAATTGTAAATGCCAGCTTGTTCAGTGTTTACTGTTTTGTCATAAATCTTAGAATTTTTTTGGCCAAAATTAGTAATCAAACTATTAATCAGTAAAAGAAATGTAGAAATAAAGGGATCAACACTTATACCTTGCTGTTGAAATCTTGAAATGTACCTAAGCATAAAAGTGTATACAATAGCTTGTGGACTATTGGAGTAACATTACCATTCTTATATATACTTCTATTTTTGTGAACTCTGTGGTCAGAAAAAAGCCAAGCAATACTATTCTCCTTAAAGTGGAAGGTAAGGAGGAAAAAATTATGTTACTTCATTCACTATGGTAACCACTTTCTTGACAAGTTTCTCATACAAATCAGCATGTAGATTTTAAGACCATCTGTTTTAATTATATTGTCTTCAAAGGAGCTATTGCTCCAAACCATGCCTCATGGAATTATAACAAACTGAACTGAAAGTTTCAGCATCTGTATAATATATGCTCCAGCATATGTACTGTAAAATATATTTTTCCATCATGGTGTCCAGCTGGAATATATGCTGGGAACAGGTCTTGTTGGTGGAGTATTTTAATATATTGTGGAGGTTTATTCTGGTGATAGAGTGTCTTCGGGTAGTTCCTGACTGAGCTTCTATCTGGCTCATGCAGTTTATATCTTTGGCTGGGCTTAAAGAGAGTTTGGGAAGTAACTATGTGTGGCACCCGAAGTCCATCTCCTTACCGGATTGCAGCTTGGAGAAGTAACCCTGGTGGATTGGAGCCAGCAGCAATGGTGGCTAGATTATTACATTGCTTGGTGCAAGGATAAGCTGCCTGTCCTGCCTCTGTTTTAAATAACTCTCTCCCTGGAGAGAGTAATACTAAGCTTCGCCTACAGAATTGCTTGAGGAATAATGTTGTGCATCTTACGGATAAAGTAAAGTCACTCATATTCATTGTTCATTGGACTCTGACCTGGGACCAGAACCAATGGTTATGGGGGCTGTCCTACAGGGCTATCTGGAGGGAATCTAATACATTTAAACCTGAGGAAATGGACAGGGCCTTTGTAGCTGCTAGTTGGCTACATCTGTACCCCTCCCGATTGGTTAATGCTGCTCAAGTGAGACTCAACTGAGTCTGGGTGGTGGTAACTTCTTTTTTGATGGAGGGCCTGGTCCTACTGTCTGTTGAGGCGAACATTCACTCTCTTCTCAAGGTACCATTGCTTGACCCAACTAGCCTGAACATGTTTTGTTCAGGCTCCAACTTCCCCTTTTTAGGTGAGTGTCATTGCTTGTCAGCTTCAAAAGATCCTTGATGAAATGGATTATCTAGATCCCTTTCAGTCAGTGTTCTGTCTGGGACATGGGACTGAGAGGGTATTAATCACACTCTTGGGTGATCTCTGGCAGGAACGGAATAGTAGTTCATCTATCTTTCTTCTTGACTTCCCAGTGGCTTTTGATAATAGCCCATCATGGCATCCTTCTGGACCGGCTTCAAGAGTTAGGGGTGAACAACACTGCATTGTTCTGGTTCTTCCCTTTACTCTGAGGTTGGTTCCAATCATTATTGATGGAGGAAATCTAACCCTTCTTTATGGGGTGTGTCAGGACTGAGTTAAGGTTGTCCAATGGTTTGGGATGAAATAGCAATATGCTGATAATACTCAGCTTTATATTCTCTATCCTGAGCTATCTGAGGGATGCTGTGAATGTCCTCCCTCAGTGCTTGGAGGCTGTATGAATTGGATGGGCCACAATGGGCTTTGACTCAATTAAGCAAGAGTGAGGGGCTCTGGATATTTGGGCCCATCTGTTAGCAAGGTTCTCCCATCTTCATCTCAAATGGAGTGGATTTCAAAATAACTTCTGAAGATTTCATAAAAACTTTAAACATTATCTAAAACAACATGATTGCAGTGGTAAGATATTTTAGTTGCAACACGCTTTCTAAAACAATTCAATCTTCAACTATTTCTGGAAAGCTAAGAGTTATGGTATTTGCCTAACTTTAAGAGGAATGGGACCAGGTTACCTGAGGAATTATCTTGTCCCTATCTCATTGACCCATCCCACCAATCAAGCAGGGACAGTATGTTGCATACCCCATTGGCTAAAGAATTTTTCCTGGTTGGGTCTAGGAAGAGAGCCTTCTCTGCTGGTGGCCCATTCTATGGAACATCTTTTCCCTAGAGATGAGGCATGCCCCCACTTTTTGAAAAAGCACCAAGACCTAGTTCTGTCAACTTATAAGAAGATCTAAGAGTGGCATTAAAACCTGGGTGTTATTGGTGGCTTGAAGGCACAGCCTTTGCCTTTTTTTAACTTTTATAATTTTTAATTGTTTAACTCTGTTTTTAATAGTTTTTTAATATACATCTTTTTATAGTTTTTCATTTGTAAACTGCCCAGAGTCACTTAATTGAGATGGACAGTGTAGAAATGTGACATATATATATATACATACATACAAGCTTAAAAAAACAATAAAAACAGAAGCAATGAGATCAAGTTGTGATCTCATATTCCATAGTCATATGTCACACACGCACACACGTGTGTGTATGTGTGTAAAATAAGGTGACGTTTGTATACACTTGATCTTGGAAAAGAATATTGGAGGCTTATTGGACTTTTGCATTTCATAGCTTTTTGCTTTCTTTGTACTCATAGGCAATTTTCTCTTTCCCTAAGGATTTGTGTCATTCAGTGATGTTGGCTTGAAGCTCTAGTTTGTGGAAGCTTATATATTTCTTACAATCCTGTGCATATTTGTTCAAGAATAAATCAAATTATGTTATGACAGGTTAGTTAAGTATATTTAGAATTGCTGCTTTGTTTCTCTAATTTTATCTGTGAAAGCTGGCTGCTATTTCTTAGAAATGAAAAACAGAGTTTGTTATTGTTTTGTAAGAGGTGACCTGTATTATAGAATGTTACTTGCAGGTCAGTTAATATACATACAATCACAGCCTTTGTGTGGGATCTCATATTTTTTAGCCATCACTTGATATGTTTTGCTTCTACACTTACTCTTCTGTAAAATATCATATGCTTAATAACAACAATTGTGATGCTGGCATAAATAATTGCATATACCATGGATAGCCAGAGTAACTAACAGAGGTATTAAATTGTATAAAACCAGACACATCACTAGAACCTAAAATCATAAGACTACGTCTGATTTACTTTGGTCATGTCATGTGTGCAAATTCATTGGAGAAGGCAATGTTGCTAGGAATGGTTAGTGGAACAAGGAGGAGGGGCAAGCAAAGAACATGCTTACTTGATAACATCAAATCTGATACAAAGTTAAATGTCCAACAATTAAAAGATGCTGTGCTTGACAGGGTAGCATGGAGAGCACTTACGTATAAAGTTGCCAAGAGTCAGACACAATTAAATGGTTAAAACAACTTACTTTCATTCAATACGCTGTGGTATTCACATTCTTTTACATTATCATGAGTTATTCATTTGATTATGAAACTGGCATTAGAACACTACTGTGTTCATTCTTTCCGCCATATTGACAACTTCCATGCTAAAGATATCTTTCCAGAGTTTTTTCTTGCTTTGCATAATCCAGACAACTGTCACATTTTCTTCCTTCTCTTTAGGCAATATATAGAAAACTGTCCTATGTGCCTTTATTTGCATTTTACTTATATTTCTTACCCTTCACAGTTCTCTTAACATTACTATTACTATTACTCCTTCTGATCATCTGACTATACCAGCTTCAGGATTGTCCAATACCATTTTTGTTACATAAAATTAAGATTATCTGACCTTCTATGGCAATTTATTACTTCCACACAGTGCTATTTTTATTTTGATACAAGGCAATCAACTGGTGAGAAGAAAAAAGAATCAAACAATTAAGAGTAAGCAGTAATATTTTCCCTCAAGCTTGTAGAAAAAGATGGAGAGGTACTCTGTTAGAATCTCATTTAGGATTGCTTACTTTCACTTATGCTTTTTCTACAGGGCAAAAAGAAACATGCATAGGGCAGTCTTGGATACTTCCATTTGGTACTCACCTTTTCCGGAATCTGCAAGAAAGATGATTAGGCATATAGTATAACTAAGAAGCAGTTAAGTACAATAGCTTCTATTGGATAACTGAACAGTGCTGCATAAGGTATTGATCACCTAAATAGCACAAAACTGATCTTATCGCTTGCTTAACTGTGTTGAATAGTGTGATCAAGATTACTCAATTATATCAAGATTACTCAATTATATCAACATTACCCAGTGTGAGAAGTAAGCAAGTAAATAAAATGGTGGAACAAACATAGGCACCAGGCTGTCCATCAAGCCATTTGAAAGTTGAGTGAGGAGCTCGCTATCTTCTTTTGCTCATTCTCTTTTCTCTGGATCAGCCAATAAACTCAATACTTCCCCTTCTGCTTTCAACAGAGAACAGGAATGAATTCATACATTACACAGTGCAATAAGCCACAACCAAGCATGGTTTAACATGATATATGAATACACAAATAAACAGTTTGTGTAACAGACAGATAATAAGCAAGTGAAAATAGTATCTGCTGAGATTGCTACTATCTTCCTCTTGCCATTTATGAAGGGCAGAGAGTTGGGTTTCCAAGTAGTAACTTTATTATTTTTATGTCTAGGGAAATAATTTCAGCAAGAGAAAAAGGTATCTACTGATATTTTCATGATCAAGAGGCATACCACATCATGAGAGTGGATAACTATAGGTGCTCAACATGTACAACATTTATTTAGTTGACTGGATTTGTGCACCTTGAACCATGAATTCAGCTTTTAAATCAGCTAAGACATAGCACACTGAGCCACAAAGTAGTCAAGCACATTTTACATTTTAGCTTAGAATATTGTGCGAAAATCTATACAGAGGCAGTTTGGTCCAGGTAAATTTGCTGAACCATATTCAATTGAATAAACAATTAAGTTGGCTCCACAACATACTAATGTATAAATCATAGTTCGTGACCAATCATAGTTGGGTTCACTCAACATAACAAGCCAAGGCCAAATAAAACATAGAACAATGTTTAAAAACATTGACCAATAGTCCTTAATTTTATCAGAGGTTTGGAATAACAGTGGAAATAATCTCCAGTTGCTCAAATACACACCCCTCTAAAGTCTGTTATTTGCTTGTATATTATGTCATAGGATACAACAGGCTAAAGTAGACAGTCATCCAGAGAAATAGGGAATACTATCCATCTTTAACTTTTTAATAAATCTCTCACATGGCTTGTGAAGCTTATTCAATCATCATTTATTGACCAAACCACAGTATCCTGGTTCACAAAAAATATGTATATCAGTAGTGGTTAAAGTGTTGGACCAAAACCTGGAAGACTTAGATTTAAGTCTATCTTCCTCCATGAGAAGTTATTAACTTTTGGTCAGTCTGTTAGTTACTGTAGGACTATTATTTGGGAAAAATTGAAGGACAGAATGCCAGAAAATATGGGTTATAAAGCTACTAAAAGAGAAATCATTTGAAGACCAGAGTTCATACAAATATGTCACTTTTGGATTTGGTTCACTGCATAAAATCAACATTGCATCAACCCGAAACACAGGACAACTGGTGATTCAATGATCAACAGTCTGCTTGCACATAGATAATGAAGTTTCCCCTTTCAGTATCTCTATAATTCCAGTTTTTTCATATTATGAATTGCATAGTTCATAAGCAGTATGAAGAGCATCTTATCTTATGCATTCCTAAAAGTGACAAAAGAAGAAAGACTATGAAAAGTGGGGTGGTTATTGATTTAACTAGGGAATCCGCCTTTCACTGTGTCTTTCACAGCTTCCGTTGGAAAAAAAAAGAGGGGGGGATGAAGCGCACGTGTGTACAGACTATTTACTGGTTGATTCAAAAAAAAATTCAACAAGTGTTCCACTCTTTTCAAAATCAAAGCGGCAACCTTAAGCACATAACATCTGCAGTTAGACACTCAGCATCCCTGCTCTTTATAAAAGTCCAACTTCTTCTTTCCCATCAGCTTAAATGACTACACCTGCTCTCCTCCACCGTTCCCTCACCTCAAAACACGATTCACCTGCCCTCCCCGACTCCTCTGGGTAACCCCGCCCGTCTTTACTCTTCCAGCAGCAGCAGCAGCAGCAGCAGCAGCAGCCCCCACCCCCCACGCGCGCGGCAAGGGGGACTGAGCCCACTCCTATCGTCACGTGCTCCTGATGTCCTCTCGGAAAGGGTTTATGTAGCCCATTCACAAACGTAAGCGCCACGCTGAGAAGCCAAGTCGTGATATACCTTTAAGGCACATGAGCGGGAGGGCGCGAGAGAAGCCCTGCCGGCGCATTGCTAAAATCCTTCCATTAACAATGGCAAACTCGCTTCCGTGACTAAGGGGCATTCTGAGGGGAGCGCTGCTCCAGAGGAGGTTAATGAGAGAAACCGCAAAGACTAAGCGGCAGCCGAGAGCTTGCCGGCTAAGAGGAAGCAAAGAGAAGCTGCCATCAGCAGCGGTTCTTGAATGCTCGTAGGTTTCAGGAGCTGCTTGCTGCACGCCAGTGCCCTCCGCAGACCGTGCGCGTATCCTGCCTTGCCCGCTCAGCCCTCGGGTGCTGGGAAGGCAGCTCGTCTCCTCCTCAGCATCTGGAAGAAGCTGCTGCGAGAAGCACCGCGCTCTTTTCCTTTCTGCCGCTGGCCGAGCTCTTCGGCTTGTTCGCCGCAGTCCATTTTTGCCCCGTTTCCCCACCTCACTCGCGCCCGGAATCAATTGGAGCTGCTGCCGACCGCAGAGCTGCCGAAGCTGCGAGAGAGCAAGTAGCGAGCGGGTGGGATTGACTGAGGTGGGCGGGAAAGCTGGGGGAAGGGGAAACCTGTCTGCAGCCATCTAACCTCGTCGCCCATAAGAGGTTGAGGAAACCGTCGTCTTCTGCGAAGGTGGCGCCTACGGCGCAAGCGACAGGATCGGACTGCGAGGGTCTCCTCCCGTGACTGACGCGGCGAAGTTCTCTGCAAACGTGTTGCACGTCGCCGGCAGCTCCTACCTGCGCCTTTGAACCGCGGCTCCAGTAGAGCTGCCTTTTGAGGGAGTCCAGGCTGCGGCTGTTTCTCGGATGGGCGCCTTGTTTTGCCTGCTCTAAGGCTGCCACAGACCCAGACACAGGTACGTTCGTCTGTGGCTCAGCCGTGGTGGAAGGTGATGGGGCGGGATGATAGAAAGACATTCCCCCCCCCCGGGTTAAGAGAGCGGATTGTGTGTCAAACTTTGCTTCTGCCTTGCACATGCTATTGGCAGCGTTTCCCCTGCCCCTCGCTCCTGTTCCCCACCTCTTTTTCTCATTTGGGCGAGACTGATCGGCGTGAAGCGTTTGCGCTTTAGAAGAAGCCAAGACCCTCCTCCGCCGTAGGAGCCGCTCGCGCCTTCTATTATAAGGATGGTTCAGATTCCCACTTTCTAGTTTACTCTGCTTGTTGCTCCATCAGGAGAGTTCAGTTCCGTTGATTAGGCAGGGAAGTTTTGCTAGAGTGGCGAAGTTTGACCTCCCTAGTAGCTGCTGTTTCGTTTTAATAAAGTCGGAGGGAGGGGTTGTTCATTGTCTCTCCCCCCCCCATTTTAAGACGTAAGTTGTCTGAGTCCTTAACCGCAATAAAGGCAGTCTTAATAATAAACTCCCTTTCAGCTTTTCATGGATCCAGAGTCTGAAGCTAATATCTTTAGGTAATGTCATCTTTAGTCTGATGGAATCATCTAAAAGCATGCAGAGTTTGAAGCCAGGTAGATGTCTTCCTAGTAGATTTACGTTTTGTAAAACTGTTTTTGGCCTGCTTTAAAGGGTACATTTCTCTTGAATGGTTATAGTGGTTTAATGTGGATCATACTCATTAAAATACAGAATAAAACGTTTCTGTAGGGGAAAGCATGACTTTAAAAGAAACAATATAAAGCTATGTGAATTTTGAGTAATAAAGCAGATGAAAAAATTGCTGTAGCCACCTGCTGAATTGCTTGATGGTACTTGCCTCCCACCCCCTTATAAAAAAATATTGTAAAGACATCCAGCAGATGGAGCAATGAAAAACACAGCACAGACTCTTCATATAATAAACAGTTGCTCTGTAATCATAGCTAAAAAAAAGGTGATAATTTTTTTACAAAAGGGGGGATACTATGCGGCTTCCCCAATGAGAGTATGCCCCTTGCTGTTAATGTTGGTTATGGCATATTTTGTTTTATGTGAAATACATTTTGTAGGACTGTATCTGTCTCAGGTGTATTTTTTTAGCATTAACAATTATGGTACAATTAACTGGTGCATATGACAACATTGATAAATAGGTATTGTCTTTTGCTCTAGGAAGATAGCTCTTATTTGGCTAACTAGAGAAATGTAACTGTTGAATCAGATACGGTGAGCCTCTAATTTAGGCAGGTATAATTGGAAAGCATGCCAGTTTGCTCCTGATGGTTTTAAGTGATTATACTCATTAACTGTTTAATTCACTATCACAAATTTATCCTGTGTTCTGAGAATGAGTCATTAGGTTGGTTGCTATGTTACAACAATAGAAACTTTTAAAACAAAAAGCTACCAAAACCCTGAAAATGGCTGAAGATGAGTTTTTGTTGTTTTGCTTTTCAGGCAAGCTGTCAGAAGATGATATTCAGCAGGTTGTTATAGTTTATCTATATTGCAAACTTCATGTAGCTTAGAGTATAATTTTTTATTCAGAAGCTTTTTTTTAATTAACATCCATTACAACTGCACATCTAGTTAAAGTTTTTATGGTTAGTCTGCAATGGAACATGAATGCTACTAATCTAAGCTAACTATCAATTATCTCCTTTTTTGTTAGATTATTAATCCAATTTCTTAAGTGTGATAACAGCTAAAGTTTGTACACTTCATATAATTGATTAATCACGTGTTTTTATTCCCTATTTCAATATATATAAATCAATGTTTGACACAATTATGCCCTTTAATAACTCTAGTAGTAATCTATGAGTTTTTCTTGTTCTTTAAGTTTTAGAAGTAGTATTTGATAAAATGTTGGTTTAGTGATTTTACATTTATAAGTAAGTTGATAATGGAATCTGGCATATGAAATTGGGTCTCTCTTTTTTGTTGTTTTACCTGTCTTAATCTATGTTTTTTCTAACTGACTTTGTTATCTTAAATTGTGGTCTTGCTATTATTGTTCAAAAGTTCTATAGGATTTTAAAAGCTAAGCTTTACTGTAAATGGGCATGTAAAAGTTAGTGTGCTAATTTGTGAAACACTAGTGGAAAAACAAATGTATTGCATTATTAAATATATACATTTCCTGAGCTATTTTCTAACATATATTTAGAAAGAATCTTTGTATATTTGAAATTGGTATAGTCAGAACCAAGTTTGTGCTATGCTTAAATATGTAAGACTACATTATTTTCAAAAGTTAAATTATAACTTGCTTGAATACAGATGTGGGTAGTGGAACTGTGATTCATGAGATGAAATGGCATTCTATCAATGTTTTCAAAAATGAGAATGGATTTAATTCCATTGAAATTAATGAAATAAAATTAATTAAATTAATTAAAATTAATAAATAAAAAACCCCTAAGTTCTAGGATTACACATCAGCTTGAATTCTTAAGAAAAACATTCTTTAGATAACTTTTTATTCTCAGTGGATTCTCATGACCACTAGAAATCTAATTGTTATGGGTATCTTTAGCCACTTTATTTCATCTGCTGTATAAGAATTATTTGGGAAAATAATGAAATAAATGGGTTTTTTCTCTTCTGTTTCCTTGCTGGTGTGAATATTAAAAATAGTTTTCCATAGTTTTCTATGTATTGGTATATTATGCTGTACCTGAGTAGTACCATATATAATACTGATAGTTACAATATGCAGAAGTTGATGAAAAATGAAAAGTTTTTCAGAGATAGTAAAAGTTGGTCTTGTTAAGAAATAGGTGTAATTAACAGTATTAAATTTTGTCAATGTATTTTAAAATGTGGGTCAGAAATACTGTTCCATTCTATATACATTTCATCAGCAATAACACTAGCTTTAGAGTGCAGGTTAATCCTGCTTCAGGCCAGTTGCTTTCAGTGAAATTGTATGAATAACTTGTGATTCAGTCCTATGCATGGTAACTCAGGAATTCATTAGGTTTTATTTCTAGGTAATTATGTGAAGGATTTGCAGTCTGTATTGATTTAATGATATCCTATGCTTTCATTCCTAAAATATCTGTATTCAGAATTCCTGTAGCTAATAGTGCAGTGTTTCATTTTCCATGTTAAGACAATTTATTTGATTAGGTACCCCTGCAAGAAGCAAGTTTTTAAAACAAAAGCTATTGCTATATCATAGTTTTATCAAGGGTACATTGATTTTCTCTAAAAAAAACAAAAACACCTTGCTTTTTACAAATGTTTTTATCTTAAACAATTATTTTGGAAAAAGTTTCACTGATATTTTTTTTACCCTGTAAGACACTGATCAGTGACACAAGAGATATTGTTCTGTATGTATATAAATCCTTTATTTTGTTGGAAGAATGGCATTTTAATAGTTCCATTTGGATAAATCTATGCCACGTGTATTTAATCTGATCTCTGCTTAATAAAATATCAATTCAGTTCAAACTAAAATTCATAATTACTATGAAAATTTAACTACTAAATATTTTCACAAATATTTAAAAGATTAAGTATTGGTTATTCCAGCTGAAAAAGCTAGAGGGCTATCATTGTACTTTTCAGTTGCCTTATTCTAGAGAAAGTTATGAACAACATAATTCAGAATGTCTGGGATTAAATTTTGAATACCTACTAAGGCTTGAATGGAGGATATTCCAAAAATGAATAATCTGGCTTCTTGAACATTAGTGAGGTAAGGGTTGTACTAAGAAATACATGGCTTGTAGAACTATAGTTTTACAATTAAAATTCCTGATCTGTAAAACATTTAAATCTGATGATATTGTATGCAGCATATATCCTGGGTTAGAATTCACTCTAGTTGGATTAAGTCAGCTTTTTTTAAAAAAAATACTTTATTTTTTGGTTGATTTCTATATTTAGTATATAGGGAAAGTTGGTAGAGATAAGAAGAATTACATTTACATTCAAGTTCACTTGAAGGAGACTTATTGACAGAAAGTAATTCATCATTCCATTTTTTTTCTGCAATATATCCTGTTTCATTAAAATTAATATAATTATAAAATTATAATTTAAAATTAATGTAATTAAAAAGTAAAAGTATATTTAGGAAAATTAATTATGGAAAGGTTTTGAAAATTGACAGATTGAATTTGAAATATGGAAGGAATATATATGAAAATAGCTGATGGATATTGGGTAAATTCAATAGTGCTATTAACAAGGAATGATTTTTTCCCCTTATTTCAGTCATTTTTATCTGTCCCATTTTCTTTATCTTCCCTTTCATAACAAATACTACTATGAGTTTTTAACTTCTTTATAGTAATATTAGAAAAGATAACTTCAGTTTTGTCAACTGAGAGAACAAGGAACTATTTTTAAAGAAATTTTTTAAAAATTCAGTGTAAAAACTTTTTATTAAAAATTCAGATTATTCTTAAATTTATTACTATTGAAATACAGAAAGAGATTTGTTCATTTTTTTAATTTAAGACTTCCTGAATTTAAATCCTTACTAATACAATAAATACAATTTTCAAGAATAAGTACAAGTGGCAAGGAGATCTCCGTTTTGCTTAAAAGTTGAAGTAAGAAAATAAGAGGTGAGATACTCCAGCTGATATTTTCTGTTCTTTTCAGTGGGGCACTAGAGGGTAATGGCATATGTAACTCATATCCGTAGTGGCATAAGGATATGAATTGTGCAAAATGTTCCTAGAATATAGGATTGGAGTGATAAGTTAGAAGCCTGGATTTTACTTTCAGTAAAATTGAACACGCATTTGTAATCAATTATTTTTATGCACATAAATGTTCTTTAGGTACTTCATTGCTGTTGCACTATGTGAAAGTAAGTAAACTTCACATCATGGGACTGTAACTGCAAATCTTATTCCAGTAAAATACCTAGATGGTTTCTACCATTGGGGAAATCCTTTAATTCTTTATACTATATACTTATTCTTTTGATGCATAGCACTAAATAAAACAATGTAATATTGTGAAGACTCTTAATGGGAAGTACAGGCAATTCAGATGTAATTCAAAATCAGTTAAAAGTTATAAGAAATAGAAATATATTTACTACCGTATAATGTCACTCTGAGGAGAAATGATACAGTGATACAAATGTGTTCTTTGGAGTTAGATGGTCGATAAAGCTAAATAATTTGAATTATTTTTCTTATTTAAGGTGATGAACTAGAGAGTGTGTGGCAAATAGATATGCAGCATATATACATACATATGAAAGCTTCTTTATAAAACATTACAGCTCTTCAAAGATATAGCATTCATTTAATCATCTATAATCAAAATTATTTACAAAATGGAACTCTGGTTAGGGTGCCAGTTGTAGCTTACTGACCTTTTTGTGAGGTTGTACAGGTGCTGCATTTGAAACAATTTTAAGGTTGTATGTTATATTTAATTTTAGAATGTGGTTGCAATGCTTCATCTATCTGCACTATTTTAAGTAGTATGCCGGAACTTTAAAATCTGTAATGTATAGATAATATTGAAATTCTAAAGAGTAAATCTTGACAAAGATTAAGATCAGTATCTCATATATTTGGAATATATATGTGTACACACACACACACACACACACACACACACACACACACACACACGCATGCCAACATAGATGTGTTCTGTCTAAAACAGCTGGGTTTGAACTTTTACAATCTAGAACTCTTGAGGATGGATTCTAATAGCTTTTAAATGTTTCAGTGTTAATTAAGGGATAATGGGAATAGAATCTTCTGTTATGACAGTCTAATGATTTCCTACACTATGTAAATTACCCTGCTCAATTTAAAAAAAAAAACTGTAGAAACTAAAATATTAACTATTGCTTCTGTTTCTTTTTTTTTCTAGATTACTAATTTATATATTCTGGTGCTTTAGTATATTTTCACAGAAAATAGGAGAAAGACAACATGAAAGTGTGTTATGGTTTCAAACTATAGATTGCCAAATATGCAGAATTATTTGATTGCTTCCTAATAGGTAAACTATTCCTTAACATAACTATACAATTTTATAGTTAAGGTTAGGATTATAATTATAATGATCTTTTAGCTGAAATGAAGAACAGCAGCTACCTTTTTGTAACAAAGGAACCTTTAAATGTTTGCAAATTGTAGATCACCAGAATACATATTTAAGAACTTACGTGGTTTGTATAGAACCAATATGTGTCTTTTTGGTTTTGGCTTAGTACTGTATATGTCCAACTACTGCAGTTATTTGTAAGTATTCCCACTGTCACCTATCACCACAGGGTCTGCCCATACAACCAGAGTTTGCACTGGCATCTTCTGATTAAAAGAGCTGATAAAAAGAAGATTCTGAGAAACATGAGCAAGGCAAAAAGAAGAAATATTCCTTTCCATTTCTACTGGTAAAAGAAAATGCAAAGGGTGCTTTAAGCTGAACAAATGGTAGTCAGTATGCAAATACTGGTGTGATACCAAACAGAACAGCTCTTATAAATTTATGATACAGTTGAAGCACAAAAGTATTAGGTTACAATTCAATACCTTCTAATTTTGCTAACAAGCAGTATTGGCCTTATAAACAAATTATTCCCCTGCTACTAGTCAATAATAATAAACAATTGGACAAAAATGCCAGTGCTTGTTCAAACAATTCAATTAAAAGATGGATTCTCTTTCCCTAATTTTTTTATGGACAGTTTACTCAGTATTTTAAACCATCAATGAAAGCATTTATTAAAAGTAGTAGCAACTAAACTGTTAAGCAACAACTGGTATTGTAATTATAAGGAACTGATAGCTTTAACTCTATTCCTAAATACAGACACTGCAGCAGAAAAATTGAATTTGAATTGAATTCATTAATTACAAATACTTACTGCAAAAATGAATTTCAGTGAGAATCTCTATTTCAGTGAGAATACTGAAATTATATGGGAATAAGCTCTACTAGGCATTATTCATATTGCAATTTGTATTTTTATCTAAATAAGAGGATATAATCAAGTACTCCTTCATGCTATAATGATGTAAACTTGATAGTATATTGTTTTGTCTAAATTAGTAATACTCCTTATGAATTCATTGTGCATGATACATTGCAAACTATTCTTTTTAAAGCAACAGATATGAGCAGCTAGGTAAGCTGTTGCATTGACAAATAGAGGTATCTTTCATAGTTTATGAAAGTAAAATCTATCAATTTTTATAAACTAATGATTTCATGATTTTCACTATGATTGATAGTTAGCAATAAGTTAGACTTCACATGAATACATTTTCACCTTCATTATATAAGCACTCTTAAAAATACTTTAACATATACTTTTATCTTGGAAACAACCAATATTCTCTCTAGTAAGCTATTTTGCATATATGTGTTCACATAATGAAGTAAGCAGACATTAAAAATACATTAAGGTTTTAAGCAGGTCCATAAAAGCAAATTAAAACCAAAAACTAGTAGTAAGTACCATATTTTTCAGAGTTTTTACTTTACTGTACTTACTTTACCTTTTTACCCCCCAAAAGAGGGTGAAAACTTGGGTGCGTCTTATACACCGAATGTAGCCCCACCCAGCCACCCCCACCCTTTGGCCTCTGCCTCCCAGCAATTTACCTCCTTGCAGCAAACAGTGCAGAGCCTGATTTAGCACAAGCAACTGATTATTGGCCTCCCGACCATCAGCTGAGAGGCTGCAGGCAGGCCCAGTGCTAAAATGAAAGGGAAACTAGAACTGCGAGGAGGCAACTTGCTGGGAGGCAGAGGCAGCTTCTATTAAATAGCAGAGAATAACGTATACTTCCAGAAAGCCACATCAGTTTTAACAGCATCAGTACAAGTAATAATCTGAAATGTAACAGTGTCCTGTTTTAGTATTAAAATAAGGCAGCTGAGTTAAACCCTGACTTAATCATGTTTGGAGTAAATCTATTTAAATAATTGGGAGGAGTTAGTGTGACTACATTTAAGAAAACTTTCTGGCATTAATATACTGCCATAATGTACATTTCTCCAATTCTTTGCTATTTCTATGGGTCAGGCACACATGCACAGAAATACACAGCAAACAGTGTATATCATCTGTGCTGTTTGCTGGGAGGCAAATTGCTGGGAGGCAGAGGCAGATTTTTCCTCCCTTGTTTTCCTCCCCCAAAACTAAGGTGCGTCTTATACTCCGAAAAATACGGTAGTTAAAAGTTCAGTTGTGTATTAAGATGAAAAATTATTTGAATGTATTTAATGTAAAAATACTTGTCCAACTTCCTATGTATAACTGCTGAAGATTATCCATTGTCATAAACCAGTTTATGCCATCACAAGCTAACCAATGCAAATTTATCAGGCTTAATTTTGAAATTAAATTTATTTCACCTTCAAACACTACAACATTTTAATGTTATATTGCTGTATTTCGCTTTGTACTTGCCCCAAATGCAAGGCCATGGGAAGAGCTGGGATAAAAATTATACAAGTATCATATGGAAGGAAGTTCTACTATTTATAATGAACCTTATTCCTATGTAATAATCATTAAGATATTGGAGAGCCAGGTTGGAGTAAGGAGCCGAGGTGGCGCAGTGGTTAGAGTGCAGCACTGCAGGCTACTTCAGCTGACTGCTAGCTGCAGTTCGGCGGTTCAAATCTCACCGGCTCAAGGTTGACTCAGCCTTCCATCCTTCTGAGGTGGGTAAAATGAGGACCCAGATTGTTGGGGGCAATATGCTAACTCTGTAAACTGCTTAGAGAGGGCTGTAAAGCACTATGAAGCGGTATATAAGTCTAAGTGCTATTGCTATTGCTATTGCTAATAATTAAGGCCCGAGGCTAGAAACCAGGAAACTGAATTCTAGTCTCACCTTAGGTATGAAAGCTTGCTGGGTGATTTGGAGCCAATCACAGACTCTCAAACCCAGTCACTATATAGGATTGTTGTTGTGTGAAAGGAGTTTTAAATATGTTCACTGCCTTTAGTTATTTATAAAGAATAAATAAAATATATAAAATTTAAAAAAGCAAATTACATTATATATTATAGAAATGGTTTTGTGCATAGGTATTGAGCATCATTTTTAGCAATTTAATTATACTATACTGTATTTATTGCATTAGTTTTATTGAATTATTCCATGTCAGGTTTTGGTGTGATGCTAACACTGTGATGGTGTGATTCTGGGCGAAAGAATAGCAATCTTATTTCATCCATGGTTATGTTTTTTTGTTCCTTCATTTGTCTTTCTTTTCTGTTTCATAAAATAAAATGGAAGGCATCAATTAAGATACAAAAAAAAAACACTATAGGGAAGGAATAAGTTGAGTATGTAGTGGCAACTACAGCTGGATAAAAGCAATTTGATTGAATGACTGGGATGTGAGTCTATTTAACTTATTTGCAAATTGTCAGTCAATAAATGGTTGTTAAAATGATTTCTCCAATCTGAGGCTACTTGCTAGTTGTTTTGGCTTCCTGCAATCATTGATTTTCTTTTTAAATAGCTGAATTGATTATTCCTTCCTCTGTATAGTCTCTTGTTATTTCATCAAAACTTTCTTAGTTGAAAATAAGAGTTTTATGACTGTTGGAAATCTTAAAATGAACCTTAATTATTCAGAAGAGACACTATATACATGTAGTTCTTGAACACCTAATATGTAAATATTTGGCCCCCAGAAAGTTATCATGAGTGTGATTTTATTACTATCCACTACTGTATCCATAATTTTGGTCTTTAATTTTCCACTATGCTTAAGCCATTTGCTATTGTGCTCCATCCTTATGTTGTTTGTAATGTAATGTTCTCTTGATTAAGCTTATCAGTGAATTAAAAGGTCTATACTATACTCATATAGTATAGTAATATACTTTTATATTTCTACATAAAAATATGGTTAAGAGAGCTAGAATGAAAAGGCATCTTAAACATATTATTTGATTTGTTTTTAAGTTGTTAGTTTACCATATAACAAAACAATTCTCTCCGTGTGTGTGTGTGTGTGTGTGTGTGTGTGTGTGTGTGTGTGTGTGTGTGTGTGTGTAAAACGTTAAAGAATTACAGAATTGTACTAAATGTGCAAGGAGAAAGCATATGTGCGTAGGTAAAAGCTCGTTTATATTCCAGTACATTGAACAAATCATAATTGTTTTGCTACATTGGCAATGATACAGCATCATCTATCCCTAATACATTATTTCAGTATTTGAAAAGCAGGGTATGATAAAAAATAATCTACCAAATTAAATTATGACTAACAATCTCAGTTTATTTTAAATGGTAAATAGTAAATAACTAAATACCTTGATTGCAAAATACATGCATTTATGTTGCCTGTCAGTAGCTAATAAATATGTAGATGGAAAAATTGAATAAGCTAATACTATCCCTAACAATTTATTAAAAAGTTCAGTCAGTTCAGAAGTATTAACCCAAAGAACAGAGACAAAAAGGAGTTTGTTTTCCAAAATGTATCTGGCAGCAGTGAAACATTCTATTTTACATGTTATGTAAATACACAGAACAGATCTTCAAATTAAAACAGACAAGCAGAGGAATCTGCTTTCAAAAATGTACTTAGCAGTAAAACATTTTATGTCTTAGGTAAATTCATTGAGCAGATCTTCAGGTCAAAACCAATAAAAAAATAAACACTTCAATAATAGAAAAACACTACAAAATATTCAGTTGTATTATTCTGTTATAAAAAAAGCCTATTGATTTGAAAAGAGAAAGTAGGGTTTCTATATGGGTGCAACATATTAAACACTTGCTTTAAATTCGCTTCTGATATCTTCAGTGTTTTTAGTGATGTAATATATTTTCAATATATATATATATAAGGCAATATTTAAGGCATAGTAGATATGTCTAACCTTAATAAAATGTGTGTGTGTGTGTTAAGGTAAGACATGTCTACTATGCATTACATATTGCCACAAACACACACGCACACACACACACACACACACACACACACACACTGAAAATAAGGAGAAATTTTCTGACAGAGCAAGCAACCAATGGAACAGCTTGCCTTCAGAAGTTGTGGGAGCTTCATCACTGGAAGCTTTCAAGAAGAGACTGGACTGCCATCTATCAGAAATGGTGTAGGGTCTCCTGCTTGGGCGCGGGGTTGGACTAGATGACCTACAAGGTCCCTTCCAACTCTGTTAATTTGTAATCTGTAATTTCTTTATAAAGATGGACCTATTTAACTATTTTAGTGTAGGAAATATATCCAGGAAATTTCAAAACTATAGCTAGTCTGGAATATTAAACAAACAAAAACCCTGAAAAATTATCTATGTATTGTTCCCAAGAAAATGACATAAATGTGTCCATAAGGTCACCAAGTTACATAAAACTTGAAGATTTTATTTTTATTTCTGTAGCATCATCATTAGGGAGGATATGTTGAGGCTGTATTCCAGATTTCTGGGAGGTTGTAATCTGGAGACTAAGGTTATTATTGGATAATTAGCTTTTCTACTGTAACCCTCTGAAAATTCCATAAGAATTTCCTAATCCACAGTAATAGTATTAAACTATTAGTTTAAATTGACCGGCTTAAATTGACATAAAGCCTTAATTTACTGTTCTTACTGTCCCATCCGTAAAGCGCTGCAGCGGAGAGAAGCAGCCGGGTCAGGCCATTGTCTCAGGAGAACACGTGGAGCGTCTCCCTGAGCACCTGAGGCTCGCTGTGCTGTGAAAGACGCTCTCCCAGCAAGAGCAGCAGCGGAGAGAAGCAGCCGCTGACCTGGAGAGCACATGGAGCCGCTCCACGTGTTCTCTGGGTCGGCAGCTGTTTTCTCTCCACCGCTGCTCTTGCTGGGAAAGCATTGTGCAGCACAGCAAAATTTAGCAACCATGAGTTGCCGCTTTGGGTTCTGTAAGTCCCATCTGGAAAGCGCTGCGGTAGAGAGAAACAGCATTCAACCTGGCTGCTTCTCTCTGCCGCAGCGCTTTCCAGATGGGACTTAGAGGAAAGCGGTGGCTCATGGCTGATAAATTTCGCTGTGCTGTGCCAGACGTCTCCCAGCAAGAGCAGCGGTGGAGAGAAACAGCCTCTGACCCGGAGAGCCCATGGAGCATCTACCCGAGTGCCCAAGGCATGCCCAGCACCAACAAGGGCCACAAGAAGCGGCCGCGAGATCAAGCAACATCTTGATGGGTGGGAGGCCTGAGAGAAAATTCCTTCCCCAAGGGCCGCCCACCCGGAGTGCTGCTGCCGTCGCTCTGGAGCTCTCTTTCCGCCATCACCGCCGCCACTTCTGGAGCTCGCCTTCGGGATGGATCACTAAGTTCTTGCTTTGCTCCCCAGGAAGGGCTCCGTTGTGGAGGGCTGTGTGCCCAGACCAGGTGCTTTCTCTCGGGCCTCCCACCTCGCATGGGGTGGCAAGAGGAGGAAGTGTGTGGTGGGGAAAGCTGCCTGCAGTTTTTGCAGCCAAAGCCGGGATGTCTGCGAACTTGCATATGTATGAGGTCTTCTGCCTTGAGCAGAAGGTTGAACTATAAGACCTCCAAAGTACCTTCTGATTCTAAAGTCTCCAAAACAAGGGAATTTGCTTAAATTGAGTGTGTGTGTGTGTGTGTGTGTGTGTGTGTGTGTGAGTGAGAGAGGGGGGAGAGATGTGGTTTCTTGGGGGTGCATTTTGGAGAAGTATCAAGAGAAATGCTAAAAGGGCAATCTTGGGATTAAATTCCAAATGAAATTGGGTCTTCAGGGTAAGGAGAGATGAACTTGCACGTTTCTAAAAATCTTATTAAAATGAATGTCTAGAGGCAGCTCTTTAACTCATTAGTCCAGAGGGAGCAAAAGAGATAGGGCCCCAATGAGGGTCTTAGCTATTTAGCTCAGGAATAATGGAATTACAGAGTTGAAAGGGACTTTGGAGGTCTTCTAGTCCAACCCCCTGCTCAGGCAGGAAAACTGAGGATGCCAAAATCTGAGTGGAGGGCATGGGAAAGGTGTCAGAATAACACTTAGAAGGGACTTTGGGGGGGGACCCTACACCATTTCAGAGAAATGGCTGTCCAGTCTTTTCTTAAAAACTTCCAGTGATCGAGCACCCAGAACATCTGGAGACAAATAGTTCCACTGTTTAATTGTTCTTTATTTATTTATTTATTTATTTATTTATTTATTTATTTATTTATTTATTTATTTTTTTATTTGTCAAATTTG
>QLTV01004297.1:2312353-2323261 GCA_003457575.1 Thermophis baileyi | reverse complement strand
TTGAGGGACACCACTATTGACAGGTGCAGGATTTGATAGTGCACTCTCTATTTTAACAACTTGTTGTCTGTTTGACAGGAACGCAGTTATCCAATCATGTAGGGGTCCAGAGATGCCATACGATTTTAGTTTCACAAGTAGTTTGTCGTGTACCACTGAATCAAAGGCTTTACAAAAGTCTATGTAAATTGCGTCTATTGCTTTACCCTGATCGAGTTGTGTAGTCCATATGTTTTTGCAGTGTAGGAGTTGCAGATTACAGGATAATTTTTTCCTGAAACCAAATTGTTTGTTAGAAAGTAGGTTGTTAGTTTCTAGGTGGAGGGTAATGGATTGGTTTATGATTGATTCCATGACTTTGCAGGTGACTCAACATAATGAGATTGGTCTGTACTTTTCGACGTTGCTGGGATCTCCTTTTTTGAAGATAGGTATTACTGTGGCTAGTGACCATAAGTTGGGTAATGAGCTAGTCCTGAAAGATTTATCGAAGGTTATGCTAAGAGGTTCAGCTAAGGCTGTGGAGAGCTTTTTTAAGAAATATGCACATAGTCCATCAGGTCCAATAGATAGAGATGGTTTTAGGTTGCGTAATGCCTTTGCAACGTTATCTTCTGTAAAATCAATTTGTGTTAAATCGTTGTAATTATTTGTGGTACGACTAGGAAATAGTTACTGTCAGGAAGTTTCTCCTTAGTTTTAGGTTGCTTCTCTCTTTGTTCAGTTTCCATCTATTGCTTCTTGTTTTGCCTTCTGCTTCTTTGGAAAATATATTGTCCCCCCTTCTTTGTGGCAGTCCCTCCAAAGCCTGTTTTGTGACCTGCCTATCACAATCTTGGGCAAAGCATGTGAGCCATCTCCTTTCAGTGGTCCATGAAATTATATCTATAGTATGTAGATGCAGATAATAAAGTTGAAAAAAGGTGAACAACATTTTTACAGAACTATAGATACGTTGAGGCCGGGTGTGACGAGAGGCTGGGAGGGGAGGGGTCAGGTGAGGTGCCCCTCGATGTGAATGATGTCGAGTTGGCCATGCCCACCCATGTCATATGCCCACCCAGCCACGCCCACCCAGTCACATGTCCACCAAGACATGCCCACCAAACCATGCCCACAGAACTGGTAGTAAAAAAATTTGAATTTTTGTTCGAAATTCTACTTCCTTCGTTATACTGTAAGTTAAAGGCACTAAATAGAACCTTTGCCACTGCCTCTGGAGCACTCTTACACACAACCATTTTCAACTAAATTGAAAGCTTCCCATAGCCAATAATCACTTTATAGAGAGTTGTGTGTCTTATCTAGTGGTACAGCTAACAGTAAGAAGTTTTATTATGAAGAATTCTGTAAATAATCTGCTTCATCTGTTTGGTTATAATTCAGCAACAGGGAATCAGTCACAATATCTACATAAATAGGTGCAATTATATCTTTAAATTTTATATCAATGCATGCTATTTCAATTTAGTACTGAAAGTGAAAGTGTGTGTGTGTGTATGTACACCCATACACGCATACATACTGTGTTTGTATGTGTGTGTGTATTTCAGTCCTTTTTGCCAATTTTAAAAATGTTTAACAATGGGTTTTTTTGCTGTAAGAAGCAAAAACTGCTTTTGGTAACATATTTTGTAGTATTGTTGCAGACCAAGATAAATATGACAGTGATTTAATGTATTCTGTACTCTATGTAGAACAGGTCCTATAAAATTCATTGCCCATGACTTAGCTTACTGTGGATTTTATAGATTTATAGAACCCACTTAATCTGTCTTCAATTAATAAATATCCAGGACATGCTGATTCTTTGTATCTGACCAGTTGGAAATTCCTAAATTTTGTTATGCCACTTCCAAAATTTAGGTGGGAGATGATACCCTTTGTTACCTGATGACCAGACTAAGATCTAAGATGTAAAGCGTTTGCCTTTATTTACAATAAAGGGTTCTATTCCTGCATACATACAATAGTATTAAAGGGATTTTCCTTTTGTGTGTGTATATGTGGTTAGGGTGCGGTATTGCAGGCCAACTCTGCTCACAGTCTGGAGTTCAATCCTGACAGGCTCACCATTGATTGAGCCTTCCAAGATTGGAAAAATGAGGACCCAGATATTTGGGGACAATATGCTGACATTGTAAACCACTCAGACAGTGCTGTAAAGCACTATGAAGTGGTATATAACTCTAAGTGCTATTGCTATTGCTATTGCTATGCTGCAGTTTTAAAATCAGAATTTTAGTATCATTGATATATTTTCCCTGATTCCAATTTTAGCTTTGTTTGGGTCATTTTTTTAAGTTTTAAACTAAACTAGTTTAGTTTGGATTTTAGTTTTAGGAATACAGCTTCAGTATTAATATGATTTTATTATAATATATATTCATATTTGGAAGGTCACTTGAGATTATATTCTGATTGGTAAAATCAAGTGTTTAGGCATGCATACTCATGTGGAGACAGTTGGAACAGTTTACAAAACAGCTTAATGAGCTTAATGATCTTTAAAAAACCTTGGTTGCTTTAATGCAGAGGTCTTCAAACTTGGCAACTTTAAGAATTGTGGACTTCAACTCCCAGAATTCTCCAGCCAGCAGCTGGCTGGAGAATTCTGGGAGTTGAAGTTCACAAATCTTAAAGCTGACAAGTTTGAAGACCTCTGCTTTAATGCTTTGAAGAAACACTTCCTTCAAAAGGCTTGTATGCTGTGTAACAGTATTTCTTTTAAAGAGGTGCAACAAGCATTTTTGAAATCATTTTTAATATCACAGAGTTGCAGGAAGATTTAAAATATTTCTTGAAGTACATTATGCATGACATAACACTATGGTATATTGTTACTGGTGGCTGCTTTTGAAGCAAAAAGGATTTAAAAGGAGAAAAAATATGTGGACATTTGAGATTTTTATGAAGTTCCTTCTCATGATCAGTCCTTGTGAAAAGTAGGGGAAAAGCAGGTTATTAATAGATGAACTGGTAGAGCTAAATATTACAGAAGAATTTTAAATAAATACAAAATTAAGAATTAATAATGGTTATAATAGCATTTAAATATAACATTTTTGTTTACTTTCTAAAATTATACTGGTAGAAATCTTACACATTTTAACCGTATAATTAATTTTAAGTGTTGCTATGTCCATATCGGGTAGTTAATTTTTATATTTCAAGCAGATATTTTTTATAAGTTATAATGGTTAAAAAGATAGTGTCAATAAAAATTTCTCCTGCTATCTTGGGTTAAAATAGCATTTGCATGAAGTTCCACATGACTAAATCTCAAGAATGGATAACAACTAACTTGGATTGGCCCATCCAATACACAGTAATTGAGTTTTATTTGTACATATATTTCTTCGTGTTTTTACAGATCCCTTTCCTGGATAAGCAGTGCTCTTTTTTTAATTGGCATTATTGCACTCTCTGATGTATTTTTTACCCCTTTTTCAGTCTATTTTGTTTAGGCAGATATTGTATAGAGAGCATATCAAGCCTACTTTCAAATATAATTCTTATTATATCTTCTTTCAACTTTGTATCCTTTAAAATCTTTGGGGGACGTATTCTGACTTGTTCAGTTTTCAACACTTATACCCAATTTCATTCTGACTCATATTCTTGTGTCTTCCTTATAGATCAAACACACGATTATATATCCTTTCAAATCTCATTTGACATCTTTATTTCTTTAATCATCCAACATCTTTTAGTCCTATTGTCCCAAAGTGAGTGAATATCCCTTACTAATAAATTTGCTGACATTTTTTCTCCTTGCAATGCTTCCAAAATTGTTCAGTCCAGTTATTTGTTTTACTTTCTATTGAGAACAGAATGATCATCTGGCTGCTAAATATAGAGATCTGAATTTGATTTTATTCTGAATAGTTGCTAAAATATTATAGAGAAGGAAAGAAATTATGTGGACTGTTGAATAATTAGTAACAGGAAAGTATTCTAAATGATAATGGTATAAAAAAATCTGAATATTGAAAATGAATGGAAATTCTGAATGTTTATCCTCAGTAAAGAAACAGCGAGAGAGATTTCGGTATGAATAGAAGTGGCAGTGTAGCATTCTTTTAGACAAATTGTTTAGAAGTCTTCAGTAGCAAAATGTGTAGCATGTCCATAGTCCGTTTCAAAAGTTAATATACATCTAATTAACTGAACTGACTTAAAGAGAGTCATTGATCTATCCACAATTCTTTATTCTATTTTTTTCCAATTCTATATGAGATAACATTTTGTAAAAATAATTTTAATTTTTCTATCCTAAAATAAAATGTATGCATTTCCAAAACTAAGCCATACTATGCTCCATATGATAATATGAGATGACTCGCTGAATTCCATGCTAGCATTCCATGCTAGAAAGTCAATAGTTCCCCCTATCATTTTTTTTTCAGAATTCAAAACAATAGCTGTTTGAAAAGAAATAATAGGATGTGACTTTGAAGGTTGGACACCGAAGGAAACCAGAAGAAACTAAAGATTACAATTAGAAGTACACTTAAATTTATTTCCCAACAATGAAGAATGGAGCAAAATACTTTAATGGACATTTGTCAACAAGGAAATTAAAATTAATTTTTAGAGTTATATGCCTTTATAGGTAAATAATGCAAATGATATCATCAAAGAGAAATGTGTTCTTCTGGACATGATAAATTGGATATACCTTAAACCAGCTGGTCTCTTAATAAATGTAATAAAATAATTTTAAATATAATAATTAAAAATAAAATAATCAAATAACTTGGATAACTACCCTATATTGGATTAACTAAAGTCAGCTGTTAAAGCTTTGAAGGTTTTTGTAGGAAAAGACAAAGAAAAAAAGTTTTCAATAACTTTTAGAACATTATTTGAAGAGATTAAAGAACAAGATTGCTAAAAGTAAAGGAAGCAATATACATTTGGTTTAATTGATTAAAATATAAGATTAAAATAGATATGTTGATATCTCTGGTAACCCTTATTGGACTGACTAGGACTGAATGACAAGCTTTAAATTTGTATTTATAGGTAAAGAATGAGATAAGAAGAGATCATTTGTTGTATTTTAGGAAAAGATGATATTGCTAAAAACATATTTATGTAATATACATTTATATATTTTCTGTATATGTATACACACACACACACACACACACACACACACACTATATATATATATATATACCAGTAATGGGTTGCAAATCCCGTCACTACCGGTTCGCGCTCGTGCTTCTGTGCATTCCGCCGCTACCGGTTCGTAGATCCGGGCTGTACTGGTAGCAACCCACCGCTGCTATATACACTATATACACTATATACATTTTCAATTTCTTTCAATTCTTTTTCCTTTTCTGCACTTTTTTATTTTTACTCTTTCATTTTTCTAGTTTTTATTAGCTTTTATCCTTTTAATTGTAACATTCATGAACATAAAACATAACATAAAATTATTGCAAAAGGTCAAAAGAATATCCCCTTAGAATTTTAATTTAACATTTTGCTTTGTGAGCCTCCAAAGTTTGATTCAAGATGGGTAGCTATATTAATGTTTTATTAGCATTTTTAATAAATAAATAAAATATGCCTTTAAGGTATATCCAATACTTTAAATGAATCAATAGATTAATTTTGAAATCAAGATACGACAACATGATGTAACTTTTTCCATTTAGGAATTACTGGTAGTATGAAACATTTTAGTAAAATAGTAAAAATCTGATATAATTATGTATAAAGTAGAAATGAACTTTTTAAAATACAGATATTATTAATGGAATAGGTTAACAGCAGGCAAAAGGACAAAAATAAAAGAAATGTTCATGAAGGAAGCCTTGAGACTATTGGAAGCTCTCTGCTAGAGGCACAGATGGAAAAGAAACCCTAAGGATAACAATTAAAGGAAGGATAGAGATAAGAAATCTACCTTTTAAGCAAAAATGTGTGTATTTTTATGTTAGGGTTTTTTCTCTTAAATAATTTGGGTTATCCATAATGGAGAATATTTGTAGCTCGGGTTTAAAATGAGGGGGTCCTGGGTGTTCTCTGACCTTGGTAGTTTTCTTGCAAAACTAGGTAACATCATCAGTGCTAGGAAGGAGTGGAGTTTGCTCTCAATTTATATTCTAGTGGCTTGCCCTGTCAGTGTTGGTGGGAGTGATCTTAGAGATTCTTTGGTTGGGCTGTTTACTGTTGGCTTGTTTAGCAGTTCCTTCATTGGATATTGTTTACTTGATCTGATGTTAAATATTGGAGTTAATCTATGCTTATCTGGGTGTTAGTTGCTGGTGGTGAGGTGTTTTGGACTTTGCTTGGTCTAGATCTAGTGTTTTTGAACTTGGCTTGGCCTAGGATGCTAGGGAAATTCTAGAAGCCTGGCACTCTGACAAATTAGCCATCAATAGACACATAGACTTCAACAATATCTACATACTATGCAAAAGAGACAATCAACAAGCCAAAAAGGGAACAAAAAGATCAAAACTTGTCAAGATATTCCTATGTGACAGATAAAAGAATAACAGAATGACAGAGTTGGAAAGGACCTTGGGAATCTTCTAGTCGAACACCTGCTCAAGCAGGAGACAAATGGCTGTCCAGTCTCTTCTTAAAAGCCTCCAATGATGAAGCACCCACAATTTCTGAAGGCAAACTGTTCCACTGATTAATTGTCCTCACTGTCAGAAATTTCTCCTTAGTTTTCTAGGTTGGTTTTCTCCTTATTAGTTTCCATCCATGCTTCTTGACTGTATTATCTGATTGTGTTGTAAATTCAAGATACAGTACCTTGGGTTGCATCAATAGCATAAATAAGATGTTTTCCCTTATAAAATGCAGTGTTTGCTTTGTTGTATTTTGTTACATAAATTTATGTCCCTAGCATGTTTGTTATTCTGAAGTCTTAAGGTTAAATTTTATAAATAATCCAAGAAAAATGAATCTGATCACTTTTTGCAAAGTACAACATTTACATTTGAAAGGGAAGGGAAGTACTGAAAAAAAGTTATAACTACTAATATAAATACTGTAGCTTTAGGCTTCATTAATATATTAGTTTAATCAATTGCTTGTATAAATAACACAGAATGAAAATTGATAAAACATAAAAATAAAAATAAAAGTTAAAAACAATCATCCTAGAAAAAAAGACAAGATTAAGGATAGTTATAAATTATATAATGATAACTAAACATTATGAAACATAGAATAAAACATAGCAAGGAAAAGAGAATTTGCTGCTTTAGAAATTTTTTGGTAATAATTGCATTTCTTATTCTATTTTGTAATGTGTAAATTTAGAGAAATTTTTAAACATCAAAAAACAGTTTAAACCTAAATTTTTTAAAAAAATAGATTTAATTTTCAAACTGAATTATCAACTCACATGAACTATATAGGATTACTATCTAGAAAATCTAGATTTTTCTTCTCAAACTGGATTAAATATTAGGCTGAAAGTAAGTCAGATAAATTTGCTTCTTTTATAAAATACAAAATTTACAAATATAAACAATTGCTACTGTTTCATTCATTTATATTCATTAAATATATAAAGAAAAGTTAGGAGAGTGTTTTTATATAAAGATCTTGCAACTGTATCCATTATTGTCCTATTGTCCTCATCTATCTGTATTCACCTTGATTATGTTTATGTTTATACCTATACCTGCTATCTTGTACATGTTTGACAAATAAATAAATAAATAAATTATAGATGGATTCCACTTTCTTCCCAGGGAATATTAACAATAAATGCCCTCTTAGCCAGTTGTTAGTAGTGACATGCAATAATGTAGCTGCATAAAACTTTCAAATATGTTCACATCCTGAGAATTCATAGATTGATAAATGCATATTCTTTTCTTAAAGAATATAGAGGTCAAATCAGATTAAGTATTTTACTCCTAAAGTGTTATATAAATAAATTGCCAGATACTGTTAGTGAAGATTAAATAGAGTGAGTTGAAGAAGAAGGGATGTAGCAAATTTTTCTTCATTTTCATTGGTATATTACTACAGTATGTCACTAGATTGTATGTAATCCAACGGGAGCCATTTTGGATATAAACCCATAACATAAAGTTTTATTAATCTTTTGATTGTTTATATTTCATTAACAGGAAAAGTAACAACACCAGCATCTAAATAAAGAGTTCAAATTATATGACTTCTAATTTGCATAATTTTTAATAAACAATTTACTAAGCTTTTGCTGTTGGTCTTTTGTAGAAAGTCACCTTCTAAACATATATTTTAACTAAATCAGCACATTAGAAATCAATTATCTAGTATCCTTGACCTTGAGAAATAATTACCAGTAAAAAAGTAACACATCATCTTGACTAAAATAAATATTATACAACCACCTTCACAGGAAATGTAGACCTTGCTAAATGAACATGAATGAAGCAAAGTTTTACAGACATATTTTATATGTGTATATGTTATGTATATAGTTTTCGATATTTTTCTTGCATTTCAGAATGACTTAATTCTACTGCATTATGGATGGAGTAGAGTTCATGATGAAAAAGATGAATTATTTGAAGCAAATAACACTTGCCATTGCTGAAAAGCATTGAAGCAAACAAAAACTTGTTATTTAAACAACATGTGACTATATAGTACTTTTCACCTCAGAACCTCTAGAAAAGATCCTTTGTCAAGCTCTTAAAAGGAAAGTTTTGTGCTTTTGACCATGATCTATATATGTGTGGATCTGTGGTGTATTGCTTTTATTTTCCTAGATAATCTATTCACTTCCCCCATTCCATTAAGGTTCGTTCATATCCAATGAAAGAGGTAATAGTATTTGACAGAAGATATTTGCATTAAGTGCTCTTGCTGGAAACATTATTGCTTCTGAAGAAAATTAACTGTCCATATTGTATATCAGTATTGTGTTAGCTTCTTGTAGATATGTAAGTTTATAAGCTAATAAGAACCTCTGAGTCCATGGCATCTTTCATGAATTTTGGCCTTGCTAAAGTTTTGATATATTTGTTAAATATTATAATAAACACTATCTTTGATAACCCTTCAGACATTTTCAGTTGGTCTGAATAAAGTATGTGGGTTGTTTATTGAGAGATTGCGCTAGACCTTGAAAAGATCTACACTATCAGGTGCAGTTGGGCTGTTACTCATCATTAAATGATTACATCCTGATAACGTGAGGTTATCACTTGTCATGTATCCTGTGTGCAGAATTACTATTCAGAAAAATACTATTGGATGCTTCAAAATGAATTATCCAATAACTGTAACAGTCAGTGGTAGAATACATGTTTTGAACCTCTAAAATCAGTCAGTGGCAGAATACATGCTTTGGACATCTAAAATACAGTTCAATCACTGATCAGTTAAAGGATGCTTGTGTCTGCACAAAATTAGTACTAATCAATATAAATAATATTGAATTGTCCAGAGATCGGAGTGAGTTCCTTTATTCAGATCATGCACTTAATTTTTTTATATATTATTATTTTATTAGTTATTTTAAAATGTTATGGATTCCCATTCCAATAGACTCTTAAAAGATAAAATAATTAAAAAAAACACAGACAGCCTGGACTAAAACAACCATGGCAATACCAAGAAACACAACAGGGACTCCATGAACATACTAACCCCAGACCAGAGCCACATCTTAAGGGCTTTCCAGAATCTCAGGAAAGAAAACACTGTCCCTATCTCTGGAGATAATGCTGCTCCAAGATTCTGTTGTATTCTGATTTTGGTTTAAATTAAAAAGTTACTTCAGATTTAAATAAATATGATAAACCAGATTTGACTTTGTACTCTTCTAGTCTCTCAGGGGTTCTTTGCATTTCTTCAAGAGCAATTAGCTATCAAAACTATTATTTGAACATTACCCAATAATGATTCTAGACACTTGTATATATTAAATAAGATTTTCCTGTTCTTTATATCGTTTAGACATTGATATTAAAAGAGTGTTTTAGTAGGGTCAAAGCATCAGGGCAAAATTTTGAAGTATGTTCTAGAAACAAAATGATACCTACAGTAATATATAAGGCTCAGTACTGATTAGCACAAGCATTGGGAAATACAATAGATAAATTGAAGGTTTCAGTGTAATAGTGTAATCATTGTACTCCACAAAAGAAAGGATCGCTGGTTTTTTTAAACAAAATGATCAAGACCATGAAAATTGTATAATTTTTATTATTAAGCCGGTGATTACTTTGTTAAAAGATTGTATGTAAAAAGTTAAACTTAACAGAACTTTCTTGAATGAATTAAAACCAGTAACTCCAAACAGCTTCTGACATTCTGATAATCTTGACATTAAATAAAGTTTATAGCAAGTTTGAATAATATTACTAATCTCAGAAATAGAGAACATGAAATATTTTTCTTCAGTGCTTTTCTTTATTTAGATCTTATATGGTGCTGCAGGGTTCAGTGAAATTATGTCAATACAAAAGGCTAGTGAAGATTTGGCAGTTGGCCCAAATTATATCATTTGAATGTTTCTATAAGAACGGAAAAAAAACTAAAGCAAAAGAATAACCTCTCCTAAAGAGATGATATAATAATGAGAAGAAAACAGTGTAATTATCAGACATTTGCAATCTAATTAGTGAAACAACAGTGTTATGTTCTAACTGTTTAAACTGCGTTACATGGTTCCAACCAGGTCCAGCGTTTGAGCGGGAAAAAGCTCAAACGCTATTGGCTGGTCTGTCTGACAGCTCCCTATAAAAGGGCAAGCTGTCAGACTGCTCTTTGCTGGTTGCTTACACAAGAGCTGAAATAAAGAGCTGCTTTGGAAGTCTGTCTCCTGTCATCTCTACCCACTATCTAACAGTGGCGACGAGGGCTTGGGCCAGGAGAACTGTGACTAGCTTCTTCAGCACTTTCAACCAGCCAGGCAGACATCTTCCT
>QLTV01004297.1:2262846-2294755 GCA_003457575.1 Thermophis baileyi | reverse complement strand
ATAAAACCTCGCGGCGGCGCCGCCAAGGGGAGGCCTCCAATGACCATCACCATAGAGAGGGAAGTCCAATCCCAGAGCGGCCGCTGCCCTGGCTGGGGTTTGGAAGCTGCAGAGCGGGAGTTTGGGGGAGAGAAAGAAAGACTTCTGCTGCTTTCCTTGCATGCAGACAAAAGCAGAAGCAGCAGAGACCTGGTCTTTCTTTCTCTCCCCCAAACTCCAACAGAAATGAGTCTTTGTGAGACTTGTCATGCCGCCGCCTCCTCTTGGAGCAGGACCCTGCAAGGCTTGTTGTGCCATTGCACGCATGAACGGCAGCACCGCCGCGAGCTTCATTACACCGAACCTTGAACCTCGCGCTGTGAGACTTGTGTCGTTGCACACGCGAGCTTTGGCACCGCCACGAGGTTCGACATACCGGCGCAACTGCGAGCGGCAGGATATACATATACTCTGTGTGTGTGTGTGTGCCTGTGTGTGTGTGTCTGTATGTATGTATGTATGTATGTAGCACTCTGGAAGCTGGCCCTTTCTTTCCTTTTCCCAATTTCATTTCCTTCCTCCTTCCTCTGACACTGAGGATTTGCTAGAAGGTCCAGTGATAGGATGAGGAGAAGAGGGAACTGGTTTCTGCTGCACCACATATGTATAAAGCACATGGAAGCTAACCTTCTCCCAACTTCCAGGTGCTACACAAGTTTATTCATATTGGCAAAAGTTCACAAGTCAACAGTTTGTTAGTAGGAAGAGTATCTATATTGATAGTAGGGAAATTAAATTTATACATTGTGGTAAATCATTACAGATAGCTCTTGACTTACAACCAGTCATTCATCAACTGTTTGAAGTTATGATGGCACTGAATGGTGGGTATGACCTTGTCTTTGGAATTCCCTTTCCAACCGGCACTTCTTGCACATACTCACTTTATGTCCACATCACTTAGTGATGGAAATTCTGGTCTCAATTGCCCTTATAAGTTCAGGACTATCTTATATCTTTTTTTGTTTCTTTGTTTTTAATTTATAGCTGAGTTTACATAGCAGTTAATAGTTAAAACAGTTAACACGTTGTTAGCCCAGAATTAAATCCAATCATAGTGTTCTACAGCCCAACAGAAGGGAGGATGTGAGAGTGCATGTATAGCCTGAATACAAATGAAAAAGAGACAGATATGGCTGCTTCAATCCAGATTCTGGTACTATTACATAGGTTGACCTAACTTCATATTGCAACTATAAGCAAACATATTTGACTGTCATCTTCCATTTCATTAATTTTTCCTGTTTCTTCTGATGTTTATCAATTGTGTGTGTGTGAGAGAGAGAGGGGGAGAGAGAGAGAGAGAGAGAGACGCTAGTTTGTCATGAACTGAAATAATATTGTATTCCTTGAAGCTCATTAGAAGATATTATGCATATATATTATAGAAAAGCTGTCAATATAATTGAATAATGATTACTTAAAATATGTATGAAAATATTATGAGAAAAATTTAATAGTGTTACAGGGAGAATGACAGTCACTCCTTTGTAAGTGTGCTACATTTCAATGTTAAATGTCAATTTTTTCAGTAGCATCCATATACTAGCACTGAGTAGTTTAAAGAAAAGGCAATATAGATGACAGAATTATTTTAAAATTGTGATACCTTTTTTAATGGAAGTTTTAAATAGTGAAAGTGAGATATATTAAATATATACAGTAGCCTGGAAGACATATTAATACTTGAGAAACTGAATCTGCTGGCACCTTTTCTGATTAACAAATTTTATTTTAATTCAGTAATTATGCCAAAATCATTTTGAAAAGCATGTATATTTCAGACTAAAATATTGTAATAGTACAAGACTGGACTATATAAATGTTGTACGTCTTCCAACAAATCTTTATTACCCTTTATCAGAATTGTCAAATCCTCTATAATGTGAAACCAATTGTGTGTGTTAATAGCAGATGAAATAAACTATACGGTCAGATTAAATTGTGCATTATTTTAAAATCACAGCTAGCAGCTGTGTATGTTTTCCTTAAGATTAAACAACAGTAAACCTGGTTCAGAGATTCATGGGGTATACTTCACTATCAATATATTCTATATCTATTTAACATATATTTTTCAAAATATTCATTCTTTGCTCAGTTAAAAAAAATGTAATTGTCATTGTTTTTTTCAGAAATACAGAATGTGTCATAGACATGATATGCACAATTACAGCTTTTGGTAATCTTTTATATGACTAAGCTGTTCCAGAACTCAGAGCTAATGTCAAAAACAAAATAAAAATGACATATATAAGAAGCAAATTATCCATAGCACCCAAAAATGATGTTTTTAAGGTATATGTATTACCGTATGTGGTAGCTGAAATCTTTTCCCTGTGCCAGTGTCAGATGAAACATCTTGTTTGTGTAACTTTATATGCGTGCCTACAAACTAGAAAATTTCATGCCGTCTGATTGAACAGATTCCTATCCCTGAGAGCATAAATAAACTAAGTCAAGTATGCTTACAAACTGTAAGCTGCCAGATGGCCTCCCCAAATTCTACATGAGAAATACACTGTTCCACATAAGCCACTTTAAAATTCAGATGTTTCTTTTTTTCTGCATACCATATTTTAGTTCATGTTTTCTGTGAGTGAAAGTAAGCATACTTAGACATCCTGAAGATTACATTGTAATAGATTAGACCTTGTTATCATTTTTCCCACTGTTCCCACATGCTTTGAAAGGGAACTAATATGACATATATTTTATTATGCAAGTTCATATATATTTGTGAAAATAACCATGATTGAATACTCTGAGCCAATGCAATGCTACGCCAGATGGGAATATATGATAACTGTACATAGGAAATACGTAATTCATACTTAAAAGAAAAATGTATAGTAACAATTAATTTTATCACTATTTGAAAGCATACATTGTTGTACTTGTTATTCTTCATTTAAAATTCTTTTAAATACAGGTATTCTCTCTACACATAACTTTACATTGGTAAAATGGATTTCTATTTAGTGGTAATTGTAGCTTACTTTGGAATTTTCTATTTATGTATGCCTTTAATTCACATAATTGTGATACTCTTGTCTGGATGATTTTGAAATATGTGGCAGACACAGACACTATATTTTTCAATAGTGGGTGACATAGGTAGTCCTCAACTTACAACCACAACCTGGACTAGAATCTCATTTCTTGAGTGAAATAGTCATTAAGTGAGATGCCCATGTAATTATGTTTCTCAATGATTACAGTCCCAGCTCTCCCAGTTGCAGTTGTTATGTAGACAGAGCCAAAGACCTGCTTGTCCAAGAAGGACAGACAACTCTGCTCTGTTGGAAGAGAATGCGACTAGAGTGTAGGAATGGAGTTCGGATCTTTAGGATCAGAGCTTCATTTCTGTAGCCTACCACAAGACTTCCCTTTTCTTGTGTGCAGAAGAAAACGTCTGCATTGGGTTGTAGAAACAAAGATCAGATGTTAGCAGTCTTCAAATTCTTTGGATTTCGAAGATCCAAGCTTCATTTTTCCAACCCAGTGCATGAATTCCCTTACTGTTCATGCACAGAACAGAACTCCTGCACTGAGCTGCAGTAATGAAGCTAAAATCTTCAGGATTCAAGCTTTGTTTCCCTATCTTGCTACAGGAGTTCTCCTTCCCTCTGTGTGTGGAACAGAACTCCTATGCTGGGCTGGAGAAATGAAGCTTGGCTCCTAAAGATTCAAGCTTTGTTTCTGAAGCCTGACAAAGGACCTCTCCCCCTCCGCCCCCCTCCTGCAATGCATGTAGGGGTCAGGAAAATAGGAGGAGTATCAGATATGTTTGCCACCTTGAGTTATATAAAAATACTAGCATAAAATAAATAATAAACAAAAAAATATTTGCATTGTTTTGCAGGAAATTCACATTGTTGATTCATATCCACTTTGCAATCAACTATTACTTCATGATCTTTTTCATGCGTGTTATTCCTTGTATTCCTCATTCTTCATGTATATGTATTTGTAGTTACACTATACATACAAATTTGATTACTTTTTCCCTAAATGTTTAATTCTTTCATTGTGGACTCATTCATCCAATTGGAATCTTCTATAGCTTATAAATTTCTAGGGAAAATCTTTCACTTGGTACCACACATGAGCAGGCAAGGCTTATACTAATTTTTCATTATGTTTTGAGCAGTAAGCATGTTTATTTTTTGAACTGGTATGTTAAAATGTCATTTTTACTTTTTCACTTTTCCTTTAAATTTTAATGTTTTATTTATTTTTATCTTTTAACATACATATCCTTATCTGAAAATTTTTACACAAGGTTATTGCTTTTCTTTGTCTTCTAGTTTTGTTTCAATGTAAAGCATTAAGCCAAATATGCAGGAACTGATGTGCCAATCTAAGAAAGGAGGCTTACTTTCAAAACATTCACTTCTAATGTTTTGGGGAGGAACACATTATAGAGCATTATAGGTACTGTCATGCATTCATTGTATAGACTTGTTAATTGTTCCTACAATTTGCAGGGCACTTTTAGAATAGAATAGAATAAAATAGAATTTTTTATTGGCCAAGTGTGATTGGACACACAAGGAATTTGTCTTGGTGCATATGCTCTCAGTGTACATAAAAGATACGTTCATCAAGAATCATAAGGTACAACACTTAATGATAGTCCGGGTAAAAATAAGCAATCAAATCATATTAGGAACCAGTCAATGTAAATCGTAAGGATTTAGAAGCAGAATTTTCAAGTAGCAAACTCCAGATTTTAACTTTATTTTCCTAAAGTTCCTAACATATTTTAGAGGTTCCACAGGACTCTCTTATCTTTTCTCCATATTTTTGCATTATAAAAATTGTTCAGTGGATGTCAAATACTTTTAAAAGTCTTAACCTACTCAATTTTGAATAGGGCAAATAGACTCTCTTTTTCTTGTTTTTAGAATAACTAATAAATGGTTACTATTGATGGTTTTGATTTTGTATCTGCAGGACTTTTTTGTTCTTCATGATGCCCCTTTGGGGCAAACATCACATTTAACCTTTCGCTGTACCTGATACCTCAGTCAAAATCAGTCTGCTGACAGAGGTTCCATTTATATAGATGGCGTATAGATATAAGTATAGATATTACAGTTACTATTGATTCCAGAGATATGACTTATTCAACATATACAAATGATGAAGCCAATCTTTTGGAAGCAAGTATCTATATCGCTGATTATTCCTTATTCTAGTTTGATTCTCTGTGTATTTAATCTTTCATTCAAGTTGGTAATCAGATTTCTAATCTTTCAGAATGGTTCCATTTCTATAATAATTTTCTTATGGTACAATATTTTAGCAAAGAAGTTCAACAACCATCTAAAACTATAGAAGACAGAATTTACTAGTTGTGCAGGGCACTATTGTTTCTCCAACCCTAATTCCCATTTTTTTAGTCTTAAAGATAGTGGGACTCAGGTTTATCCATAGCATACCATTCTGCCATAAACGTCTCATTAAATGGAACATTTTTACATAATGAAAGAAGAAAGATGCTGATATTATTTAAAACTCCCAATTCCATTATAGTTGAGGAATCTCAATTGGGTTCCTATTGTCAGCAACATTTTCCCACTTGTTTAAGTCATTTATAAAAATATTGAGGGCTGGGTGAAGCCAGTAAGGCTGTTGAATAAGCATGTGAATAGAAAGGTGGAAGTGGGAATAATTCATTATGCATTGTTCCATTTTATCAAGAAGCAGAACATGATGAATTTTATCAAATGCCTCACTCATGTATTCATGCACTTTATTTATTTAGCATATGACATCTACAGAGGTCATGCAGTCACTGATATACAAATTTAGTTTAAATAAAGTGTCAGAATATATGTATATATGTATGTATGTATGTATGTATGTATATACTGTATGTATGTATGTAAGATATGTGGACGCATATCTTCATGCACTACTTCCACAGCATTCTCTTGTTCTAATAATATAGTCTTTAAAAAAAAAAAGTAAACACAGGACTGGGACAACCTATTTTTTTACAACCGATGCTGTATTCTACTAATTCTTGTGTGTCTTTCCTAATAGCATTTTCTAATATTTTCCCAGATATTGATGTCAAGTTAATACAATTCATTTCAATTCAAAGCAGTTCAGAACTCAAATCAGCTCTCTCATAACTTTCTTGCCTTTTGATGTGTATTCTCTTCTGCCATGCATGGTGCATTTTTGACATTTTGGACCACTTTTTCCTTCGGTTGAAAGATAGTTGAAAAATGGAAATTAAACAGCTAGGTCTTCTCCTGTTATCTATCATCATCTTGACATCTTCTGCACCTAGCAGACCAATAGTTTATTGTCAATTCCCTTTTCCTTTTCCTTTCCTTTTCAGGTGTTAGCAAGGGGTATTGCTTGGTTAATGTTCAAGATTATGTGAGCCACCATGACTAAATTGCACATGGGGCTGTTTATTACAGCTCAAGATTGCCCCATTAACTTCTGATTTAACCTCAGGCCAGATAACCCTTTTGGTACTTTCAGAATGAATTGATTTCCTTCTGCAAAATGAGGCAGTTAAGATTGTTCTGGATGGACTACACTTCCATTTTCTATTCTATTCAAATACTTGACCATTCCCAAGTCCTTACAAACAATACATTCATGATCAGATAGAGGTGCATTTTCAGTCTTTTTGCTTCTTAGGCACTTGGTCTGCACTAGAAGTATTTCAAAATATCAGCAGTCTAGAACTGTTAGCCATTGGAAGGTGCCTTTAACATTTGAAAGCTTTCACTAAAATTGAACTATCCAAATTTTATCTATTTTATGATACATAAAGTGTAAGACTCTGCCCCTGCAAGAATATACACTTTCTACTTGTTTAATATTCTAGCTATAAGTGAGTTGAACTCGAGTTCTTTACTGTTTAAACTTGAGTTCTTTACTGTTCATGCTTCTAATGAAAAATACATAGGGTTCTGTTTTAAATAATATACCATATTCTATAATTATTCCATTCCATGTGCATCTTATGATACATAGAGAATTTTAGTTTTTAAAAACAAAACTGCTCTATGTTTTTTAAATAAAAGTAAAGTCATCAAAATTCTGAAAAATGTATCTTGTTTGTCACATACACAGTCTCCAAAAAGCAAGCATATAGACATATAATATCTTCGTATCCTGTGTTCCGGCCAGGAGTCCTTTCATTAAGGAGACATACCTGAAAGTAGAGTATCATATTCAGTACATTCAAGTGAAAATTATTCGTACATTATTCAGAGGTACAATGTCTATATTTGAAACATGCTGAGAGGTACAATAGCAAAATGTATTTTATTTGAAATCTGACCAGAAGCACATAAGACGCTGATAGCAAAATATATCTTGCTCTTAACTCCAGGAGCTCAGGTTGATTATGTCATCTACCAAGGAAGTATTTATGAATCTATACATGATCTTCACAACATAGTATACACAACATAATTTTGTGATTTCTTGAATATCCCATTTAAAAATATAGGCCTGTACATATAGTCCTTAACTTATAATCACATTTGAGAGCAGAAAAATATAATCATTAAATGAGGGATCAATAGCAATAGCAATAGCACTTAGACTTATATACCGCTTCATAGTGCTTTACAGCCCTCTCTAAGCGGTTTTACAGAGTTAGCATATTGCCCCCAACAATCTGGGTCCTCATTTTACCCACCTCAGAAGGATGGAAGGCTGAGTCAACCTTGAGCCGGTGAGATTTGAACTGCCGAACTGCAGCTAGCAGTCAGCTGAAGTAGCCTGCAGTGCTGCACTCTAACCACTGCGCCACCTTGGCTCATCAAAGTGACCGTACTTGATTTTATGACCTTTTTTGCCACCCTTCTTAAGTAAATCACCATGGTTGTTAAGAAAGGGATCACGTGATTGCAATTTGTGACCTGCTTTGATGGCATCTCCATTGACTTTTCCTGTCAGAAGTTGGCTGGGAAGGTCACAAATCGTGATCACATGATTGCAGGATTTTGTAAGCATTGTAAATGCAAGCCAGTTGCCAACTACCTGAATCACAATCACATGACTGTAGGGGTGGCATGATGGGATGGATTGTAAATTACTTTTTTCAGTACAGTCATAACTTCAAACTATTGTTAAATTAATTGTTTAACATAAATGGTTAAACAAGCACTACCTGTATTAAAACACACACACATACATACACACATATATACACACACACACACACAATCATACTAACACCGATCACATCTGCCAACCTGCACTGGACCAGTCTGGCAGATTATGGTCTATTTCTTCCACATGCCAATACAACCTCAAAAACAGTCCTCATTCCCTGCAGGCCCTAGGACAATTACCCACAGCTGTGGAAAGACCTGCCCAAAGGCAGAGGGTGCTAAAAATCACCATGTTAAAGGTGAGGACTGTATTGCTTGGAAACATGTGGAAGAGGCCTTCATCCTACAGTGGATAGATAATGGCTAAAATGATGATGATGATGATGATGATGATGATGATGATGATGATATAGATATACAGCAGTATACATTATGTATCTCTTTCTTGCTTCCCCACACAGCTTCATACCAACACAATCTGCCAAATTCAGAAGGCTATCTGCTAGCGATCTTAATGATTCACCATCCTAACAAAAGTGTCATATTCTAAAAACTATTTGGGAATCCCATTTGTAAGGTCTGTGTAGAGGAAAGAGTTTGCAAACTCTGAGCTGACACTAAAGGATAAGTTTTTAAATGTTTGGCTCCCAGTTTCTGTTTCAGAAGTCAACAAGTTAATTGGTCAACAAGCTAACTGGGAAGTGGTCTTGATTTTTCCTTAGCTATATGGAATCATGCTTCTGTGATGCTTCTCTTTTTACTTATCTTGAAAAATAAGTCTTTCATTACTGCTGATGGCTTAGCTTTAACTATCGCTTTGATTAAGAAAGCAAAAAAATAAATAAAAAATCAGTTAATTATTACCTAACTATTATTTGAATTTGGGGAATAATTAGGAATGTTTGTGCCCAAAGTATACCTGGAAACATTTGGATTGACTGAAAGACACACATCTTTTAGCCAATGAAAAAGGTTTAAAATGGGTTATTCCATGTTAACCAGAGTTTGATACTATTTTCCCTGAAAAATATACTCAGCATCTTAAATCAACATTGTTCACTTTGTTGGTAAATGTCAAGTATGCCTTTGATTTGGTCTCCAGGGAAGTCCTGTAGCATAAACATAAATCTTTTACAATTACTAGATGGCTTTACATTTTCTTACATACACTTCACATGAAATCCAGACTGAGGCTGAGATGCAATATGGCAGGTATAATGCCAGCTAGCAAGAGACTTTAACAAACACATACACTAACACAGTTATAGAGAAAACACTGTTATTTAAATATTAGGTCAATGGAATTCCCCAAAATCTCCAAAGGGGCCTCTATCTATTCTGCTTTATGCAGATAATGCAATGAAGAAGCATGATTTCCACTTTTGAAAGTATCATTTATTGCAAATAGTCATAAAAAAATTAATACTATGTGCTTTATGTGAGGTTAGAAATACCTCTCCTGGAGAACTAACAGGGAACTCATCAAAGAGGTGACTTTTTGTGTGTTTGAGATTTTTTGCTACCAAGCATGGGAGAAAATGAAATGCCCATATTGCCCAGATACTGATGAATTCCAGGAGAAGCTTCAAACAGTTCTTTCATTTTTTATTCCTATAACTGAACTATGCTTTATAACTTTGTGAGGCTAAATAATTGGTACAACTGTTAAACAGGTATCAATTTTATCTCACTGAAAAGAATTAAACTATTTTTTAGGAAACTTTTTAGATAGAAAGATGCAGACCTAAGGCTGGAAGCAGAGTTGTTGAGGGCTGAGACAAGGCATGGTTGTTTTCAAATATTAGCAGAATTTCAACTCCCCTACCCAAGTTTGACTGTTTCTACCTTGCCAAAGAAATTCAAATTGTCTAGGAAACAACAAATTGAAGACAAACTTCAGAATTTGGGTTTTGTACCAGAGACATTGCTAAGAGTGGGACAGAACATATTGTGGCAGCTCTTAAACCAAGGATCCTTGATACTCAGTTGCATCATAGCAAAAATACTGCAAATTACCAGTACCAATATTTTAATACCAACTGAAATACTGTTGTATGACAGTAATATCTGTTTCAAACTAGCCTGGTGTCTTGATCAGATCATTAATAAATTCTGTATAGCCATTACACCACTGTTTTTTGATATCTTGCCATCAGTTATACTGGAGGGCAATTTTCAGAAAAGCATCTATGCAGAAAATACTTGCTCTGTATGGAAATGTTGATTCACTGGCCGATGTTAAAGTATACTTTATTGTAACTTTAACATGTAAATAAATTTACTTTATTGTAACTTTTCATAATAAGCTCTGAACATCTTCCACCAGGGCATTTCTTAGACAAGCAAATGAATTCTATGTAAAATTATTTCTGGCAGACAAAGGCTTTAAAACAACACAGATTGTTGCTATGTTTACATTTATCCTGCAGAACATGTTAATGACAAATTAATTTGGTATTGATTTCTGGGTATAAGTATATTTTCTTATCTAATTTTATTGTATTGTATCTTATATTGATATATGTTACATATATCTTATATTTATTCTGATATTATTTCAGTAATAAACTTATTCATTTATTCAGTCACTCTTTCACAGACACCCATGCACATATTATCCATAGCTCCTTTTCCCTGCTCATTTAAAGGACTAACTAAAACTGAATTAAAATTATTTGATTCAATCAACTCCCCTAATTATTTAAAAACAAAGGCTTTTTAATTGTTTATTGTATGAATGGGTTGACTTTCTGAAGATAGCATGTAAAAATTAAATATGGGTTTGCAAATCTGGGTTTAAAAACCATACTTTAGATTCACAAATCAGTTTTCATTTGGAAGCTCAACAATATTATATTCATTAACTAATTTTCTGTTCAACTGTCTACATAAACAAATGTTTTTCACATAGACCACGTCTAACTTTCAAACTCCTCTTTCATTCACATATTTATTATCTATAGAATAATATTTATATAGTTATAAATGTAAAGTATTTATTATTTTCTGATATTTTAATATCCAATAATGACAGCAATGCACAAAAGATATTGGATACATTCTTGTGACACATTAAACATAGCTTAATGTTACCTAGTGAACTTACCTAGTGAATATATGGCCAGGGGGGTTTTCAACTCCCCCATTCTTTTTCAATCAATATCTAAGGCATATTTTTTCATGATAGCAAAACTACTATCCGATTCACTATGTGAAGCTAAGTCTGTTATGCACTTCTGGATTGCTTCTGAACTAATTCATACTACCAATCCGTTTTAAGAGGCATGAAAGAGTTAATAATTAATTTCCTATATGCATTCAGATAATCTCAATCAGTGGTTCCCAAAAGTGGGTGGTACCGCCCCCTGGGGGGCGGTGGGATGACTTAGGGGGGCGCTAAGAGGCAAGGGTGGCGGCAGGGTGGCGCTAAGAGGGGCAAGGGGGGGGCAGGTGGTTCACCAAACTGGTCCTGTCCTTGTGCCCCCACTGCCCATGTCCACCCAATCGCCCGCTCGCCGCTTTTCCCACGGGAGGCACGGGTGGAAGGCGGCCTTTTCTACAGCATCCCTCTTCAGATCGCCCTGCAGGGCTCTGCCTTTGCAGAAACGGGGTGGGCGGTTTTAAGGAGGATTGGCAGGGGGGATGACCGGGATGGAGAGCGGGGCAAGAGAAGGCACACTAGGCTGCGCTGCCCCGGCCCCGCTCAACCGCGCTTCTTCCAGCCCATCCGCCCCACGGGACGAGACAATCGGCCGTGCCTCCCCGCCTAGACTTCCTCGCTGGGCGCTGCTGCACCGGCAGCTCCGCCCTGCCCAGCTCCGCCCGCCGTCACTTCCCACGAACTTCCCAGGAGACGGCCGGAGCAAGGGGCGGGCGGGAGCGCGTGGGCCCGGCTGGTGCTAGGCTTACCTTAATCATTCCACTGTCTGGAAGATAATATACAAGTGGAAAAGATTTCAAGCAATTGCCAATGTATCCAGGCCAGGCCATCCCAGCAACATCTGCTTAAGAGGAGAACACAGATAGTGAGAGAGGTTTCAACTTAAAAAAATACTCAAGTGACCTACACCACCTAGCTGTCACTACCATTAATGCCAAAATATATGAGTCTATCATTTGAAAGAAGCTGCACAAATTAGACCTACATGGGACATATGCAAGGACAAAACTTTTGCTACCCAGAAAGAACATCCTGGCAAATCTAGAGTTTGTTCATAAATACCTAGGCAAAGTCTATAACTAGGTTAGCTAAATATTTAATTATAAGGCTACATTAATGGAATCTTGCAAATCTGAAGATACAAGTTTTCCTCTCAATTTTCTGATCAATTAGGGAGGGTTCCCTCCTAATTTATTTCACTGATTGTTAAGCAATTGCAATCTCCTTCCTCTCTTGCCTGATTGTTCCCTCGACAAGATCTCTTTCCCTGATTCCCGCAAGGTCTTCCGACCATTCAGTTACAGGAACAATGTGCTCTGTATAGCTAGGGCAATTATTATTTGGTCACAGTAGAAGACATGTTTGGCAAAAAGCAAAGTCAGAATTTTACCTAAAGAAATCACTCTAAAGTATGGTGGTGAAAATATTATGCTTTACTGTACCACAACCTGCCCTGGGCAGTTCATTGTCACAGAATTCACTAGAAATTCTTCATTGTACCAGAGATTGTTTCAAGATAACTTGAAATTATCTGTCAGAAGATTGAAGGTCAACAAACAGTAGACCTTGCAACATGACAATGACCCTAAATATTCAAGTACAGTATATCTACTAAAGAATGGGTGGAAAAAAAATCCTGGCCAATGGCTCTAAAATCCATCAAGATTTAAAATGGATTGTGCATCCAAGAAATCCCTGTAATGTGATTTAACATATTTCAAGAATATGTTAAGTCATCAAAAGCAATGTGCCTGCCCTATGAACTGTGGAGTAAATAATATTGGATCCATTTACTTGTGTAAGATTCAATTTATTTCATGACAAATTGGGAGTTTCAGGGGAAAAAAGAGAAGTACCAATACTTTTGGCCATGCCTGTATTTTGCTTAAATAAATCATGGTCTTTATCTTTTATATTAAAAATGCAATTTCAAAGAAATGTTATTATTTGAACATTGAGCTTTGCAGACAAATTACATCACAATAAAGGCAAATAATATATAATCTCTTCCTAATATTTTCATCATTCAATAATTGTCTGGGCTTGTTCAGTATTTATTGTAATATTCTCAGTTTTGTCAATTCTCAGAGTGCAAGGGTGGAAGAAGAGACTTAAAAACATTTCTCTCTCTCTCTCTCCTCTCTCTCTCTCTCTCTCTCTCTCTCTCTCTCACACACACACACCTTGGGATCTGTTTATTCCAATTATTCCAATTAGCATAGATAATTGAACAAGCATTTTTTTCTGCAGACTAATTGACTCCATTTTTGTATCTGACTTTTTAAATTTGAGCTAATCTGTCACAGACAATATTGATGTGTTCTAAATCATAATGTCCTAATTCACTCTGCAGTTAAAGGACCTTTTTTCCTGCTTATTTTCTAACCATTGGTTTGTTGAGTTGATGGACTCCAGAGATGGCATAGTCTATGTGAAAACTGCTCTTCTTTCTGAAGAGTTTAGGTGGAATGTGTGGTTTATTTTTTATGTTCTGAACTACATTAGTGCTGTACAAAACTTAGCATGGAAAGTTTAGTATAACTGGTTTATTTAGACAGAAAAATCAGACTGGTTCCTCCATGCTTCGTCATATGTTACATAGTCTTTGAAAAAGCTCCTCAAATACTATTTCAGTACATATACATATACCTATGCTACCTTGCTAGGACTGCCTGTCTGCAACTGTATTCACTTGTCCCTCCCTACACAGCTGGCCAGACAAATAATATAGAATTCTGCAATTGGAAAGGACCTCAGAGGTAATAGAATCCAACCTTTTTAAACTATGCAGTAAAACCAATTAAGCCATCCTTGAGAGATGACTGTCCTGTTCAATTTCTTTAATACAACAACAACAACAACCCTTTAAAGATAGGGAACTCACTACAGGTAAACTGTTTCACTTTTGCATAGATCTTACTGTCAGGAATTGCTTATGTATATTTTAATAAATTCAACTTACAAACATTATTTCTGTGTCTGTTTTCAGTTGCAGTTAAAAATGGTTCTGGATCATTTCCCAGTGGGTCCTGTTATGTTGATTTTGTTATCTCTCAATCTTTTTTTCTCAGACTAAATCTCCTACTTTTCTCCCAGCCTATCTTCATGGTCTGTATTATCTTTATTACCCTCCCCTAATTCTATTCTGTTTTACTTTAGATTTTATGTGCCTATTATTTTTATAAATAAGTCAAGGTGGCAAACATACCTAATGCATCTTCGTCCTATTTTCTCCATAACAACAACCCTATGAGGTGAGTTGGATGAGAGACACTGGTCCAAAGTCTCTCAGCTGGCTTTCATGTCTCAAGCGGGGGGGGGGGGGTTAGAACACAGGATCTCCTGGTTTTTAGCCTGATGCCTTAACCATATGACCAAATTGCCTGCAATATCTTATATTTCTTCCTGTAAAAAACCAACTTCTTCTTCTGAGCCCACTATTTCAAGCTAGCTAGATCTCTCAATTTGTCAACCGTTCCACTCAGTCATCTCGCAAAGAAAGACTCCTGGCCCATTGTTTTTGCCAAGAGTATACTTTACTGATTACAGAAGTAGTGAAGCTGAATCTGAGGTTTTCCTGTGCAAACAATACAAACTCTCCCCCCCCCCCCGCAGGCATCCCCCTGTTATCTATAAATGTCCAATTAGGTGCTTATATATTGTTTAGGAAACAAGCTTTCACTTCCCAGCTGTGCATACCAGTGGCTGACCTTGGCTAGCTGAAACTTCTCACAATTCAGCCAGCTCAGCTGGGCTTCCATCGCCCCTACTTCCTCCCTACATTCCAATCTTTCTCTTCCCCCAGTGCTAATGCCAGGCTGTCAGCTCATGAAGCTTGGATAGGAGAGAGGCAGCCATGGCATGCTGTACCTCTGGAAACAGGTGTAGTCCTACAAAACAGAATACAATAATAGTTAATAGCACATCATATGTAGATGGGTCATTTGGGTTTGTTAGAGTACTTAGCATGGAATTGTTGGATAAGTTGGGAGCAGTGCACATGGGATGCCTCAACTTACTGTGTATCAGAGGGGAGAAAGTCCTTTCATAAAATTAGGTATTGCAACTTTCCTTTCTAGCAGTGAGAATCAAGGATTTCCTTGATCTTGAAAAGTTCTTCTATTAGGATGGGAGTGGCTGGTGGCTTCGTGGCAGGATGAAGGGGAATCAGTAACAGGTTTCAAAAGAGTACAGTGGAAAGCTGGGTGGATGCATTTAAGATTTTTAGTTAATTTCAATACAACTGTCACTGAGTTTAGGACCCTGGTAATGGGCAATGGCCCCACATATTTGGGACCCAGTTTTTTGCAGGGTTGCCGTGACTGCATAAATTTGGTAGAAAGGTAAACTTTATCCCCTACTTTGAATTCCTTCTGTGGAGCTCTTCTCTTATCAGCTTGTATCTTGTATGCATCCCATGGCTCTTCCAGCACTTTGTGGACCATCGGCCAGGTGTTCTGCAGGGTTCTAATCCAATCAGTTAATGTTGCCAGATGAGGGGTGTGTTGAGGAAGTTCTGGCATATGGAAAAAGTCCAGGCCAGTGCTACTCGGAATGGTGCAAATCCAGTATTACTGTGTACTGAATTATTGTAGGCAAGCAAAGGGTAAAAGTTCAGCCCAGTTGTCTTGCTGGTAGTTCACATAACAGCAGAGGTATTGTTCCAACATGCCATTATCACTTCATAGTGTCCATTCGTCTGGAAGTGGTGGGTGGAACTTAGGCCCTGGGAGGTACCTAATAATTTCAGGAACTCTCGCCAAAAGCTCAAAGTAAATTGGACACTGTGATCTGAGATTGTGCACTCATGCACTCCATGCAATCAATATACATATTGCATGAATAACTTTGCTAGAGTCTGTGCAGATGGGATATTAGGGCAGGCCACAAAGTGGGCCTGTTTGGAGAAAAGGTCTGTGATAACCCAAATCACTGTGTTTCCTGTGCTTTCTGGAAATTCTACAATAAAGTCCATTGATATTTCTCTCCATGGGGCTATAGGACTGGTGACGGGTTGCAGCAACCCTGGGGTCTTGCCAGAGCATCTTTTGGCTGAGGTACAGACCGGGCAACTGGCCATGTAATTTTCAATGTCTCTTTTCATGCACAGCCACCAGAACTGGCATTTCACAAGGTAAAGAGTTTTAACAAATCCAAAATGTCCTGCGGTTTTTACTATCATGGCTGCCTTGCAGCACCAGGCTTTGCTGGCTTGCAGGCATGTACAATGTACTCCCCCATCCATGCCAGGTCATGCCTTAGTGAAACTTCTTCCTTATGTACCGTATTTTTCAGAGTATAAGACACACCGGACTATAAGACGCACCTAAATTTACAGGAGAAAAACAAGAAAAATATAGTTTTTGGCCTCCGTGCGTCACGTTTTCGCCCTGGCCCCAGAAGTACTCTGCAGTGCTCTGCACATCCCGTTTTTGCCAAAAATGGGCCTGTTTTTGGGCTCCCAAGCCCTCTGCGTGTCGCGTTTTTCACCCTCCCAGGTCCCCAGAAGCACTCTGCAGTGCTCCAAAGGCCCATTTTTGCCAAAAAAACGTGTCTGTTTTTGGCCTGCAGAGTGCTTATGGGGGCCAGGAGGGTGAAACCGCGATGCCGGAGGGCTTGGGAGCCTGAAAACGGGCCTGTTTTTGGTGAAAACGGGCCATACGGAGCACTGCAGAGTACTTCTGGGGGCCGGGGAGGATGAAAATGTGATGCATGGAAGGTTCGGGAGGCCAATAACACCCGTATTCGGTCTATAAGACACACCTAAATTTTCACCCACTTTTAAGGGGGGGAAGGTGCATCTTACACTCTGAAAAATACGGTAGTTGGAACCATTCGTCCTTCACCGGAGCCCCTTTCAATGCTTGGGCTATATCCCCAGCTCCTGGGGTTTTTTGGGTTTTTTGTTTCCTTATGCAGGCTGATGCAGCTATTTGCTTAGAAGGGATGATGAACTTGACAACTTCCTCTTTGTCACTATTGCACTGGGGCATCCAGGACAAGGCATCCACCAGGAATTTTTTTTCCCCCAGGAAGGTAGCAGAGGGTGAAGTTGAACCGGTTGAAATATTGAGTCCACCTGACTTGTTTTGGTGATAGTTTTTTGGGAGCTTTAAGTTCTTATGGCTGGTCCAGATCTCAAAAGGAACTCTACTGCTCTCTGCCGAGGGCCCAACAGACTGTGTTTCCTTCTCTCATATGGCCCAGTGTCTTTCTGCTTTGGAGAGTTTGTGTGAGGTTTAGGCACGGGGTTGTAGCTCCCCTTCCAAATTTTTTGAAGGAGTATTGCCCCCACTGCCACATTGCTAGCATCTGCCTGAATGATGAATGTTCAGGGTGCTTCAGCACTGGCTCGACTGCAAAAAGGTGTTTTAATTTCTCGAAAGTGGCTTGGCATTCCATCGTCCATTTCCTGAGTCTGTATCTCATTTGGAAACCAAGGACCCAGAGTATGGAGGAAGAATGGAGAGGAACACACTGCAAGATGCTTGAAGTCCAGTGTGAAGTTTCCACAGTCTGTGTTGATTTGGGGAGCCATGTCATCTGCTGGTGTTGGTCCACTGTGCTTCATTAAGTCCAGGGTCACCGCAGCCGTCTACCAGGAGATTTTGGAGCACTTCATGCTTCCTTCCGCAGACGAGCTTTATGGGGATGCTGACTTCATTTTCCAGCAGGACTTGGCACCTGCCCACACTGCCAAAAGCACCAAAACCTGGTTCAATGACCGTGGGATTACTGTGCTTGATTGGCCAGCAAACTCGCCTGACCTGAACACTGCATCTTGCAGTGTGTGCCTCTCCATTCTTCCTCCATACTCTGGATCCTTGGTTTCCAAATGAGATGCAGATGTTGCTCTCATCAGAAAAGAGGACTTTGGACCACTGAGCGACAGACCAGGTCTGTTTTTCTTTAGCTCAGGTAAGACGCTTCTGACGTTTGTTGTTCAGGAGCGGCTTGACAAGAGGAATAAGACATTTGAAGCCCATGTCCAGGATCCGTCTGTGTGTGGTGGCTCTTGATGCACTGACTCCAGCCTCAGTCCACTCCTTGTGAAAGTCCCCAACACTTATGAATGGCCTTTTCCTGACAATCCTCTCCAGGCTGCAGTCATCCCTGTTGTTTGTGCACCTTTTTCTTCCACACTTTTCCCTTCCACATAACTTTCTGCTTTGATGCTTTGATACAGCACTTTGGGAACATCCAACTTCTTTTGCAATTACCTTTTGAGGCTTTCCCTCCTTATGGAGGGTGTCAATGATGGTTTTCTGCACAACTGTCAGGTCAGCAGTCTTTCGTGATTCCGTGATTCCTACTGCACCAGACTGAGAGACCATTTAAAGGCTCGGGAACCCTTTGCAGGTGTTATGGCTTAAGTAGCTGATTAGAGTGGGACACTGAGCCTAGAATATTGCACCTTTTCACAATATTCTAATTTTCTGAGATTGTGGATTTGGGGTTTTCATGAGCTGTAAGCCATAATCATCACAATTATGACATATCACGGCTTGAACTATCTTGCTTTGCATGTAATGAGTCTATCTCATATATTTGTTTCACCTTTTCAGTTGCATTACTGAAATAAATGAACTTTTGCACAATATTCTAATTTTTCGAGTTTCACCTGTATTTTTGGTCTACTAAAGAAGTTATCTGATCAAACAGGTTTGCTTTTGATGAAGCTGAGCTGAACCTCAGCTCTCACAATTGTGTTCAAATACTTACAAATGGCTTGTTTATTATCTTCTTTAAGAACTTTCAGTATTAGTGATAGGTTTATGGTTGATCATTATTGGAATCCTTTCTTTTCTATTCTTGAAGAGACAGCATTTTTCTGTTTATTCTCTGGCATCTCTCCAGTTCCCCATGGCCTCCACAGAGAATTGATATAAGTCTCATCAGATCTTCAGTAATTCCTTCAGTATTTTACAGCATATTTTAAGATCCTGAGAACTTGAAGGCCCTTGGGATTAGGTTAAAGATCTTTTACCATTTCCTTCATAAGTGTTACTCCAGAGGTGTTCCTCAGACTGGTTCGCCCGAACCGGTAGCAACCCGCTGGTGATGTCACGATGATATCATGGATCCGGTTCGGTCGGTGCCGGTCCGTGGGTGCTGACATCTTTTTTTTTGAATTTTTTTTTGAATTTTTTATTTATTTATTTTTTCTTCTGCGCATATGCAGAAGCCGAGTTTCCGGCACTGTGCATGCGTCGCCATCTTGTTTTCGGCTTTTTTTTTTGAATTTTTTTTATTTTTTTGCACTGCGCATGCGCGCGCGTGCAAAGTGCGTGTGCGCCCACGCAGCGCGGGAGGAAGCGAACCGGCAGCGAGGTAAGTTAGAACCCACCCCTGTGTTACTCATATTATCATTCCTTCCAGATATTAAGACAGAAGAAAAATAAAAAATCCTTTTCGTTCATCTATTAATATTTTTCTATTTCAAGTAAGTGATTTATTTTTTCTTCTTCCCCTACAACCCATATTTCCTTATTTGTTCATATGTAGTCAACCTGGCAAATGATCAAATCTTTACAGGAGAACAGGGAGAATTATAAAATGTATTTCAAGATATAAACTCTGCTCTGTACTTATGATGTCTCACATACATCAAGGCTTGATTTGTGCTGTCACCATGCACATTTTATTATCTTGGAAAAATATCCACTAAGGCATCACTGTCTTTTTTCTACGTATTCTACTTTCCTGTCGTGTGCAGCTGTTGAGAAAAATTATCAGGTTTTTTTTTCTTTCTTCCTATGCTTCTCCCACATGCAGAGGACCAGTATATTAGTTCCTTGGCCAGATAAGAAAGCAATTTCCGCACTTTTTTTCACCTAAACTACCAATGTTGGCTACATTTTTAACCATACTTCTGTTTATTCTTTTACCAAGCATGGGTGCTGTTTTCTCCTTTTCTGACTCATTTATCTGCCTCTTTTTCATATGGTAGCTAATATGAAGAGATTAAATTAATATACAAGCTCTCCTTAAAGGAAAATATTTTGTTAAGAAAAGAGTCAAAGGCATATAGAAAAGGATTGTGTAAAGAGCATCACATATTGCTGCTCACATGCCAGGGTAAAGCTTCTCAAGTACACAGAAATTTATTGACATCCATGGGTATCCTATTGCTGATTCCTTTGCTACTTTCAGATTTGTTTAGAAATGCAAGAATGGAAATTTGTGCTTTTTGTCACTGTAGTTATAATGTTAAATAACTGGTTTAACAGATTATTGACATTTTGTAGAGCTCCTTGATTTTATATTGGTATAAGAAAAAAAAAGAATTATTTTTCATGCATGGAAATCTCAGATAAGTAAAGCTTGTCTTTTGATATAGGTAAACTGTTTTGCTCAGTGGGAGCACAAAATGGATTCCTAATACAAGTAATCTAATCTTCTTAATTGTGGCAAGTAGGTGAAAACATCCAACTATATTCGTCATTGTGAATGAGATTAATTTATAAATGCTTATTAAAATACAAAGCCTATGCTGAATACTTTTCAGATTCCTCATTAACATTCTAGAATATAAAACATAATAGATGGCACATCAAGCAGATTGCAAGGTTCTGTAGAACTGCATTAGAAAACACACTTGGTAGCTGTTTATTTGCCATGATTGAACTGTTGCACAGTGGGCCATACAGATGGATCATTGTGAAAGAGATTGTATATGTGTATTTTTTTAACCCTCAGAATCCTTGTCTTGAATATGCATACTTTTTGATTTCTAATTACAATTCCAGATAAGAGTTTGGCTGGAAGTGACTAACTTGAGATTATCGCCAATTTCTGGTATGAGTGTCAATGAGCAGGGTTCCATGCTCCAGGAATAGGGACAATTTAAACTCAGAGAGAGCCTTAGCAAAATTTGATGGAAAAAAATTCTAAAGGGGAAAAAAAGTCAAGAAGCATAGGAAACACTGAAAAATATGATCACAAAAGCCTAGTCTGACACAATACCACTGAAAAAGTAAATCAAGAAATCCAAGAAGAAACCAGCATGGTTGCACAAAGATCTCTCTGATAAACTGATAGAAAAAAAGGATAAGTACAATAAATGGAAAGAGGGAGACATAACTAAGGCAGAATATCAGCAGATAGCCCGAATCTGCAAATATGAAGTCAGGAAAGCAAAGACTCAGAAAGAAGAAAGACTTGCAACAAAAGTCAATGATAATAATCAAAACGTTTCTTTCAACATATAAATAACAAGAAAAAACTCAAGGAAATAGTCGGTCCACTAAAGAGAGAAGATGGCAAGGAAATAATAGGCAGTAGAGAGAAAGCAGATCTGCTTAACTCATTCTTTGTATCAGTCTTCACACAAAATGAAACTGCAGACCAACTAACCAGAAATACAACTGCAAAAAACAGATTGGAAACAAAAGTTAACATAAGCAAAAAAACAAGAAGGCAGCATTTTATTTTCTTGTGCAAATCAGACTGCTGAAACTGGATGGAAGGAGGTAAGTCAATAACTATAAATGTCTATAGAATGTTCAAATTATTAAACTTATTTTTTAAAGACTGCTTTATTAGTGTTCTAGACAGCTTAACAAAATGAACAAGCTTTTTAAAATAAATGCTTGATCTGACGAGGCCCAGTGCTATTGTATCTTCTTTTAAATAGCACAGAATAATGTATATTTCAAGAAAGCCACATCAATTTTAACAGATTATTACAATCTGAAATGTAACAGTGTCCTGTTTTAGTATTAAAATAAGGCAGCTGAGTTAAACCCTGACTTAGTCATGTTTGGAGTAGATCTATTTAAATAATTGGGAGGAGTTAGTGTGACTACATTTAAGAAAACTTTCTGGCATTAATATACTGCCATAATGTACATTTCTCCAATTCTTTGCTATTTCTATGGGTCAGGCACACATGCACAGAAATACACAGCAAACAATGTATCATCTGTACTGTTTGCTGTTTGCTGGGAGGCAAATTGCTGGGAGGCAGAGGCAGATTTTTCCCCCTTGTTTTCCTCCCCCAAAACTAAGGTGCGCCTTATACTCCGGTGCGTCTTATACTCCGAAAAATACGGTATATCCCAACCTACAAAAAACATAACTGTAAAAGACAGACTAGAAATAAAAATTAAAACAAGCAAGAAAATGGTAAGAGAACACTTGTCAGACTTTGATGTATATAAATCACCGGTACCTGATGGATTACATCCCAGAGTTCTGAAGGAGCTTGCAGATTTTATCTCAGAACTATTGTATCATACCTTTAAAAAATCTTGGAGCACCGGGGAACTACCAGAGGATTGGAAAAGATGTGGTTCCCATCTTCAAAAAAAGGAGAAAACAAACAGACCCAGCAAACTACAGACCAATCAGTCTGACATCAATACCTGGAAAGATACTGGAAAAAATAATCAAAAAACAGATCTGTGAATATCTAGAAATAAAGTTATACATAGTAGCCAGCATGGGTTTGTTAAAAACAGATCATGCCAAACCAATCTTATTTCATTCTTTGACAAAGTGACTAAATTAGTAGACCAGCAAAATGCTGTGGACATAATATATTTAGACTTCAGTAAGGCATTTGACAAAGTAGACCACAACCTATTTCTTGGTAAGGTAGAAAAATGTGGGAGAGACAGCATCACTACCAGATGAATTTGTAACTGGCTGACAAACCACACTCAATGAGTAATCCTTAATGGTACTACATCTACATGGAGGAAAGTTAGCAGTGGGTTACCACAATGTTCTGTATTAGGCACAGTACTCTTCAATATCTTCATAAATGACTTAGATGAAGGAATAGAAGGGAAACTCATCAAATTTGCAGATGACACTAAACTGGCAGGAATAGCCAACACCCAAGAAGACAAGCTCAGGATCCAAAAAGATCTTGACAAACTTGAACAACGGGCTCTATCCAACAAAATGAAATTTTAATGTGGAGAAAAGCAAGGTTTTACATCTAGGCAAGAAAAAAATAAAAAATACAAGTACAGATAAGGCGAAACCTGGCTAAAAAATCAGAAACTGTGAGAGAGAACTTGGAGTCCTCTTAAACATGAGTCAGCAGTGTGAAGCCAAAAAAGCTAATACAATCCTTGGTTGTATAAACAGAGGCATAGAATCAAAATCACACGAAGAATTAGTACAGCTTTATAAAGCCTTAGTAAGGCTACACCTGGAGTACTGTATCCAGTTTTGATCACCACATTACAAAAAAGAAGTGGAGACTTTGGGAAAAAATGCAAAGGAGCAACTAAGATGATTAAAGGTCTGGAGATTAAAACATGGAAAATGGTTGCAGGATTTGGGTTTGGCTAGTCTAGGGAAAAGAAGGACTGGGGGGACATGATAGCAGTATTCCAGTATTTGAGAGGTTGCCAGAAACAGGGGGAACTCATTTTTTTCCAAAGCACCAGAGGGCAGGACAAGAAACAATGGATGGAAACTAATCAAGGAGAGAAGCAACCTGGAATTAAGGAGAAACTTCCTAACAGTGAGGACAATTTACCAGTGGAATAGCTTGCCTTCAGAAGTTGTGGGTGCTTCATCACTGGAAGTTTTTAAGAAGAGACTGAACAGTGACTTGTCTGAAATGGTATAGGATCTCCTGCTTGAGCAGGGAACTGGACTAGAAGACCTCCAAGGTCCCTTCCATCTCTATTCTGATTGATTGAAATAGGTTACAGTTGGCACACAACTCAAAGATGTGCAAAGGCTCTCCTAACTATAGCTGCCACCTATTCTTAGCCTGAATCCTGACTGAAAGGGTCTCTATAATGTGTTTCATGCAGAATTTTTGAAGCTGCTGTGTAACTACTTTTTCCTCAAACTCTAGAAAAGGAAGCATGGAAACTGGATAAAAATTATCCAGGCTGGTTGAGTTGAGAAGGAAGTGCGTCACTACCTCCTTAAAAGCTGGTGGAACCACCACTGCCCTGATTTTGCATGGACTCAATCACATATCCCCTGTCAGGCAGCTTGACCAGCCAGGAATGGCATGGATCTAATATAGAGATAACCAAACAATAGCCGTAAGAAACCTATCTACTTCCTTGGGCTCAACAGAATCAAACATGCCTGATAGATAACTTTGAAGATAACTCTACTGGCTCTGTTTCAAGGCTGGTGTCCAATGCAGGTTGAACCTAAGTGACTTTACTGTCATGTATCTAGCATATTCCTCACAGCAATCCTATAGGTAAACTTTGGAAATATCCCCTCCAAGGACAGTCTGGGTTATCCAAAATAGGGCATCTGGATGATTCTCTATGGATACAATAAAAGGGAAGAAATAATTATTTTTTTCCTATCCTTACTCTCATGAATTAGGTTCTGATAGCAATTCTAGCCCATGTTCAGTCAGGTTTGCTTCTTGTCATCCAGCAGAGTTTGGTAAAAACATAATAATTTTGAAAAGTATACTACAATAGAAAGAAATATAAATAGCTGAAATTAGTGATTGTAAACCAGCAAAGTCTGATATATTTAAATTAATGAAATTTAGTTATCGCTGCATGTCATAATTTAATTATACAGCATAATGTTCCAGTGCTAATCCATATATACAAATTAAAAGTTACTGGTCTTGTTTATTTTACATTACTATTTTATCACAGAAAAAAATATGTGTACTAAGATATCTGTCTTTCTAGTTGAAATGCTAAGACATTCTGGCAATGTTTCCAGATTCATTTATTTATGCATTTATATTGTGATTTTAAATTGTTTGGTAATGACAGCGTTATTAGTCTTTATAGCCTTTAGCCTGCCATATGCTATTTTTACTCCCCCCACAATAGAGATCTATTTCTTGCTTAATTTAGAAACAGGTTTTAAGTAAGTGTTAATTGTTACAATGTGTGTCTAAATGTCTTTAACATATGGCAATACATTGTTGCATGCAGATTGAACTTTTTACACAGATTGGTTTTCTATCCATATTGGTGTGAATTTTTTCCTGTTAAAACTGATTTTTTATTTACTATAATGGTGTGCAAAAATGATTTATGTTTGGTCACTGAAGACCACATTTTTGGTCTATCAGTCTCTACACTGTTGTAAAAGGGAAAATTATTTAGGGTCATCTATATGTAGAAAATTGAAATCTTTATGGAAGGAATTTTTTTTTTCAGTCAGACAAGGTTTGAGGTAAAGTTTCAATAAGTCAAGATTGCACCCATTCATACTTTTAGCAGTGTCAAACAATGGGAAACTATGCAGTGAATGTCTATCACTCCTGCATATACCCATAGAACCTCAAATTGCAAAATGTGGTTGTATATTAAAACATAATAACTTAAGTTTTTCAAATTAAAATGACTTTTAAATTGTTGCATTTATGTGTTGCGCTCACTCATATTATGGGCATATACAACTTTAAGTATAGTCTATATTCTGTCATTTATGAATCATTACCTTATAACAGTAGCGGGACAAGTGAATCCCATAGATGCTGATGATAAACTATTGAGAGTATTCATTTTTATAAGAATCAGGTATGACAGGTAGTTGATAGATATGGAATCAGACTAAGTACAGCCTATTTGAGAAGCATTTATGATACCTGTAGCTCAGATCACAAACTCCTTGCAAATTTATAACTTAATCCCCCAATAAAGTCATAAATTCAACACAATATGATCTTAGCAATATTTCACATAATTATGCAATGAAAGTAAATAATAATTGTAATAGATTAATTTCTATAAGAGTTCCTAAAAATATCTGGATTGAAATTTGTGGCATATTAATCATGAAAAAGCAATAATATCATAAACAAAAATTAAAGGTAAAATAAGTTAGTGTTGTTATATTGGAAATAGCTGAAGAAATGTGGAAAGCGAAAGGCAATAGAGAGAGGAGATTTGGCAACTGAAATTTTGATTGCCAGTAGAAAGCAAGAAGACACAAGGAGTCATACATTAATAAGAGCAGCAAAGAAATTGAAGGGTATGTTGGAAGAAAAATCCAGTCTGGTTCCAAGCCAGGAGAAAAATGTTGGAAATAAAATGGAGGCTTGCTACAAGGAAAGAAGGACTCTATTTATTTGGTTTCCAGAAGCTTCAGTGACAGCAGCATGTTTCTGGGGTTGCTGATAAAATGGCTGAGTGAGTGGATTTTTATAGGCTCCTGGGGTTTGGTGATTGAGATGCTCCTGGGGGTTGTGCAATGTAATGAGCCTTGTGTCTTTTACTATTTCAAAGGTGGTGGGTTAATCCTATTATGTCCTAAAGGTCCTGTCCTGTCCTTAGAATTTGGGTGGGGGAATGTAAATTCTTAATCCCATCAGCTCCAGCCTTCAGTGGGAGCTGTGGCTGAAGGCATTTTGTTTATGAATAGATTAGCCCAGTCTTTCTGAATGGATACAAAATCTGCATTCCTAAAGGTCAGCCTCTTCAAGCTTCCTAGTTTGAAGCTGTTTTCCTATGGCAGGAAGACTGGGGATGCTTTCTGCCTTTGTTAAGATTTTTCTCCATTTCTCCTTTGAAGAAATACAATATTCTGCCTCTTTTAATATTCCCAAAATATTTCATTCTCTGGGGGTGGGGTTGGCTTCACACAAGTACAATTGAATGGGAAGAACATTTTTAAATTAAGACGACAAAGACATAATAGAGACAGAAAATATGAAAATGTGGAATGAATATACATAAAATACTCGTATGTGTATTTCATACTCCTAAAATATGTATAAAGTCCTAAATCAATGATATTTGTGAAGTTTTGATTATGGAAATAGATACATTATTTTGGAAAATGAGTTTGAATTGATCCTAGAAAATATTGTTAAGAACAAAGCTGCAGAAAATACTATCAGAAATATTTCAAAACTTAAAAAATGATGCAGTTAAAGTGACACTTGTGGTTTTTGAGCTGCTATTAAAAACATGGCAGAGACCAAAGAATGAGAAAAGGTACTAATTATGTATCCCAGTATCACTAATACTAATAATTACTGAAATTGCTTACATTTACATCAAGTTTTAGTAAAATAATACTAAAATACTAAAAAAAATCATAATTAAAATCAATATCATGGAATGGTAACTGCAAGAAGTAGGTTTCAGAAGACACAAAGACACTCAAAATCACATTGCTAATATCTGATGAATAGTGGATATTAGGAGTTCTAAAACTACTAAAACTGTGTAGATGACTACAAATTGGGGATGGTCTTTAAAACTAAGTCCACTTCATCTACTATTGAAAAAATAGTGAGATTACCAGGAAGCATGAGTTAAAATGAAATACAGAGCAAGTAAAAGGCTCAAACTTTGAAAGGATTAAGCCAAAGTTGTATAGTGTCTCCTTATTTATTTATATATATTATTGTCTTAAATGCAGAATATATTATGCAAAATAATGGATTATAAAAATATAAATCATAGAATTAAAATTTCTGGGATAAAAAACAACCTCACATATCTAGAAGTTAAAATGTTTTTCAGGTGAAAGAAGAGCAAATCTGATCAGTATTTTAAAAACTAAGATTATATCAACATGAAAATCCAATATCAATAATTAGAAAAATAGAAGTAGCAATGTACTTTATCTTCCTAAGCTCAAAAGTTCAAGGAGATGATGATCTTAGTCCTAAAATAAAAATTCACTGTTATTGGAAATAAAGCTTGTAATAGATCGAGACAAAATATTAATGTACAGAGATATCATACTGATAGGAAAACTACATATTGTCAAGACCATATTTTTCCTACTTATAATATATATCTTTGAAAGTTGAATCATCCAAACGGCTGAATAAAAGAAAAAATGATACAGTTGAATTATAGTGCTGGAGAAAATTGCTAAGAATAATTTGGACCACCAGAAAAGCTACCAATTCAATACTAAATGTGAAACTGGCAGACAATCCTGTGAACTGATATAAGTCAGATTGAAGAAAAATGGAAGCTACAGAATGACTGAACTGAAAAGAAAGTAAATTTCTCAGGTAAGATGAAATATTGTTACAGTACTTTAGAAACAAGATATTATTTTGGCATTAATTTCCAGTGGTTTCAATGTCATTTCTATCCATCCAATGAAAGGATTGTCATTTTATAGTTTTAATTCAGCCAGAAATTCCAAAAATCTTTGCTAGATATATATATAAAACCATATAAGGTTATCAACAAAAAGCCAATCTTTTCTTAATTTAAAAAACCAAAAAATTATATTAGACCAGCCCCACAGCGTGTTTTATATATCCAAAAGTAGAGAATTTTAGGCCAATGAAAATTCTAGGTTATTTTTTATTGTTTCTTTCTTACAATTAATAGCTTTTATAAACAGTTGTGTTTAATTTTTTTAAGTAAATATATAATTGTACTATTAACTGCTTCAAATAGAACATTTAGCACAGTTATAGTATTAAACATCTTTGTTGGGAAGAAGCCACATCATTTTACTTTTAAAATATAAGATTCGTGAAACCTGTGGTTCTTCAAATGCATTATGCTCAAGCAAAGTAATCATTGGCAAGATAAAGTAATAATTCTACTTAAAATTATAGAACAGTTTCCCTATACTGATAATATGTATTTATAACTTAAAATGTGATCTTGGAAACTCTTATTATATGAAAAAAAAATATTATTGGACATTCAGTTTCAGCCATATAGATCTTACGTAGATGATTGTCTGAAAGTTTTACTTAACTAGATATTCAAGAGTGAACCCAAATGTACTGATTTGGGTTCAATCTACTGTATATAATTTTGAATATTTTAAAATAGTTTTTTGTCTCCTGCACCAATTTAGATAGTGCTGAACTCAACGTAATAGTGAGATAGTGCAAGAATTAATCAACACCTACAAGTGCTGTAGCTTGTCTGTTCTTGTTTTGGAAAAATCAAATACTGTACTATATTACCATGCAGAAAAAATGTGTATTTCTTGGTATTCTTTCAAACATTTCACATAGCTGTGATAGTTACTTGTATTTTGAAAATCAGTCAGATTTAAGCCATTTCAAATTATAGAAATGTTATTTGGTAGTAGCTGGTTGTTAATGTTATGAAATTAATATCTCCAGAGAGACAACGTGTCTTCTAGATATTCAAATACATATGAAAATGCAACAAAAGTATTAATCACTGCGTTTTTGTATGTCAGACATTTCTATATGTATGTAGAAGCCTTCCTTGAATGTAGTTTTTGAGGCATTATATTAAATGTGATTCTGTTTGTATATACATGCACATTTTAACATACTCACAAATCATTTCAAATATATATTGATAACACTTCTGGAATAATTTTATGATTGGAAAATTTGCTTCCCAGAACAAATGATAATCACAAGAACAGCTGAAAAACTGTTTTTTGGAGGGGGGACAGGCAATTTGGATAAGACAAGCATCAATTACAATAGAAAAAATCAGTTGACACCAAAGCTTTCTTCTAAAATTGGCCTTTCAATTTGTTTCATATACTGTATATTATTGTTTCTAGTATGATTATACGGTAGTATATAAAACAGTACAATGAAACTGAGAACTAGTGTCAAATTTTCACACTTCATCTTGTAATGTAAATATAAATGCATAGGGTTCTGATAAAATGAGCTGTGCTGTCCCCTGATTCCATCTGCTAGGTTATGAAAGCAAAGACAAATTATCCAATTACTAAGCATGCTGCTTCCGGCAATACAAAAAACCTGCTGATTAATCAAATTTTTATTATTTTTTCCCCTTCCATATTGGTCTTTTCGACAATAAATGGAAATGGACTAACAGTGTTTCCAATAAGTATAATGTAATTAATAATGAAGATAATTATAAAAACAGTATGTACACAGACACATGGCAAAGATTTATTTTAATGCCACCTTTACTCCAATGTATTATCTTATACTTTTCATCTTATGGAAATTATATAGAATTACAGGTGGAAATTTGTTAACTTTCTACTTACAGATAAATGGCTCCTAATATAATTTCCTTTAAAACCACATTTCTGCACATGAATCCATTGTCAACAGCTTTTTCTTAGAAAGGTGCATTTGCTTTTATTATATAGCTAATTATATGGCTTAAATTTGGAAATATTCCTGTTCTCATGTTGCCTTTTTTTGGTGGTGTTATATTGTGTTCATTAATTATATTAGTGGAGAGCAGAAATTACAAGTTTTAATATGGCTTGGAGGACAAGAAAAAGGAAAAGTCCTAAGCATTATTTTTTTAAAAAAAAAAATCTCTGGTTTGGAATGTATACCATTGATTTGAAAATTTAAGGATTCTACTTCATATTTAAACTGAATTAAAATTGCTTTTTTTATCTTAATCCTGTTTATTATTAACAGGATTAAGTTTATTATTAACATTTATTAATATTATTAAAATATTATTCCAATATTTTTATTCTAACATGTATGTTTTGGATACTGTTTTCATACACTGTTTTCCTCAAAGTATGATGTGGTAATCCACATCCATAAAATAAGGGTTTTTCAAGCCTTCTCTCCCAACTGAAAAAAGAAAAAGGACTATTTAGATCATTCATACATTTTTGGAGCACCAATTACGTTAGGACATTTTGCAAAATTTTGTCAGTTTATTTTCTTTTTATACTTATTTTTGATACAATGTTGGTGTCTTCTCTGCTCTAAGCAATTTCCTTCAAATGGGTAGTCCTTGCTTAATGACCACAAATGGCGCTGGAATCTTGGTCATTGAGTGAAGTGATTTTTGAGAGATGTCCCACAACTACCCATGTGACTGCTTCACTCAACAATCCCAGAATTCCTAATTTTGGTAGTTAAGCGGCTTGAGTCTCGGTAAGGTGCAGTGCCTCTGGGCTAGAAGGGTGGGGAAATCCTGGGAGGCTCTCCTCAGGGGCTGAAAATTCTCCCTGCCAAAATCCAAGCGCAGACTGCACCAGGCCTCCAAGGACCTCTCCACCCCTCTGAGACACTTCTGTTCCTTATCTTACTACACCGCCTCTTTGCTCAGAAGCTGGAAATCCTGCTTGGATTTCGGCTCCCTCAAAAGACTGGTTGAAAGAGCTACCTACCAAAGGAGGTCATCTCCCTTCCATGCATGAAATGGAACTACTTGTATGGGATGCAAAAATGGAGCTTAAATCCTGATGTTTCTGCACCCTGCAGGGGGATGTCAGTTCTCTGTGAACAGAAAGGAACTCCTGCCACAGGGTGCATGAATTGACCTTAAATAATCAGGATCTAAGCTTTCTTTCTGCACCTCATGGAAGAATGTCAGCTATCTGTGCATTGAAGGGAAATGCTGTAGTGGAGTACAGGAACAAAGTTCAAATTTTCAGGGTCTGAGCCCCATTTCTTCATCTCACAAGGCTCTTCTTGGCAAGAAGCTCTTCTTGGCAGGAAGCTCTTTTGGCCAGCCTCAAAAGATAAGAGGAGTTATGGCAGGCAGCACAGGGGTGGGTTCCTACCGGTTCGGACCGGTTCGCCCGAACCGGTAGCGACCCGCTAGTGACGTCATCCGAACCGAATGGGTGGTTGCCGGTCCGTGGGGGCTGCCATCTTTTTTTTAAAAAAATTTCCAAATTTTTTTTTTTCATTTTTTTTCTGAGCATGCTCAGAAGGTGATTTCCAGCACTGTGCATGTGGTGGCCATCTTTTTTTTGGCTTTGTTTTTTCTCGCCA
>QLTV01004297.1:2242349-2254023 GCA_003457575.1 Thermophis baileyi | reverse complement strand
AGACTTAGGGCATGGCCCATCTGCCGGCAAGCTTACTTTCGAGGAGACCTCCTTCTACACAGCCACTCTTGCCGGCTAGCTGCCCTGCATACTCTGGCATCAATCAGAGGCCCCTCCTCTTCACTGGAGTCACTGAACTCCTGCTGAGGATGTGCAGAAGGCCCTGATTGCGCATCGTCCTCTGGCCCCGCTTCCTCTTCGTTCTCGGACTCCGGTGCCGGCGCTACAGACCGCTCTTGCCTCCCTATGGACTGTTCCTGGTCGTCCGGATCCATGAGCAGCTGCACGGGACGGGGGCAAGCCACAACAAGTCTCTGGAGTTCATGTGGCCTCCTTATTTTCTGAAAGTCATGCAAGAATGTGAATGTACTTCCCTGTGACTTCTAGAGGCTGTATGAGAACACACCCCATTCTGGTGCTTGCTCCAGACAGTTAATTACAAACGACAGTCCGTTTCTATATATGTTATATTTTTACATAAATAAAGGGAGACTAGTATAGATCTATTTCAAGCTATTTAGCTCTCATCAGCTAGCCACACCCTTATGGGATTAGAACTAAATAGCTTGAAATAGATCTATACTAGTCTCCCTTTATTTATGTAAAAATATAACATATACAAACGGACTGTCGTTTGTAATTGACTGTCTGGATGGCCCCTGGGGGGGCCGAAAGGCAAAAAGGAAGCAGTATGCTTTCTCCCATATTTGGGTATACCAGGTGATTTAACAGAGAAAAAAACATATATATATACCTTCAAACCTGATTTTGTGTGTTGGGTATTTTTTTCCCTTTCTGTCAGTCCATTTGAACTTTAACTTTTTTTTAATCACAGTCCTGTAGTTTCTTATTATCTTTTTTGGGGAAAAGATTTCTGATTTCTTAGGCTGCTGCTTCTTTTTTTTTTCTTTCAACATTTCATACAATTCTGCCTCTCGTCATTTCCCATTTTTCCTTTTGGTAGGAACTGTTCGAGATTTTGACTTCAGTATCTCAGTCCTCAGGATTTCTCATTCTTCTCACATATTTCTTCTGTGGAATTTCAGGGTATGGTATCTGACTTCTCTTTTTCTCAGTTAATCAAAATCAGCTCTAAAGAATTTAAGTAAGTAAGAAATTTTAAAAAGAACTACTTATTCTTCAGGGCTAGAGATCAATTTGCTTTGAAATTTTAGGCAGATAAGCACATATTTATTCATGTATTTATTAAAAAAGACAAAAGCATTGAATGAAGGTTTGACATCCTTTAGAAAAATAATTAATTTGGCCTATTTGCGAAGAATAACAGACAAAATTGTGCCATTTATAGACCCTATGTACCTACACTTTAGTGGTTTTACATATTATGAAAGGTGCTCAAACTGGAAGCAAACAATGTCAGAATATGTTTATTGTTCATAGTATGGAATTATCACACTATAATACATGATCAATGGAGGTGATTTCTGGTATGAAGGCAGTACACATGATTAAAAAAACTATGTATACATGGAAACTCTGTCTTGCTGGTATGATTCAACAACCAACCAAAAATTGTTAAAGGCCAGAGTAGGATTTTTTTTGCATTGTAAAACAAGCAAGTATAATTTTGGCAATTATACTGCCTTTTTTTGTTTTTTAAGAAAATATCATTACAACTTGTTTGCAAAATGAAGTGAATATAACCTTGGATCATATAGAAAAAGCTGATCTATTGTAAAATTCTATATGAAACAGCTGTTTTCCTTCTAAGTATATAATATAATCCTTCCTGGAAACATTTAAATGCTTATTCATTCAGATCTCGTTTCTGCATTTCAGGATATTGCATGTCTGCTATTATTAGGTAGCTTTGAAACAGTAATTCTCCCTTCCAATATCTCTTCACTTCAGTTCCTTTCACTGATATTGGTTACTGAATCAGCACTTCTTATGAGTGACCTTTTTGAGATTGTTGCAAAATTAATAAACATACACCCTTCAGAGGTATATATGTATTGTAGATTTTTTATATATCTCATCAGGAGTACCTTAAATCTTAACTTTGAATTATATAAACATACAATGTGTATTTAAAAAGTCCATCACTTTTGGTCTGAAAAATTAATGAAGCCAATACTTTTACTAATTTGGTCATTTTAGAATTTCATTCTTTGTAATTTTATGTAATTTAATTTGTAATTTTTGAGCATTTCCCATTTCTGTGTAATATTTTTTGTTAAAGTACAAAAGATATGTAGACTGTGCTAAGAACAAGCTAGAATCATTATATATTAGGTTATATACAATACTCAATTGTATGATATATCCACACTTCATTCTGCCATGCCACAAGGCATTTGATCCACAGTGGATGTCCAGAGTGCTGAAAATGGGGGGGGGGAGGTGTTTACCTGTAGTTAATGTCACTTGTTGGAATCAAGAGAAAGAGAGCCACCAAATTAGCACTCCATAAATTAGTCCCATAAATACTGTAACCGACATCCTTGCTCACATTTTTCAGTTAGTTTATGAGAAAGTTTGAAGTTGCTTCAAAAGTTCGTTGCAACAACTACAATATGTAAAAACCAGTGGAGCCATCTAAGGCAAAGAAAGAAGGAAAATCTGTTTCTTTAAAAATGTCCAGAATATATAGTTTGGATATTGTACAGTATGCCAGAGACATTTTGATGCATCATTTTGCCAAGGGATGAAATCTCAGATAAAGTGTTTTAACTGAAACATAGATTCTGCATTCCATTTTACATTTTCTTGCTCTATTCAGTGCATTGATAGTAATGTCTTGTCAAATGAAAAGTTGATTTAAATATCCAGATAAGCAAAATAGATAATAGAAATGTAGTAAAAGCACAATCTGAATAAGCCATATGGTATAGAGAAAATGTTTAAAGCATGGTAAATGAAACACTTGCAATAAAACAAATGGAAAGAAGAATGCTATGTACTAAATACATAGTAAGTAGCATAAACAAAATAAACAGCAAGTAGCATAAGCAAATAAAAAAGCATCAACTTGCGAGCTCCCCATTAAGTACATATAACTTATGAATTCTAAAAAATTAAATATAACTAAAGTTCATATCTACCACTCAAGAGTGGTATAAATATATTATATTATAAAATTCTTTGTTTTTGTTTTAATTCAGGTATAAAACTTCGTAATGATGATAGATCAAGAGACCAAAATATTAATAAATAGTTAAGAAATCAGCATTAGAAAATATGAGGCTTGTACTATAAAGCATATCACTAGTAAAAGAAACTTGTAGCAGATTAGAAGGGAAAGTCCAGTTAGAAAAATTCAGAGAATGAAGCTATCCAATCTATCATCTTCAATGAAAGCTACAAGCATGAAGCTAGCTGCAGGAATGAAATAGCATGTGCCTAAATATTTAGTTTATCTATAAAATTCTCAAAGATCTTGGCAATTTGTTTTAACTATACTAATAGGATTATAAATGTATAATTAAAACTGACTACATAAATATTAATATTGATTACTTTTTGTTCCCTATGTTCCTTAACTGCCCTCTCCCATTTAGGTTTCCATATCATAATTAAGAGTAATAAAGTGTCTATTTCAGGTTGCTTTCTTTTTTAGTATTATTGTAAGTTAGGCTGACATGATGTTTTATTGGTACTATGGATGTTGTTAACTTTAACAATTCTCCACCCCACAAAAAAGGAAATAATTTCATAGTTTAATAACATTCAAATAAAAATACATATGATATTGGATTAACTGACAATATATAGCAAAACAAATAGTAATTTTCAGAATGATAACAGTAAAATTACTTCCTTACTGTGATCTTATGTTGAATTTAAGACAGAAAGGGCTATTCTTTTTTACCTTTAGTAAATAGTCTTCAACTCTGTTTGAATGTGTTAACTATGTATAATCACATTAATTAATGAACCAATATATTAATGTCAGCATATTCCTAGTAGCACACAATGTGTAGTTTTATACTATGTAGGTCTGTTAATACAGGTGTGTGAATATATGTCATAAGATGGAAAGGATTGTTCCAAAATATTAGAACTTATGCAGTATTTGGAAAAATACCAGAATGAAGAGCTCTGAGAAAAAATAGCAAAAGTTCTGAGGAAAACGGTTTCCTTGTGAACTGAAGGAGGCAGGAAAGGTGGAGAAAATACCAGGAAGAAAGAGAAAATCTTCTCATTAATATAATGCAACCAAGAGTTTTAGTCTCACCTTAGGTATGAAAGCCAGCTGGATGACTTTGGACCAATCCCTGTCTCTCAGTTCAACCCACCTCATAGAGTTATAGTTGTGGGGAAAGTAGGAAGAAGGAGTTATGTTCATTTTCTTGAGTTATTTATAAAGATAATGAGATAAAAATAAATGAAATATGCTATATTTATGTAGATAAAATACGTGTGTGTGTGTGTGTGTGTGTGGTGTGTGTGTGTGTATATATATATACACAGTATATATATATATAGGGGTTTCGCCTCCCCCCCCTTTAGCAGGCTATTCCGCGTATATAGCACAACTCCTAAAGATACCCTAACGGAAGGAGGTGCAGACTTTTTTTTTATTAGGCCTCTTCCATCATCCGGAGTGTTGCCGTCTCCGTATCCCAAACCCAACCTAATACATTATATATATATATATATATATATATATTACACTGAATTGTTCATCTTGCATGAAAATAAAAATGTTTTAGAACTGGAATACAGTTTAATAAGATTCCTTATCACATCAGTTTACGTGATTTGACACTAAATCCATGAGACTTTGGCACTATGAAATATTTTGTCAGAAAATATGCTGTTATGGAATTTTTCATTGACAGAAAAACAGTAATTAAATCTATTATTCTCCAGAGAAAGCTGGGTGGTATGATGTGCATAATCTTTTTATTGTACTTGGAATAAAGAAAAGAGGTTTTAAAAGAGATTAGGGACTGAATGATGAGAAAATGGAATTACTGAGAACATCAGCTCTGTGCTATAGGTGATAGTTGTGAAGGTAGGTTTGAGAGGCTCTATACATAGCTCACTTTCAGTTGAAATCTTATTATCTTAAGCAGATGATCCTATGTTTCTGCTAAATCAAAGCTTATTCTGATGTAGTGTAGTTGCAGTTATGTTTGCTGTCTCAATTGTTTTCTTTGTTGCATTAATTTAACAAATACAGTAAGTACTAAGCCTGTACTAATGCATGTTTCCACTTGCATCATTATTGTCCAAATTGCCCTTTGATGGTTCCCCAATCAAAGCAATAATGTTAAAGTAGTTACAACAACCCAAAGCTTATCTTTTGAATATTCAGTCAGTAAAATTATATTTCGTGTAAAAGGAAATGTAGTTGCTGAAAAATGATGTGAATACTACTCTTGTTAAATACTTTTTGATAAGATCATAATGCTGGGAGATGAACTTCATTTCTTTAGGGGGAAAAAAAGAAGACTCTTGTTTGATTTCTCAGACTGTGGCACGTTTCTCCAATCTGGTATCTTCCAGATATTTTGGGAATACAGTTCTGACATGAAATTTTATCCTGACATGAAATATTAGAATATGTAGTATCAGCACAACTAAAAGGCTGAGGAAGACTGCCTGGATATTCCATGTGATTCTTTTGCGCATATGCAGAGGGTTCTTTGCCAGCCGCAGCAACCGGAGAACCAGTTCGGGGGCGTGGACATATATATTTAATGTTTACATAATGTGCATGTTTCATAGTGTTTCCTGTATTAAATTAGTTTAACAATAGCTACACAATTCAATTCAAAATACATATTTTAAAATGTAATACTTTTACTGCAGTCAACAAAAATCTCAGTTTCTGTCTGACTTCAACTATAAAGATATAGCTGAAGACAATGTTAGTATGTAAAAATGAATTGGAGAATATATCTGCAGTCATTTAGAAATGATGTTTTTATTTTTAAGAAGTTTCCCCAAATATTTTAGAATATGCTGGAAAACAAGCTAGTGAACAAGCTTACTTCATTATCAAGTCATATTTATTGTCACTTGGTATTTTGTCTAACTATTCATGATTTTTATACAAGTTAAGAATGAAATATTTTAATCGTTAATCTATCTTTAATAATATTAATACTTTGTTCTAAGTTTCTGTTTGCTAAATTTTTAACTTTAAATGTTTGTAATTTGTGAATCAAGTTTAACATTATCATACTGAAGTAATGAAATGGACATTCTGCAAGTCAGCTGTAATATAAGATTGGTTTAAAATTTGAACAACAATTGAACAACAAGACAGTTACAGGATTCTCAAGAATATGTTCTAATGATAATGAACAAAATTCATGTTGAAAAATGATGATTTTTTTTCTAATGAAGATTGTTAAAATGTATGTACATTTGTTAATTTTGTAAACATTTTTCCTTCCAATATTTATTCAATTTTATAATACATTTATCAAAATCAACATATTCCCCTTTTTGTTTTCATATTTCTTGTTTAGGAAAGAAATATTAAATGCATTCCTGATAGCATTTAAGATTAAAACAAAATTTCTAAAAGGAAAAGGAATCTGCATTACAGGTGTTGTATGATGTGCATATTTTGAAGAAAAAATAATTAATTCTTCCATTAGCCAAACTGTTTGCTAACCTTAAATATTCATGAAGTGCAATAGTCTTACAACAAATCAAATTTAATTAAATGATGCATTTTCACCACTTATAAAAGGTTTATTAAATGTTTATTTGCTCATGCAAATTAAAGCATTAGAGTAAAAATCCACATGAAACTTGGCACTACCAGAAATAAAATTGAAAGATTTTTCAGCTCAGTGCAATACCTTGCCATGTTTAAACTGCTCAGCTTGTCATCTAGCATCTCTAATGAAACTGGGGAGGAGGCTGTTTATTTGCATAATAGGACATAATTTGCTGTGGTGAGGTTTTAATTATTTATAGCTGTCTGAAATATTTAAAATGGCATCACTAAGGAGCATGAAATGCTGTATAATGCCTTCATTTCAGATTTCCTGCCGTTTCCTTTATGGGTCAAGCATTTTATTTCTAATTAGTGTAGCAGGCTACTGGCTGAAAAAACATAAGGAAAACGAACTAGTTTTGGTCTGTTTGCAATCTGAGAAGTTACAGGCTGCCAAGAGTAAGAAAGGAAATGTGTGCTGTTATGCTGTAAGACAAAACTGCTTAAATACATTCTTCAGCAATACACAAGTCAAATAAATAAATCAAAGATTGAAAATGTGGTTACATAGGATTGATTGAAATACCTTCCTGTGTACTGTTTTAAGACAGTCTTACTTTTTAAAATAAGTTCCTTTTCTCTTTGCCTTTTTAAGAGAACCAGCATGTTAAAAGTGAAAATATATTTTCTGTCATCATGGACAGGTTCTTTTGACTGATAAAAATACAAGAAAACAAGTGTATCAAATTCACAATCTGCACTTTTGATTAATTTTAATGTATCATATTCCAACACTGTGTTGTGATACTTCCCTACTATCAACAATGGAATGCCAAATTACTGTTACAAAAGTTTTGCACCTGAGCGAAGTGGGTTGAAGGCAACATATCAGCAGGGATAACTGGAGCTTGCACTATTATAGCCATAACTGTAATCCCCTTTGGCCTTTTCTGCCTTCCCCTCTTTGCCCACACATAATCTTCATACATAACCTTTCTCGCACATAAATTAATGGGAAAGACTAACAACTGAGACACACACAGAGAGAAGACAGAATTAACTCTTCCCCCTTTGTGAGCTGATGCTGAGACTAATAATTATTTAGCAGGCTGGAGACAGAGTGATTTGATGTGGAATTGTGAAACTCAGTGTTGACAACAGGAGGAGGTGTATAGGTTTTTATGATTTACAGACTGTTCTTAAACACTATGCAAGCTGCAGATTCAGTTTCAATGCAATTCAATTCTTTTTCTCAATTCATTAGCCAGAATTTATGCATACATAAAATACAACAATAAAATAGATTCCACATTATAGTTTTCTAATAGGTATATGCATTTGTCTGAGCCTGGCAGGATTACCACACTGTAGATAGATATGTTCCCCCCAGGGGTGGGTTCCACTTACCTTCCCTACCGGTTTGCATCACGATGGAAGTGCGTGTTTCCCCTGCGCATATGCAGAGGGTTCTTTGCCAGCCGCAGCGACTGGAGAACCAGTTCCGGGGCATGGACAGCCGGCCATCGCTGCCAGTTCGGCGAGTGGTTGCAAGTTTCCGCCACCGGTATGGGAGAACCGGTCTGAACCGGCAGCAACCCACCCACTGGTTCCCCCCCTAAGTACAGTATATCATCTTCAGGATATTTTCAGCCAGAAAATGATGGGTGTAAAAGTCATCTGGATGTCCAAAGAAATTTTCTATAAGAAGCTGGCATAATATAAAAAATGCATTAAGAACACATGCTTTGTAGCTAGGAAATTGTTAAATCTGCCTTCTCACACTGCTAAAGGGAAGGCATTATAATGGACTTAAAAAGGCCCAGTGATAAAAGGGTTAGCGTTAGGGTTAGGTAGATAAGAAATTTCATATAACTTACAGAGTATTTTTTTTTCTAACTAACTGAAGCAACCTTATGGTTTAGCTACATTGTAACTCACTGTTTAAATAACTTCTCTTCATCTAAACTTAGGAAGTACTTGGGATAGTAAAAAAAAATTGCAGTAAATTTATACTAATTTCCTTACCTGCCCTATAGTTTTATGGTTGCTAGAGTAAGCCTCATTTATTTGTTATTTGATTATTAAATTTATATGTCCATCTCCATGTCTATATCATGACTTCTGGTCTAGAAAAGCTCAAGTCTCAATGTCTCATTGGACACTTATCTTAGAGTGTTAAATACAGCTAGTGAAAATCCAAACTATACTTTTGAGATTGTTAATACTTTGCATTGTTGATAACTGATAGCCAGTTGGTTTTCCTTGCAATGATACATTAGAACCATAATAGTTTCCTTAGGCCTATAAAAATCAATGATAAAATGGCAATATAATGTGTTTAGAAGAGACTTTACAGCCAGTTTTGCTTGTACAAATCAAATTCCTGAAAGCTTCTTATAAGCAATTTATGTAGAGGTTCAGCAGAAACAGGACTAATTGCAAATTGAGTGTTTTTCTAGCTTACATACAAATCAGAGGTGGGTTCCTCCCGGTTTGGACCGGTTCTATAGAACCGGTAGTAACTTGGCGGCCTGGGTCACTAGAACCGGCAGCGACCCAGGCCTGCCATGCCCCCGAACTGGTTCTTTTGGCAGCACCATAGGCGCTGCCATCTTGTTTTTTGCTTCTGCGCATGCGCAGAAGCTTTTTTAAGCACTGCGCATGCGAGAAACGCGCCCGTGCATCGCGTCACTGAGCGAACCGGCAGCGAAGAAAAGCAGAACCCACCCCGATACAAATACATGTAAAATTATATATATGAAACTTCAGAAAGAGCTCAAGAAAATATTGTTGCCCTTTCCTATACTCTTCCAACATGACTGGGATAAGTTTCTATTGTATTGTATTTCAGTGAACAAGTTCACTGTTATAATTTGTAAATACTGGCTAAATAATATAAAAAGTAGTTTTATTGATAAGAAAATAGAATTGTCCAAAAAGAGGAGGTATATATCAAGAAAGAAAGAGAGTTGAATATTTATTACTGAAATAAATGCCTATTATTCAGACTGAAGTTTATTTTTAAAGTTTTAATACCAAATTTAAGTCCTCATCTTAAATTTTTTAGGAAGAGAGTTGTAAAAGAGTGCTGTGAGAGATCTCGGTTTAATAGTGATTAAAATATAAGAAAGGAAGTTTGAAACCCAAGTAAAGTATTGCACTTTTTTCTCAAGAAATGGCTGTGTTTGTGAATCCAAACAAATATAATTTGAACCTTAACAAAACTTTATTTATTTTTGGTAGTTATTTTGCAAAGTTATAACTTAAAATTTAATATTTTATTTTATCCATTTTTTAGTTAAGGTTATTATGAAGATTTATGAAACAAATAGGTAATTAAAACATATAAGAAGTTATTTTATAGGCAGAGGAAGTTGTTGAATATTCATGTTCTAATATTGTAAAAATGAGGAACGAACAGTTGCTATAATAGGAAATATGTGTAATACTGTACTATATCACATGAGAATGATATATTGCCTAAATATAATTTTGTTTAAAATTTCATTCTCCACATTTCATATATAGAAATCATGAACACGCATTTCTTTTCTGCTACTTTTCAATAGACACAAAAGTTCACTTGCTTTCTTTTTTCTTTCTTTTTTTCCTAAGACATACATTATGAATAGAAGATATAGATGGAGAAGTGATATACAGTATATACTGTGGCTCTCTCTCCTCTGCTCCTGAGGAGCAGGTCACTGAAAACTACTTTTTGATTTGGTTTTAGGTTTTTTGGGAGGGGGGAATAGTCAATGGACTTAGAGAAATGATAAGCAAACTGGTAAAAATAATGTTTCAGAATGCCACCAAAAGTGTTGATACAAGCTGTACAAATGTATGAATGGGCACTTTAGTATTTCCGTTTACAGCTAGAAGAATAACTGTTGCTAGTTGTAATGCAGAGGTATAAATAAATGTGTCAAAACAAGGCACAGAATAAAGAACCTGGGGAATACTATAACAAAATTAAAAAAAATTAAAAGTGCTCCTTTAAAGCAGACAGATGTATAGGAGATGCTAAGCTTTTAGATGAAGGAATTCAGGTTGAGAGGATTGACCACAAAATATACTGCACTTTCTAGTGATGTCAGGAATTGAAAACTAAACAAAATACAAAATGTTTGGTGTATACTTTGTGTAATTTAATAGTCATATAATGTTTAAATGAAATTATGAATTTTTAAATAGAAATACTAAATTCTAAGAATTTTGCCCTGGCCAGTTATGCCCTTTTTATTACTATTTGGATACAAGCAGAACATATGATTATTATCCTCACATCTTCTCCAGTGAGGTTGCAGGATAGTCCAGGAATGGGTTGTGACTTCGTCCTTCTGCCTGGAGACTGAGTCATAATTTTTAGCCACGCCTCCATCTCCTCTCTCTCTGGCGTCGCCTCTGTCACTGACTCCAGTTATCGACTCAGTCCTCACCAGAGAGACACGCTTCGCTTAGTGGCTGAACACCTCTAGGCAGAAAACGAGTCATTTCCATTTGAATTTGTCTTGCAACCTCAGGACATCGTACAGGTTTGAATTTGGCGCCTTTTGCCGGCGGGCGCAAGCCGGCTTGCCTTGGCTTCGTGTTCTTCGGAACAAAATTTAAAAAATCGGCATTGGGATCTTGAAAGCCGGTTTTGGCATAGGAGCAGGCTACCCTGGGTCCGCCCCAGCCGCCGCCCGCGTAGCAGCCATTTTTTAAAGCCAGAATTTGTCTTGCCACCTCAGGACATCGTACAGGTTTGAATTTGGCGCCTTTTGCCGGCGGGCGCAAGCCGGCTTGCCTTGGCTTCGTGTTCTTCGGAACAAAATTTAAAAAATCGGCATTGGGATCTTGAAAGCCGGTTTTGGCATAGGAGCAGGCTACCCTGGGTCTGCCCCAGCCGCCGCCCGCGTAGCAGCCGTTTTTTAAAGCCCAGCCGATCGCTTCGCTTCTCTCAGCGAGCCCTTGGTGCTGCTACAGCCTCGCCTATCTCAGGGAGCTAATTACGATCGGAGCTGGCTTCCCTGGGTCCGTCCCAGACGC
>QLTV01004297.1:2221774-2238678 GCA_003457575.1 Thermophis baileyi | reverse complement strand
GGACTTCCCCTACGCCGTTTATCCGGCATTACCGGCTGGACGTATTTGCCTCGGCTGAGGCTTCTTTCGGCAGGAGAGTGCTCCAGCAGGTTCTCTGGGCATCGGACGATCCAGCCCCAACGGAGGCCCGCCCTTAGGACTGCCAGCTTTGGTATGTCCCATTCCTGGACTATCCTGCAACCTCACTGGAGAAGGAGCGTTGGTCCTACCTGAACGCCTTTTCTCAGTGAGGGTTGCAGGATAGGCCAGTCCCGCCCTTGTATGACCGTAGGGTCTGGATTCGGCTGGGTGGGGTCAGGGAATTTAACCTCTGGATAAGTTTGTCTTGTTACAGCTGCGCCTTCGTCGATAACTGGAGTCAGTGACAGAGGCGACGCCAGAGAGAGAGGAGATGGAGGCGTGGCTAAAAATTATGACTCAGTCTCCAGGCAGAAGGACGAAGTCACAACCCATTCCTGGCCTATCCTGCAACCCTCACTGAGAAAAGGCGTTCAGGTAGGACCAACGCTCCTTTACTGTGGCACAAAGTTGCCTTACCATTTTTAAAAGGCACGTTCTCATGATATTGCCTTCATTTCATCCCTAATCCACTGCAGAGGCTGCATACATTTGTTTTCTATTTTAAAATATTTTTGAAAATAGCTTTTTTTTCTTCCTGATATTTGGTATTTTCTGCACGAATGTTCTATTAGGGCATCATTGATAATGTAATTGATCTGGGATCTTTCCAGCTTCTATTGACTACTTTAGCCGGGTGTGAACACAAAACATCTATACCACTTCTGGTATCTTCATCCCATGGTTGTATTCTCTCTTCAGATAAACCATTCTTTGGATGTGAATATGCACATACATGTATGTATGATAAAATCAGAATTTATTGCAGTCCTTTGACTGAGAAGCAAAAGTTAAAAATTATATGAAAATAAAAATAGATTACAATGATTATGTTTTTTTTCTAATGCTATCAAATTTTGTGCAGTGGTAAGAACAGTTTTGCAGCAGTTGATCCAGGGCATAATGTTCATTGAATCAAATTATTAAATAATTGTATTATTATTTAAATTATAATCAGCTATATGTTTGATTAAAATTTGTGCTTCTTATTTTTATACCTATTGAGTTGTCAGCATAATGATTGATTTATAAATAATGTTTCTATCATACTTTACCATTAAAAACGAGCCGAGGTGGCGCAGTGGTTAGAGTGCAGTACTGCAGGCTACTTCAGCTGACTGTTCAGCAGTTCAGCGGTTCAAATCTCACCGGCTCAAGGTTGACTCAGCCTTCCATCCTTCTGAGGTGGGTAAAATGAGAACCCAGATTGTTGGGGGCAATATGCTGACTCTGTGAACCGCTTAGAGAGTGCTGTAAAGCACTGTAAAGCGGTATATAAGTCTAAGTGCTATTGCTAAGTGCTAAAAACAATCCTGAAAAAATTACAAATGCTATTAAAGCATTGCTTGAATTGCTCTTGTCATTGTGAAGAGTTTTCTTTCTGTAAGATACTATAACTAATATACTTAACCACCTTCCCCATGTAATAGAATTGCAGTCTTTAAACATTTCATGTGTAATGATCAGTAGCTGTTGCTTTATCTGTCCTTGATATTGTCAGAAGAGACAATTGTATGTTCTTTTACTCTTCCTTGTGATAAGCTGAAAACATATAATTATTCATCTGATGAGTAGGCTCATTTAAATGGGATAATTAATGGATCAACCTCTGAATATGTAGAATAATAATTCAAAAGCAAATTGTTCAAAGTAGGTAACAGAATTTATGTTTTGAAAAAAGTTATGATAATTAATAACACTGAATTTCTAAAGTATGGAAATATGTTAAAATGTGACTATGAATGGTAGCATAAATTTTATAGATTATAGATTACACTTGAAAAGGAGCATACATCAATCAGCCATTTTGAAAGTAGGGTGAAAGCAGTTTGAACAAGGAATGACCTGAAAAACTCAATGGACAATTGAAGAAAATCCTTAATTCTCTATACATGTACCTCAACTGAAAAATGCCAGACTATAATCATATGCTTAGTGATTTGTAGCACTATTTGAAGTAGTGTTATATATCATTTAGCACATGATATAGTCTGACTTTTTCCACTTGAGGCACACATGATTAGAAGTACAATGACAGTCTTCTTTCTGTCAGGAAGAAAAAATGGTTGTATAATTAAAATGCCTTTATTATTATTTAATGAGCCTACAAGATAGAATAAATGTTAAAACCAGTAAATTAATTTATCTAAAATCAATATTTCTTTTTAAATATTGTTTATAAATTTAATAATCACAGCCTTAAAATAGAAAAACCAACAGTTCACTTTTTGTGGTAAATTTCAGTAAAAGAAAGAAAATTGTTCTTGCTATTTTCCAGGTTTGGAATCCCTTATACAGGGAACATTGTAGAGTGGCATGCAATGGATAGCAATTTACTCTGCTTCAAAAGGAAGACAGAACTTGCAAGAATGCTGGAAGGCTTCTTTCATTACACACTTTTTTATTGGTGGTAGTAGGATAGGGTTATCAGCCACAACAATGTCACTACTGTTGAAACTACCTACAGGCATAACAGTTCTTACAAAATTAGCAAAGGAAAAGATTTTTGTCACCAATACTAACAAGCACATGTTTCACTAAAAGTCAAGATAAAGCCCATTGAACACTATTTCAATTCATCATTGAATTGAAATAGTAAATTGGAGTTGATTGTTTGCTTTCAAGACTTTTTTTTTTAAACTTGCCTTGATTTTTAAGATATTTTCTTAAGATTGAGTTGAGAAATAAAGAACACTGGTTGAAAGTAAGGATGTGTAGAGTACAGTATAACTACTTTATTTTTCATTTATTTCTAGTTTTGTAAAGTAGATGGTGTGATAATTGTTTTGATTTTTAAATAAGAAATAGACATGGAAAAGAAGTAGTAATGGAACACATTTGTTCTCTAAGTTATACCAGGTTACCAAGGGATCTTCCATAATGTTAGATTTTAAAAAACCCTGACACTATCAGCAAGTGTCTGAGGTCCCTGTTGAATTCACTGTATGTCTCATTCTTGGTATTTCAAGGAATGCATTTCACATCCCTTGATCACTTTATATATAAAGGCAAACACTGTCTTCCAGCATAACCTTATCTCATTTTTCCCTTCTTCCTCTACTTAGTGTGTATAATAATATAATATAATATAATATAATATAATATAATATAATATAATATAATATAATATAATATAATATAATATAATATATGGAAGAAGAAGGGAAAGATAAGATAAGGTTATGCTGGAATACAGTGTTTGCCTTTTGCAAAGATAACGCTTTTCATCCAAGTTCAGTTTTGGTCTTATCTGACTACAGACCTTTCTTCCAATAGTCTTCTGGCTTAGCCATGTGGTCTTTTGCAAATTGTAGATTGGCAGCAATGTTCTTGTTGGAGAATGGTGGATTTTTCCTTGCAACCCTGCCATGCTCACCATTGTTCAGTATTTTCCTCACCACAATCTTATGAAACTTGATATTAGCCAGTGCAAGCAAGGTGAACATCAACAAGTAAATTTTGGAGGTTTTCAATAAAATCTCCTTTATTTGAACCATGACATACTATACATAACTGTGATGTGAATATCAGTTTTTCATAATGAATAGCCAGAATTCTATTCTCCAGATAAGACAAGGTCTGCTTATTATCCCATTGATTGAAACACTTGATTCAAATTTCCCTTTTAAATGAACTGATAATCCTAGATGTTTACATAGTTTTACTACACAAAAATATGTAGCCTTAAATCATTTTCCTCAATAAATAAATGAACAAATATGTTTTTACTCATTTGTTTAACTGCATCCTCAATCTAGTTTTAGGACTTATATGAACATATTTATGCAGTAATATTGAAAAATCAAAAGGGTTCACCATGTTTAAAGTATGTGTACAGGGTGTATGTGGGTATATATGCATATATGTGTATATATGTAGGTGCATATCCGTTTATTTGTGTAGTAGTATGGTATTTCAATGAAAACATAAATATGACATTTAAAACATGTTAAAACATAGTAAGGTTCTCTATCTTGGGTGGAGCCATCATTCAGGATGGGTTGTCCTCGTCCGTCAGCCAATGAGGACCGAGTCTGTCTTCTTTAATACTGGATCCGCCTTCTCCTATCCCCAGTTTAGACTCGGTCCTCAGTGGGGACGAATGAGGCAAACGTTACTCCCATCCTGAATCTTGGAACGTTTTTGGCTGGATTTCTTCGTGAACTTTGTTTAGGAATTGATCTGTGAGTTCGGGGGGTCTCAGTCTCATCGAGACCATAGGATCCGGTAGGGCTTCGGCCCTGACCGATTGAAGGGAACTGAGGGCGCACTGTGGCATCGACCAGCTGGAACGTGATCCGGGTCTGTCACTGGAGCTTCGCGCTCCCCTTCGTCCTTAAGGGACAATGTGCGCAGGGTTGCCAGGGGCTTGTCAGCTCCACAACTAGAACGGCGGCGGCTGGACTTTGGAGGGTGCAGAAAGGAGCCGCGGGGAGAGGGAGTCTTTCACAATCCTCCCTTGTTAGAGCCGTTAGCCTCAGCCTTTTCCCTTTCGGAGTCGGCGGTTCGATAGGAGCTTGTGGCGATCGAGCGGCTGCTCTCGCGCTCCTCCGACTCCGCCCCGGCTGTTTAACCGGACCTTCTGAGAGGCGCCTCAGGCTAGTCTTGGCGCCTATCAGCTGTGAGGTGCAGGCCCGTATCAGCTGTTGGGCGCTTCTCTGGGCCGCTATTTAAGCTGAATTTCTGCCCTCTGAGCTTGCTTGGGCCGGCTCCTACCACAGAGATTTAAACGGCCGGGTTTGCAGCCACGCTAACTGCCCTTAGAGCTTGCTCGGGCCAGCGTCTCTAAAGGCTCCCACTTTGCCGCCATTTCTGGTGTGCCCATTGGGTCGGCCATTTTGATCGCTGTCATCGTTACAAGATGGCAGCCGCAATGCGGCATAATGAGAAGCCGAGTGGCAAACGATTGAGGAAGACAGATAGGCAGATGCAGGAGGATGAAGGCCTCAATACGACCGGCCTTCACCGGAGCTTGACTGTGGTCTCCAAGGCTACTCAAAGAGCTGAGAGGAGGAGAGACAAGGCCCTACAGAAGCTTATCAGTCGCTCCTCCAAGCGCTTGGTAGCAGGTACCTCTCCCCAGGATCACCCTCCCTCTCCCAACACGGGTGACGCCAGTAGGGCTACTGTGGGGAAGGACATTTTGGCCCTTGATGCCTTGGGGCCGCCCAGGGAGGAGTCTGATCTATGGAGCCCAGCTGGCCTGAGAGGCGCTTCAATTCCGCCTCCCATGGTGGTGGCGGATTCTGGTCCCTCTCTTACAGTCCCTCCTCAGGGGGGCATCTTGCCTGTGTCCACGGGGCCTCCCACTATGTCGCCTGCATTTGATCCATCAGATCTCCAGAGGCTGATTGCGGCGGCAGTTCAACAGAGGCTCTCAGCCGGCCTCCAGTCACTGGGAGGATCCGTCCCCCGCGGCCCCAGTCCCTCTGCCAATGCCTTTGGACTACCTAACGGGGGGGCCCTTCGGCTAGACTTCAGCTACAGGAGGACCTCTCGGAGGGATCGGACGAGGGGGACCAGGAGGCCTGGCTGGACGAAACGGAGAGCCTCGCTCTGGAGTTGTCTGAGGACGAGGCCTTAGCTCCAGAACAACCGACTTCACCTGGGCTGTTCTCCCCGGCCTTATTCAGGTCCCTCCTGTATAAAGCGAGGGTTACAGCGGGGCTAGATGTGCCTACTCCGGACGAGGAGGTCGGACAGGGATCTTTCCACGACCCCCTTTTCTCCGAGGCCAAGCCTGAGACATTGTTTGTGCCGACCCCTCAACTGTTCATTGATACGGTACAGAGACAGTGGACCATCCCGACTTCCGGTCCGACGCCTTCCTCCACTGAGCGGAAGTTTTTCAACGTATCTCAGGCATTCTCCGATCTTCTCTCGCCTCCGTCGGTGGATCCCCCCATTCTGGGCCTTTACACGCCCACTGCTATGCCGGGGGAATCGGAGGAGTTACTTAAGCCAGAGGATAAACGTATGGAGCAAGCTCTCCTTAAGAGTCACCAGGCGGTGGCCTGGGCTATCCGGGCATCGTCAACGTCGTCCTTCTTCGCCAGGACTTCCCTTCTGTGGCTCCGACAGATACAGGAGCATATTCCGACATCTGACATCAGAGCCTTACAGGATCTGAACAAGCTGTTCGCAGCATCTCAGTTTGTGGCGGATGCTACTTTGCATGCTTCACGGTTTGCAGCCAAGGCGATGGCGGCTGCGATGGTAGCAAGGAGGATGCACTGGCTCCGCCAGTGGCCGGCGGATACCCGGCACAAGTGGAGGCTCGCGTCAGGTCCCATCAAAGGGCCACTGTTGTTTGGGGAATCGCTGGATCCCATATTAGTGGAGTCAAAGGACAGGAAGGAAGTTCTCCCGTCGCTCTCCAGGAAGGGTAACTTCCGCCAGGCCCCCTTTTACCGTCGGCCCTTTCGGCAGACGGACCAGGGCTCTTTCTTCCCCCGGGCCCCGGGTCCCTTCGGAGCGAGGCCGCGCCAGGCGCAGAATGAGTCCGGGAGGGGGAGGCAGTCTAGATGCCCTTTCCGTGGGGGGTCGGGGTATCGCCCCTTTAGACGTTCAAGGTGGTGAGGGTCTTCCCCTCCCAATTGGTGGACGTCTGTCCCATTTCGCAGACATCTGGTTTCAGACTACCCAGGATGCCTGGGTGCGGCGGACAGTCCGTGACGGCCTTTCGCTGGAGTTTCTCTCCACTCCCCCGAGTTCCTTTCTCTGTTGTCCAGTGTCCGGAATTCCATCCAAAAGATCTCTTATGGATTCCGCAGTGCAACACCTGCTGGACATTAGGGCCATCCAGCCGGTGCCTCGGGGACAACACGGACAGGGTTTTTACTCCGTCTTGTTTGTGGTACCCAAGACCTCAGGGGGCTGGAGAGCGATTCTCGACTTTAAGCGATTAAACAGGTACGTGGCGTATCGCAAGTTCAAGATGCACTCTCTATCCTCCATCTTGGCTTGCCTGCAAAAGGGGGATTTCATGGCCTCCCTGGATTTGACTGAGGCCTACCTGCATGTGCCTATCAATCGCCACTATCGGCAATTCCTCTGTTTCGCCTATGCAGGTGGGCACTTTCAATACAGGGCTATGCCCTTTGGACTCTCCTCCGCACCTAGGGTATTCACAAAAATTTTGGCCGTCTTAGCGGCTCATCTCAGATCTCTTCCGGTGCACGTCCAGTGTTACCTGGACGATATCCTGGTGCACGCGCCATCGGAGGCCCTCGCGTTGCACCACCTCCAGGTAACTATCCAGACGCTCAGGCGGCATGGGTTTGAGATCAACCTCGAGAAGAGTCACCTGATTCCTTCCACCTATATCCTCCATCTGGGTACCATGGTTGATTCCCTGGAGTGTAGGGTCTCCCTTTCCCAGGAGAGACAGGACAGCATCAAGCTGCTGGTGTTGCAGGTACGTCGCCAACGCAGGGTTCCTTTGGCGCTGTTGTCCACTCTCCTGGGGAAAATGATTTCCTGTATTTCCATCACGCCTTGGGCGCGCCTACACTCTAGGAAACTCCAATGGTTCCTTTTGCCCTTCCAGAAGGCGGGTCAAGGAACGTCTCAGCTTCGGGTTGTGGTGCCTCCCGCTGTTCTTCGGTCCCTCGTTTGGTGGAGGTCTCCGGCCCTGGCAAAGGGCTCTCTCTTCGTCGACTCTCCTCGTCTAGTGGTTACCACCGACACCAGTCTCTCGGGGTGGGGGGCCCACGCCCTAGATCTCATCGCCCAAGGTCGGTGGGGGAGTGCGGAGGCTTCCTGCTCGATAAATTGGCTGGAGCTTCGAGCCGTGTCCCTAGCCCTCCGACACTTTCGACGCCTGGTCGAGGGGAAGCACATTCTCGTGCTCACCGACAACACTACCACCAAGGCGCATGTGAACAGGCAGGGGGGCACTCGCTCCAGAGCTCTCATGAGGGAGGCGCTGCGACTGGGACTGTGGTCGGAACGTCACCTTCTGTCCCTGACTGCGGACCATATCTCCGGGGTCGCGAACTCCCAGGCGGATTGGCTCAGCCGATCGGAGGTCGACCAGGCGGAGTGGCATCTGCATCCTTCCCTCTTCCTCAAGATCTCGGAATGGTTCGGCCAGCCGGAGGTGGACCTCTTCGCGACACCAGGGAATTCTCACCTCCCTCGCTTCTTTTCCTGGTTTCAGTCTCGGGGGCGGAGGGGGTCAATGCCCTTCGGTGTCCTTGGCCGTCCGGCCTCCTTTACGCCTTTCCCCCTGTGCCGATTCTCCCGCTGGTGCTCCGCAAGATATTGAGAGGAGAAGGCAGAGGTCATTCTCTTGGCTCCGTATTGGCCACACAGGGCCTGGTTCGCAGATCTCCGGGCGATGTCGGTAGCTCCTCCTTGGACACTGCCTATGTGCGAGGGCTCTCTCAGCCAGGGGGCTCTGAGACATCCGGACCCCAGGTGGTGCCGGCTGACCGCATGGCGGTTGAGTGGGGATCTTTGAGAGGGCAGAGTTACGACCCGGACGTGATTCTGACGATCTTGGCCTCTCGCCGGCCTGCTACCCAGAGGATTTACACCTCTACGTGGCGGTCCTTTTGCCACTGGTGTGTTGAGGAGGGGCTTTCTCCCGTTCAACTTCCCTTACCCAAGGTGTTGCGGTTTCTCCAACGGGGCCTGGATAGTGGTCTTGCTCCTAACACCATTCAGAGGCAGGTCGCGGGTCTTTCGTCGATCCTTTCCTGCGACCGGGCGGAGTCCTTAGCTCTGTGTCCCACAGTACGACGCTTTCTCCAGGGGGCTTCGAACTTGCGTCCTCCCCGGTTCACCGATTCCCGACCTGGGACCTTCCCAGGGTGCTACAATCTCTTACGGGGGCGCCATACGAGCCGCTGCGGGAGGCTTTGCTTCGCCATTTGTCGTTCAAGGTATCATTCCTGTTGGCGTTTACATCTGCGCGTAGGATTTCTGAGCTGGCGGCTCTCTCCATTCGGCGTGACCTATGCGTTTTTCACCACGATAGGGTGGTGCTACAGCTGGATCCCTCGTTCCTGCCTAAGATTAACTCTCCATTCCACCGGGCCCAGGAACTGGTCTTGCCCAACTTCTGCCCGGCTCCTAGTCATAGATTGGAGAGGAGGTGGCACTCCTTGGATGTGCGACGAGCACTCCGGATTTACATCAACCGGACTAAGCAGTTTCGACAGACGGAAACGCTTCTGGTGGCCTTTCTTCCGCATTCCCTGGGTTGCAAGGCGTCGTCTACTACCATCGGCCGATGGATTAGAGGCACTATTGCCAAAGCATATGAGCTCGCTTCTCTTCCGCGACCTACGGGGATAACGGCTCACTCGACCCGTAGTGCGGCTTCTTCGGCAGCCTGGGCAGCTCAGGCTCCTTGGGAGGAGGTGTGTCGTGCGGCCACTTGGGCTTCCCCGACGCCGTTTATTCAGCACTATAAAATTGATGTTTACGCTTCGGCGGAGGCGGCGTTTGGACGACGCGTATTGCAACGAGTGGTCGAGGAGGCTTCCTAGGAGGATGTCGTTTTTCCCACCCGAGGAGGGGACGTTGTGGCTTTGGTATGTCCCATCCTGAATGATGGCTCCACCCAAGATGGAGAAGGGGCATTGGTCTTACCTGAGACGCCTCTTCTCTTCAGGTGGAGCCATCATTCAGTCCCGCCCGCTGTCTTCTGACCTGTTAGTCTCATTGCAAGTTTATTGCGGTGGTCTGCTTGGACTTCTTATCTTTCGAGCCGGATATGGGAGTGGATATTTTTTTGTTGTTTGCCTCGCCGGGTCTGGTCTTTGGATTCGTCTAAACTGGGGATAGGAGAAGGCGGATCCAGTATTAAAGAAGACAGACTCGGTCCTCATTGGCTGATGGACGAGGACAACCCATCCTGAATGATGGCTCCACCTGATGAGAAGAGGCGTCTCAGGTAAGACCAACGCCCCTTTCAATCAAAATAAATGAAATGCATTAAAAATAAATAAAATACATAAAAATACTTCTCTTTATATATCAAATAAATTTAAGGATAAAAAGCTGGAACAAAAAATTAAATAACAAATTCTCAGTAAGATATACTGTAAGAATAATGCTTCATTCAATTATGTTTTGCTATGTCCCAAAATTATTATATTCTGGAAATAGAGGATTATATATATTAATTTCACTTTGAGACTGGTTTTCTGGTGCGTCACATTCTGATGAATTACATACCTATCCCATAGGATTTTGCAGCTGAACAATGGAAATGCTTTTTTATTATTAATAGCCTTTATATTTCAGCTGTGTTTATGGTGCAAAATATTGAAGTTACTTGTGAATTGTCAACAGTTATGGATGTAAACTAATGATTATTATAATGAAATATTATTGTCTTTTACATAAAATTTTGTCTAATGCATTTATATAAATAGGTACATATATGAGATATATTTCCTTTCTTTTAAAGAGTTAAAAAAACTTACGGAACTTGCAGAAACTAATAAATGCTACCTAAGCTTCAGATATATATTTTTTTAAACCTGATACTTGGAACTGTGTGATAAAGAAATCAGATCATTCAAAAATGCATACGGATACAATGAAATAGTATCATAGCCCAGATTTGTTTGTTCAATTGACAGCAAAATTAATGTGTAACCAATTGAATAATTCTATGTTATTTAAAAAGAGAGAGACCAGTTAAATTGTTTCAGAGAGCCAGCACCAGTTCAGGAATTGGCGACTAATAAAAATTTAAGATAATTATTTTAAAAATTAAAGATAAAGATCTATAAAAGATAAAGACCTGTAAAATTTGTATGTATTTGACCTGTTAAATGAAGTAAGTTGTTCTGTAGAGATTGATTTGATGGGCTGAAAAGGGGGATTGGAACAAACTGTTTATTGGACATTGGGGGGGGGAAACATTTTTGTTTTGCACTTGAGCTATTGTTGGCTGTATAATGGCTACTGCCATTGTAAATCTTTGATCTAGCATACCTCAAGCCATGCATAACCAGGAATTCTTTTTTTCTGATCTTATATTAAAGATCAGGGGAAAAAAAGTAATATATGAATATTTGTAGATAAAACAAAATATTTTGTTACATTAAAGAGGTACTGGGTTTTCCTATACCACTTCTGGAGTGAAGATTGATGAAAGAAAATTGTTGCTGTTCAACAGACATAAACATTAAATTATAACAGGAGTCAAGTTTATATAAGCCATAACCAGGATATCATTACTTTTTACTACATTTACCTGAGAGCCAGTTTAGTGTAGTGGTTGAGGCATCAGATTAGAAACTGGGAATTCTAGTCATGCCATGGACATAAAGCCAGCTAGATAACCTTGGGCACTCACTTTGTCTCAACCCCAGCAAGGAGGCAATGGCAAACCACTTCCGAAAAACTTGCCAAGAAAGTTGCAGAAATTTGTTCATGCAATTTCTAAGAATTGGACATGATTCAATGAAAGAAAGAAAAATCCCTCCATCTACTAGTAATTCTAACTGCATAATTGGGTAGTATCTAAATGGTTTTTAATTGGGCTTTCTCAAGAAAAATAGATTTGACCTCTATTTTTTTTTAAAAAAAACAATGGTTGTTTTTTTAGTCTGTTATGCTGAATATGCTAAAGTTTAAGCTTTTAAGTGGAAGTTTAACTCATGATAGACATGGACGTGATCATCTCAAAGCAAGGTGGAAGCAATTGCTTTGTATATCTATTTAATGCTGTTTCACTCAGTGCTTACAAATTACAGCATCATGAATTTTGATGCTATATCATGGTTTTCCATGAATATAAAGCATCATGGTTTTCAATGAATATAAAACTATTTTGATGCCAAACTTACTTGAGCTTAACACCTGACCAAAAAAGAATTATTCTGGCTATTTATAAAGTGTTCCTTTCCTGTGATAGAAGGAACTTTAATTTCCCCAGATAAACTGGTGAACTTTAATATGTGTCTGCTTTCAATATCTTGTAGTGAGAGCCCTTTAATAAATCATAATGTTTTGCTATGCAACTTGTATGGAAATTGATAAATTTTAAAAATATAGACTTCATTATAGGAGTTTGATCTCAATAAATAATGTATAAATGAGAGTTTTCAGATGAAAATATTTAAATGTACTTAATGTCAATCAACTGATTTAGATTACATTATCAGGAAATTTCTTGTTAATACGCTAATCTACAGAGATCATCACATGATTTTTGTGACTCTTTAGATTCTGAAAAGTACTTCAGAATTATCTGACAATATCATATAGACAATGTAAGATTAATACTTCAACACCTAAGTCTGAATGTTTCGCTCTATTTAGTGCTAGTATTGTAAAACATATTTAGTAACAGTCATAGGCCAAATTTTTTTTATCTACATAGAAATAAGCAAAAATACCTGTATTTAAGTTTATATTGTAAAGAATCTCTCTTTATAATCAAAATAAATTGCAAGTACTTGGCTATGTGTTGAAGAAATTTTGTTTATTTTGATTCAAAATAAAAAGTGAACTTAAGACAAAGGTCTGAAAAAGTATATTATTAGTACATTATGCTAATAATTGACAGGTCATTCTTGTATTTAGTTTCAATTTTTGCCCTAATGTATAGTGATGCAGTCCATTACCTCAAGGAAGGAGATACACTCCACTCCCCTATTTTTGAGGGTTTTTATTTATTTATTAAATTTATATGCCACCCATCTCACTCTACAAGGGACTCTGTGTGGCTTACAATTAAAATCATAAATACAAAAAAAAATAGAAACAGAAACGAGGTAAAAACATGGTGGTAGCATTTTCTCTTAAAGAATGACTTATATCTTATGCCTTTCAAATTGTGCCTTAAAGCTATGAATGTGCAAACAAAAATGATTGCTGTTGCCAGGCCAGTGATTTTAAGAAATGGAAGAAACTGCAGAAGGATGTATGGCAGGTTTTATGGGTCTCATGTCTGTATTTTGGTTCTAATGCTATAAAACTACCCACATGAAAAGTTGTGCTGTTTCTAGCCAAAGGTAAAATCAAGCTATATGAGCTAAAAATGCTTTTAAAAACCTTTATTTGCAAACAAAATTAAGGAAATAATTTTGAAAAACACTTTTGAAAATATAGATATTAGAAAAATAGATAATTTATAATGCTTATGCTGGTTATTGATAAATAGCACAAACATGAAGAATGAAAAAAAGTAGTTATAATCATGCTCACTCTCAAAAAAGAGGAGTCTTCATTTAGATAATTCATAAATGTCACCTGCATTACTATAACAGAGAATTTAATTGCATAGGTATGTATGTTTTTCTTGGGTTTTATAAAAATGTACAAATTCAAATATAAATACTTACAATATTTATGTTTACTTTATATTTAATGCAATTATATGCAATATAGAAATAATAACATCTGACTGACTATGTGATGGGCTATAATATAATAATAATAAAACAAAAACAACAGAACAAGGTTGCCTACATTAAAGCCAAAGAACCAATTATCACAAATATTAAATTATGCTAATACTGTAATATCAACTACAACTATCAGCTTAGGGTAAAAAAATAAATCAAGTAATGTACAGCACAGATGTAGTTGTAATTCAATACCTGGGAAGCAAAATCAACAACCAAGAAAAACAGCAAAACAGTGCACCACCAAAATGGAAGATTAGTATGCTAAGATCAGATACAAGCAAGCTAAAAAGATGAACAAAAAGAAGCTGAATAACAAGAAGACCATAGGAACAAGAAATATTAATGATTCACTGGAAATAATAAAAGCACCAGAAAAATAGCTATAGCTAGGAAGATCAGCAGATATAAAATTCAAATTGTCCACTATTGGCAAAATTTCCAATTTCAGTCAAATCTGAAATGTTTCTACCAATCCATCAATGCAAATATCAGTGCAGTGAACCATTCAACACCTCACCAAAAAGAAACAGTAAAGTTCTGAGCACAGCTATGGAACAGTCCAAAGAAAAAAAAAGATTGAAGCCTGGGTAAAGGAGGTGGATTAAAATAAAAAATAAAGGCTAAACTAAAAGAACATGTAATAACAGAATAAATGGTGGAGAAAGGGTCCATGAAGATCCAGAATTGGTTAGCAACAGTGAAGATGAGCTTATGGCTTTGTTTTGAAACATCTGACTGCTCAGTCATTGCCAAGCAGTGTAACAATTTACTTCATGGAAATGAAATTGAAGATTTGTTAAACATCTGGCAAAACCTACCCTGTTTCCCCCAAAATAAGTCATCCCCTGATAATAAGCCCAATTGGGCTTTTGAGTGCATGGCAATAAGGCTAAGCGCTTATTTCAGGGTTCAAAAAAACATAAAACGGGGTCTTATTTTTGGGGAAACACGGTACCTGATAATGAAAGATCCAACAAATGGCACAGTCCCAGGCAACTATAGGGCAATTCTTCTTAGCAGCAACTTTAAACCCTAACTTGTATGGCAACTTATAAATTAGAAGCTTTGTGCAAAGATCAAGATATAGTTGCTGATCAAAGGCTATAGACTGGAACAAGTTCACCGTTTGTCATTGTACTGATTTCTCTATTATCAATACTGAAGAAGTCAGGTCATAGCTAACTATCCCATCTCATTTCAATGGATGATCTCAAGCTATATGGAATAACATCTTCTAAAATAAAATTACTGCTCAACACCGTGCATATATGCAGCCAAGATACTGAATGAAGTTTGGACTGGACAGATGTGCCATCATCACCATCAGCATGGGGAAAATAATGAAAACTGAAGGAATCAAGATCCCTCATGAAATAACATCAAGAGTCTGGATGAAAACAATCACTACAAATACCTGGGTATCCTTCAAGCTGACATCATCAAGCACACTGAATCAAGAAGAAGGTTAGAAGTGAACATATCATGATGGTGATGGCTATCTCAAAATCCAAACTCGGTGAAGGAAATATCATCAAGATAATTAATACCTGGGCAATTCAGTCATTAGTTACACAGATGAAATAATGGACTGGACTCAAGCAGAATTAAAAGGACAGGAAGACCAGAAAAATAATTACAGTGAATCAATCATGCCCTTCATCCACACAGTGATGTTGACAGTCACTAATTATCAAGGAAAATAGATGGATGGGAATGTTTTAAGTATACCAGACAGTTGAAGAAGAAAAATGAGCATTGGAAGAATATCTGAAGGACAGTGAAGGAAATGCATTGAAGCTAATATACCAGAGGGGCTTGTATTATGAGTACTAGAGAGGCCAAACTGACCTACAAGAAAGATAAAATAAAGAATATAAAAGAGACATGCAATGGCAAAGTACATTAAAAAAAATAGGCAAAGCAGATAGGAACAAGACATGACAATAGCTAAAAGGAAAGTTGAATAGAGAGACTGGCTGTACAACGCCAAGTATTAAGTATTAAGCTAGAACTGAGAAGACAGCAATAATAGCAAATGTAGCCTCTGCAAAGAAGCAGAAGAAACTAGACTAATATAGTCAGTTGATGCAAGAAGATCACACAGACTGACTAAGCAATAGCATGACAAAATAGCACAAATGATGCTTTGTAATATCTGCAAGAAATACCACCAGCCTGCAAGCAAGAACTGGTGGGACCACAAAATAGATGAATATAATAGGAAATGAAGAATCTAAAGTGCTCTGGGGCTTTTGAATTTAAACAGAAAGCACCTGCCACATAACACCCCAGACTTAAGAATGGTCAATAAGAAATAAAAAAAACGTCTGGATAGTGGACATGGTAGTACCTGGAGACAGCAGAATAGAAGAGAAAGAACTGGGGAAAATCACAGACAAAGACAAAGACCTGCAAATAGAAATAGAATGACTATAGCAAAAGAAAGCAAAGATACCCTAATGCTAAACAATTGTAATAGGCACCTTAGGTGAAATCTCAAAAAGGTGAACACCTCTGCCATCATCAAAATCAGTCAATTGAAAAAGGCAGTTTTACTTGGAATAGCTTACATTCTGTGACAATATCTTTAACAGAATCAAACAACAAGATCTATTTATTGAGGGTCCTTGGGAAAAATTCAATAGGTGGAGAATAATGCCAAATTCAGTTTAAACATCTGGCTGACTGTGTGACAAGCCAGAATAATACCAAGGCTCAAGGAGTCTCTGAACAGTCCTCATGAGGACATTATATGGGGCATGGCCTATATTTCTCAGTTACTCAATGGAATGCCAGAAGGCAATGCACCCATTCTGGTCAGACTGAAGAAAGACTTCATGAAATTTCAGGATCTGATAGAGAAAAGGTATGAAATGGGCACATTTCTACTTCAAAAGATCCTGTGTGCTGTGAGATGGAAACAAGGCAGTTTAATTTAAAGATCAGTATCAAGGGAACACTGCTTGAAAATACTTTTGAAGCCTAATGGGAACAGGCTCTCCAACAAGAGTCTTAGAGGGTGAAGCTTGTCACTAACCTTTTGTTAAAGAAATTGACTTAAAGTGGTTTCTAAGAACCAAGTAGGCTCTTGGGAAGAAACTTAAGTTTAGCAAACGTTAAAATGATAATATCAAACTCTAGCATCCATGGAGACCAAGCTTTTCTCTAAATGTAGAGTAGTGTTTGTAATATAAATATAATATAATATAATATAATATAATATAATATATCACTAACCTTTTGTTAAAGAAATTGACTTAAAGTGGTTTCTAAGAACCAAGTAGGCTCTTGGGAAGAAACTTAAGTTTAGCAAACGTTAAAATGATAATATCAAACTCTAGCATCCATGGAGACCAAGCTTTTCTCTAAATGTAGAGTAGTGTTTGTAATATAAATATAATATAATAT
>QLTV01004297.1:2199835-2219453 GCA_003457575.1 Thermophis baileyi | reverse complement strand
ACAATGTCCTACCTGTCAATGACTACTTCAGCTTCAACCGCAACAACACACAAGCACACAATAGATACAAACTTTACGTAAACCGATCCAAACTAGATTGCAAAAAATTCGACTTCAGCAACAGAGTGGTCAATGCCTGGAATACATTACCCGACTCTGTAGTTTCTTCCCCAAACCCCCACAACTTTAACCTTAGACTGTCCACCGTCGACCTCACCCCATTCCTAAGAGGTCTGTAAGGGGCGTGCATAAGCGCACCAGCGTGCCTACCGTCCCTGTCCTAATGTACCCATATACTCGTTAAATTTCTTGTACTCATAACCATGCTTGTACTTATATATTCACAAACATGTTTATACTCTGTTTATACTTTGCTCGTAATCATATATACGCTTGACAAATAAATAAATAAAATAAAATAAATAAATAAATATATCTTGGAACTGAAAGAAAAACTTTGAGTAAACGGAATGGCTTCAAGGCTCTCAAGCTTTCTAAAAATTCTGACTTGGATGCCGTAGAGAAATTGGAAGTTGACCTTGGCTATGAAGACTTTGAATGGTTCCGAGATAAAATGATCTACTTCAAATGAAAAATCATAGATTACTTGAAAAGTTGTACTGAAAATCATTTGTAAAATGTGAAAATACTTCTAGACCAGGGCTGTCAAACTCCTGGCCCACAGGCTGGATGCGTCACATGCTGGCCATGCCCAGTTTAGCGAAGGGGGAAAAAGTCCAGATACATCACGTGATGCCGCCGTGATGACGTGAGTTTGACACCCCTGTTCTAGACCCTTTGGGGTAAGATCAAGACCAGCAAATTTTATATTTTATAACTATTTTATATATTAATAGGTAACTAGAAGCAGTTATTTTTTCTTGTACCTTTATATCACATTATATGTTCTATCTTTGTGGACTGGCAGGAAGGGGAGAGGAGATGGTTTCATGTGTGGCCAGCAGGCGCACATGCACACGCAGCTCCATTTGTGTGAGTGTCGTGCATGTGCACCTGCTACTCATGCAAATGGAGTGCCTATGCAGGCACTCACCTGCTGCTTGCACAAGTGAGGATGCACACGCATTGCAAACAACTCATGGCCCACTAGTGGTTGGGGACCCCAGTCCTAATTGTTGGGGACCCCAGAGGTTGGGGACCCCAGTCCTAATTGTTCAAGAAAAGATAAACATGTTTGGTGAGTCTTGGATTTTCCCCTTTGCATATTTAATTGCACACACATATATAAATTACTGTACCTAACTCTTGAAGCATTGCTGATTATAGAAAGTTAGTGCCTTCAGATTATGTTGGGATCAGAAGTTTTTGCAGAAAATTTATGGGTTATGCATCTAGTATGAAAGTCTGCCTATCATTCTCAATTTTGAATGGTTTTTAAAGACAGTTTCTTTCCATGGTTGTTTTATGATCATTCTGCTGGTTTTGGTTCCAACTTACACTCTTCTGAAGTTTGATTTGTAAGAGATCTTTATAATGTATAATTTGCTATACTATTTAAAGAATCTATCTTGAAATCACCTTGCAAAATACCATGAAACCTGGGATAGAAATAATTTAAACAAATATATTTAGTAGATTTAGTTACTGATGAGTATGATTTATAGTATATATTTTGTAAAATTACATTAAAAAGTTTTACTTGAAATTATTAAAAATTGAAATACTAAAATTAAGTAAAAATAGTATAAATAGCTTGTTGCATATGATAATAGAAATAGAATAACAGAGTTGGAAGGGACTTTGGAAGTCTTCTAGTCCAACCCCCTGCTTAGGCAGGAAATCCTACACCACTTCAGACAAATGGTTATCTAACATCTTCTTAAAACTTCCAGTGTTGGAGCATTCACAACTTCTGGAGGCAAGTTGTTCCACTGATTAATTGTTCTAACTGTCAGGAAATTTCTCCTTAGTTCTAGGTTGCTTCTCTCCTTGATTAGTTTCCACCCATTGCTTCTTGTCCTGCCTTCGGGTGCTTTGGAGAATAGCTTCACTCCCTCTTCTTCGTGGCAACCCCTGAGATATTGAAACACTGCTATTTTTAGTATCATTAAAAAGTTGGATCCGTACTTACAAGTTAAATCAGTTTTATTTATTCAGTGTTTATGCAGGAACATCTATGTATGATTTATAAGAATCATAGCTTTAAAATATTACAGGACAATACTTAAAATAATATAAATCAGTATTCACTAGAATATTGAATACATTTATTATGTGAAACTCTTTGTTTCTTGTATTTTTTACATATAAATACCATGCTGGTAGGGATTATTATTAAGTCCACCAAATCATGAAGGGAACTAGATTAGGATAGGGTAAGACCCAGTGGATATGAAGTAAGGATTGTTAATTTATTGTAATTAGCTTTGACTTGTCCAAACCTAATTCATTATTTCTAAGCATAAAGGTTCAGAACTACCCCGTTTCTATTAGATTCTTAATATTTCAACATAAAGAGCTATCTTGCAATTACATATGTGTTTTACTTAAAACTGCCAACTTGTCAAATTATAAGGGTCCTTTTTTTAGACTTCAGCACAGCATTCAATACCATCATTCCAGATATTCAGCTAGCCGTGCCTGACCACACTTGTAAGTGGATCATAAGCTTTTTAACAGACAGGAAGCAGCAGGTGAAGCTAAGCAAAAATCACATCAGATACCTATACAATTAGCATACACACACAAACACACACACACACACACACACACACACACACAGCTGTGTGTTCTCTCCACTTTACTTCTCTCTATATACCAAGGACTGCATCTCAAAGGATCCTTCTGTTAAAGTACTGAAGTTTGCAGATGATACAACAGTGATTGGTCTCATTCGAGACAATGACTAATCTGCATACAGATGGGAAGTTGAACAACTAGCCTTGTGGTGCAGCCAGAACAATCTTGAACTGAACACACTCAAAACTGTAGAAATGATAGTAGATTTTAGGAAAAGCTCTCCTATTCTACCATATCTTACAATACTAGATAACACAGTATCAATAGTAGAGACCTTCATGTTTCTAGGTTCTATAATATCTCAAGACTTAAAATGGACACCCAACATCAAAAATGTCATCAAAAATGCATAGCAAAGAATGTTCTTCCTACACCAACTCAGAAAGTTCAGGCTGCCCAAAAAGCTGCTGATATTTTTCTACAAAGGAATGATTGAGTCTGTCATTTGCACCACTATAACTGTCGGCACTGTAACCAAACAAGACAGAGACAGACTTCAACGGATGGTTAGAACTGCAGAAAAAACAATTGTTACCAGCCTGCCTTTCACTGAGGATCTGTACACTGCATGAGCCAGAAAGAGGACTGTGAAAATATCTACAGACCCTTCACATCCTGGACATAACTGTTTCAACTCCTTACCTCAAGATGATGCTATAGAGCATTGCATGCCAAAACAACAAGGACAATTTTCCGCCCATGCCATCACTCTGCTAAACAACTAATTCCCACAACACTGTCAAACTACCTAGTAGACCTGTATTACTATTATCCTTTTCATCTTTCATCTTTCCTTATCTTCTTCTTATAACTTTGTTGCTTGTATCTTACGATTTATATTGTTTTATTTAGTATCCTAGTATGCTTTATGTTGATTGCTTATTTAGTATCCTATGACTATCACTGAGTATTGTATCTTATGATTTATGATGAATGTATTTTATGATAATTAAGATCATGATTAAGATCATGATTATGATGATTAAGATCACTTGTTGCTTGTATGTACACTGAGAGCTTGTGCACCAGAAACAAATTCCTTGTGGGTCCAATCACACTTGGCCAATAAAGAATTCTAAATTCTAAATATAAGAAGAAGCAAAGAAAAATAATTCCAGCTGCCCAAGGTTGAGAAACACTGCAATATAGGGTTAATGCTCTTATTGCTATATGGAAAAAGCATTAAGAATAAAGTGTTCTAGAGTTAATTTGGTATTCATCAAAATCTTTTTGTATTCACAGTGTTACCATTTTTCAAAGGACATATATAGGTTACTGTTGATTTTTGTGAAATGCATGTTTGTGAAATGCTTGTTCTTTTTCTTTTTTTTTTTAACAAGGTGGCAGCTTCAAAGCATAGTATTTCTGTTTCTCATTTTCTTATTTAATGCTAAATATAAACTCATCATGAAAGTTAGTGTCATTTCCATTGTAATATTGCCTAAACTTGATTTTTTTGGGGTGGCATATATACTGTATGAACACGAACTCTGCTTTATTCTTTGGTATGCCTTAAACATCAACTATTTCTGGAATATTTCTATTGATTTAATTGGCTTTATTTAAATATAAGAGTATATCATTTGTGAACGAAAACTGTAAAAAGCTGTTTGCTCAACTTTGCAGTAGTGCTGAGGCCTTAACATTGTTAATCAATCAACCATCTGCATTGTGATGCTCTCCCACTGGATCCCCAAGCTAGGTTCTTATGGAAGGTCATGAGGGTTGGGGCCATTGTCACATCGGGGGGCAAGATGTTCCACAGGGCAGGTGCAAAGGCAGAGAAGGCCCTTCTCCTGGATCCCACCAACTGGAATAATGAGCTGACAGGGCCTGCTGCATGCCTTCTCTGCCAGCATAGGTAGGAGGGGCCAATCCCAGTGTGATGAGCTACCATTGTTTTATAGTTTATAGCTGTGATAGACATAAAAAGCTATTGTTCTCTGTGTTATACAAAAAATGAGCTGAATAATATTCATACCCGGTTTGTCATTCTCAAATTGAATGGCTTTAGACCTTAGGTCTTATCACAGGAAAAGTTGAGATGAATGGCAATGTATGCATTAACTGGAATCTTAACATTTGCCCATTAGTACATCCATTTTCCATTTAATTTCACAAATTAAAATACTTTCTAAGACATCTGTTTGTTTAGTTCTCTTTAACCTCAAAAGCTTAAGATAGAGCAGAGGACCACCACATGTTCTATTTTCAGAGATTCCCAAAGCATAATGGGAGTTACAATTTTCCAGCATTTTTATAACTGACTGTAATTGTGACATATTTCTAATGATACAAGGCTTTGTCAAAAAAACAACAACAGATGTTGCAGATGATTTTTATGTTTTGTGCACATGTGTTTCTTGAGATGCAGATACTTAGAAAAGAAAATATTGATTTAATGTGATCAATCTATAATTGCTGTTTCACCAAGGAATATTCATTATTTCATAAGCATCTTCTTGTCCGAAATAACATACTGTATACAGATACTTTAATCCTTCTCCTTCCCACTATCCACTTTGTTTTTTTAATCTTTAATCCTAAAATCTTTTAATACTGTTAATGACTTCTAAATTTGTGTTAATTCTGTAAAGTCGTCTACTCTTCTGTTGTTGTTGTTGTTGTTGTTGTTGATATCTTCTTTGGGTGCTGCTATTTACCCACCATTGCTACCCAGAATTAACATGAGCTAGTCTATAATATTGCCTGATTGTTTCTTCTAAAATACCAGTATCAAATGAGTTAAGAGAAAAGCAGTAGAATTCATGTGTGATCCCTGGCTTAGTGTTCCTAATGAATATAATTATGGTCTGACTTCAAGTGGTGTAATTTATTTTTTATTTAATTTCTTTTTAATCTTAATTTTTGATTTCTTTCAGAATACAGCTGCTAACTAGTGCAATTAGTTTAACATAGGGTAATATTGAATTGTATATTGTATTTCTATTCCTTTTTGGAAATTACATTCAATTCCAAATTTTAATATTGCTCGGCTCAGCAGTACTTTTAACTAACAAACTTGTCACACATTTCAGAATATACTAATTGAGTAGTATCAAATGTTGTTGGCAAGAACACAATATTAAGTATAACATGGATGAAGTTTTCACTTAGAATATTTGAAACATTAAGGAATGATTACCATATATGAAAACATGATAATATTATTTATTTCTTGATCTAATGTATTAATTCAACAGACATTTTTCAGTAGATATTCTAATATTTTATTTAAGGCAATGCCTAGAATAAAATACCAATGAGAAAGTTAAAAAAAAAGCCTTTCATCTTAATATATAGTCATCTGTTGTGACATTTAAAGTCTGTTACTTACCCCCAAGTATAGCACATAATGACCACTCTCATTAAAATAACCTTTCTTGTAGTATTTATAATGTTGGACTCCTACTGGTAATATAATGAGGGTAGACTGCATTTTGATTGAGTAACCACTAGGGAGAAATTTAATTTAATTAAACTCATCTTCATTAAAGTATTACATTCAAGTAAAGTAATTATGAAGGCCTGTACAGTATAGGAGCAATCCTGCTGTTTAAGGACAGAGAAAGATCACATTAGACAGATCATAACTTCTAGAAAAGCTATTTCTGTCTATAATTATCTTCAATATTTGAAAAAAAAGTGGCCTTAAGAAACATGCACTGGCAGTACTTTCAATAACATTTTTAATTCATTCTTTTTCTTTATATTTTTATATTAGACAGCCAATGTGTGATATCATTCACACAGAGACAAATTGCACACACTTTTGTCACCTCTTGTACTTTGGTATCTTGCTTTTCCCTTTGTCTAAGGAGGTAAGCAATACCCAAGGTAAGTTTTAGAACCATGCTAACTATTAGTTGAAACAAACCATTCCTTTATATACCATGCAACTTCCTTTAAACCATGATTTGAGTTTTTGAGATACCAGGATTTAGTAATTGAAATGATAAAATGTTGATTGGGAGTAGAATTGCTATGCACATTTAATTATAGTTAGAGAAATATTTAATGTAACTATAGAATTTTAGAAGTGTTGGAGCTGGAAGGGACCACTTGGAACATATAGTCTAAACTTCTTTAATGTGCCAGAAAATCAATTAAACCTTGCTCAAGAATTAGCAGTTTTGGTCCACTTGTTTTTTATAGTGAAGAATAGTTAGAAAACATTCTCAAAATGCTTCTAAAATTATATACTAAATTTACTTCTAAATTTAGTGTAAGTTAAGCATTAAATTATAACCGATCAGTTTTCAGTTTTGAAAAGACAATAATAATCAGCTGAAATAGGATGTAATCATTATGAATCAGTGATATAAACCTTTGTAAACGTCCATGTATAATTGCTTTTCTTCATTTGCAGATAGTCCTTTGAAAAGTAAAATAGTTGTTATCACGTTATCTTTGATACTTTTGACTCCTTGCTAGTTTGTGAAGAAATTGTTATTTACATAGTGCTTTACAGTTTGGGGGTTGGTTTTGGGGAGAGGTTATGGAGTTCTACTAGTCTCCATAATTAATTTGTAGATGGGTGTGCCTATTCTATAATTAAGGTACTATACTTTTTCCTATACTTTTTTTAAATACTTTTTTTTGTCCAATTTTCCTTAAGTGTTAGTGGAATTATGTCTTCAGTCTTTGGCTCTAACCATCTAATAAACCAATTTCCTATACAATTTTATTCAGATCATGATGCCTCTAATAGCCTGTTGGGCAAGGAAGTCTGGATTACATTTCTGACTTTTCATATTAGCAGATGCCTTGCCTAAGTAGAGGTCAAGTTCATATAGAAATGTGATACTGGAATGGGATGCATTCATGTAGGAAGAGTTTTGCAAGTAAGAATAATTTTTCCCCAGACTAAATAATGGCTGTTGCTTTGTTATTGACTTGTATTTTATATTGTTCTGAAAGTGATTAACAGATACAGAGGCAGGAATTGTATACCCTTCAGAAAGTCAAGATATATTGTACTGTTATATACTAGATTATGATATCTTGATGTATTTTCATTACTTGTAAACATGATTACACAAAAAGTATTCCATATTATTTCACTTTTTTGGTTAATAGAAAGCAGCCATTATTTATTCTGTTACATTATAATGAACCTTAAAATTGCCATTTGTCATTAGTGTTTCTGTAAAATACTATTCTTTTTTTTAAAGATCCACTGACATATAATGAGACAAAATTCACTTTTTATGACATCAGAAAATATAATAAAAGATTATTAATCTATTATTGTTATACAAACATTTCAAAAGAAGAAGGCGTGAAGCGTAAGGAACACTGAAGAAAACGTTACACTACAATTGAAGCCACACTTTATATTTTCTAGAATTTTCAAATCCTATTTGATAGTTTTTGTTTGGATTTACAACTGACAAAACACTTTGCAATGGTCAGCTATGATGGTCAGTATGTTATGTTCTTTTTCTCTTGTATACTTTTATAGCTTCAGCAACAGCTTCTGATTTTATTTATTTATTTATTTTACTGTTGGACAGTTTTCTTCCTGTCACTCTCTTGACCTTTCTTGTGAAATGAATTGTTTGTCTGCTTTTTACTCTCCCCCCCCCAACCCCCTTCATCAATCTTCAGTTCTTCTGTAGTAGTCCCAGCTACTATTCGCTTTTCTTCAATAGGGATGCTTCCCGGCTGCAGGTCTCAGTTTGCTGCTTCAATTAGCTTTTCAATGGACCCCCTGGCAACTTCCATTGTTTCCTGCTGCTGGTTCTTTTTTCCTGCTGCTTTTTACGACTTTGCTTGTATTTTTGGCAATCACTGAGTTGCCTAGACTATTGTTTGGAGAACTACTAGTTCCCTGCTGATGTTATCACTAATTCCCAACAGATGTTTTGATAAATCTTTTTTCTTTCTTTGCCCAATTGTAATCATGTTTGTGTTTTTTGCTTTAAACTAGTTTCTTTAATGAAACCACCAGATATTTCCAAGTTTTAGAAAGAGGTCATTCTCCTCAGGTTCCATTAGGTTTCAAACAACGTGACACAAACAAAATTAGCAAGAAAACGTCTCCTATTTTGAAGAGGAAAAGTGTCCCCTTGAATTCTTTGTTTCGTTCTTTCTTAGAAACATTTACTTCTAAAGCTGCAGAAATAGAGTTTCATTGCAGTTGAATTCCAACTTGTTAAGTAGTCACCGATGTTTGCAGACTTTCATTGATTTATTGTAAATGTTTGGTTTTAAAAACTGTTCTTCATGTTACATGAAAAACTTATAGGCTTGCCTTTTAATTCCTCTTAACAGAACATTTCGATTGAACCAATGCTAGACAATTCTTAAGGGAAATGAGAAGATAATGATGTACCATGTAAAATTTATATTAGCAAGTTTCCTTATTTACCCAGGGGAACTTATCAACCAAGAAATTTAATAGTTCTTACCAACTTTCCTGTGGGATTTTTTTTAGTTATCCGTATTAATAGTGTTAGAAAATAAATGGTTGCCAGGTGTGTTCACTTTTAACTTTTTACTGTAAGGTAAAAACTTTTTACTGTAAGGCTAAACTGGGAGAAACATTAATTTATTCCTATTCAAAAAACCATTTATAGTTTGAAATACTGCTGAGAGGATTAGTTATATAACCGTGACTAAAGTTGCAGTTTTGAGATATTAAACTAGTAAGTTTAGGCCCACATTGATACTATTTGATCTGTATGATGCAAGTTTCTGAATCAGAACAAGTTAGGATTTTTAAAATTAAAAATAGGGAAGCAAATATTTTTTCTTAATATTTGAATCTTAACTTCTATAGGAGTATTTCTACTAGAACATACATGTATTCTGTGAATATTTCTGGAATGGACAAGGTTGTTACAAAAATGTCCATTTACTTTAATTATCTTGCTTGTAATAACAATTCCTTTCCATCTTTTCTGTTTCTTTCTTTTATGTAACCTAAGCAAAACTCTGTCTTGGTGATAATGCAATCTTTAAAAGTTGAATTTCTTCAATAATAATTTGGTGTACATCATATTGCCTAAGATATGCAAACTGAAGTAAGTATAATGCAGAGCCAGATGCAAAAGGGGAAATGATCATCTATCCGTCCATCCATCCATATATCCATCATTCTCCCCCCCCCCCCGTCTTCATCTCCCTCCAGGAAACTTTCCTGAAATTAGAAAAATACCAAACTTTACAGGAACTTTTGAAAATATCCCAAAGACTTTATGAAATTATGCCCAGGGATTTGCATGCTTCAGGCTTCTGGTTTTCATAACTTATTAGTTATAATTTCTCTAGCATGCTTCATTTGCTATTTTAAATTATAGTGCTTGGCTTCTATGATAATTCCTGTTGGCTTTTCTTGATTCTTTCCTGTACACCTTTTTTATTTCTGTTGTATCTTTGAGTGGTCCCTAAATGAACTGTTGTAAATAAAGAACTACCTGTATAATATTTTCCTCTAGAATGATAGTATTATTTTTAATATTTAATGTTTAATTAATAGTATTAATTTTGTACATGTCAACTTGATTCTTTAGCTGCATTTAACTTCATAATAATTATCTTTGGCTTTATGAGCTAAATCAATCAATCAGAATAGAGTTGGAAGGGACCTTGGAAATTTTCTAGTCCAACTCCCTGCTCAAGCAGGAGACTGTATACCATTTCAGACAGGTGGCTGTCCAGTCTTTTCTTAAAAACCGCCAGCAATAAGCACCCACAACTTCTGAAGGCAAACTGTTCCACTCATTAATTGTTCTCAGTGTTAGGAAGTTTCTCCTTAATTCCAGGTTGCTTCTCTCCTTGATTAATTTCCCTCCATTTTTTATTGTCTTGCCTTCTAGTGCTTTAGAAAATAAGTTGACTCCCTCTTCTTTGTGGTGACCTTTCAAATACTGGAATACTGCTATCATGCCTCCCCTAGTCCTTCTTTTTCTCTAGACTAGTCATACCCAGTTCCTGCAACCGTTCCTCATATGTTCTTAAAAAAACCCCTCATTCTTCTAATATGGCAACAAACAGAATGACATTAATTCTATTTGTTTTAATCTAATTTTTTAAAATCAATGTGAATCTACAGCAAAACAATATTTTTTAAAAAACCAGAAACTGAAGTACTCCTCTCTGAAAAGATAATTAAAAAAGAAAAGTAACTAGAAATAAATATAAACTCAGGTTTTAAACCTTGACCTCAGTTAGAATATTGATAAAATTTATCAAAACTTCAAAATATTGCAAGAACGTATGTAGAAAACAAGCATTTGCATTCTATCAAGAGTTTTCAATAAAATGTACTAGAATCTCCATAGCTTCAAGCACAAATATGTTCTGTATCTAAAATTTGTGCACTGATATTCCATTTTTAAAAATATAATTAAATATCACATTCCCATTTTAACCTTAGTTTCTTTTCCAGATATCTTGTTAATAACTTATGAATATTAAACTAAAACAGTGTTGACTTAAAAAATATGAGCCAATGTTCCGTTCAAAACATTACACTTCAACATACAGAGAATGGATTGGACATTCTTGTTATATGTTCTGTATATAGTGTTTATTAGTGCCCAATAAACACTATAAACAACTTTTTGTTGAATTAATTGAATCTTGAGCTTATAGAATATGAATTTAACATTCTTTAAATGCTAGGGAAGTGTGCATATTTGCTTTGAAGGGACCCATTCACTGTTATCTCTTTGGGTTTCCCTGATTGGAGGTAGGGATATAATTCTTTTTATTCTTTGATTACTGTCTTGAGTTATGTTACATTATTCAATATTCCTGAATGTTCTTTTATTGCCATCTCATGTTATTGCAATAATGCCTTAAGTACTATTACTGGTGTAGTTGTTGCTTCTGTATCCAAAAGAAACTGTGACGGAATCCTGGTGATCTGGGGACAGAGCAATACAAGGATGCAGTATCATCTGTATGGCAAATTGGCAGTGTTCTGTCCAAGTGCCTAGAGATTGTGAAGTACTGGAGGGGAATAACAGGCTTGACTCAACCCTGACAAGACTGAATGACTATGAGTTTTAAACCCCTCAGTTCCTAAAAATTTAGAATTTCTAACCTTAACTGTCCTGCACAGACTCAATCCCTCAGTGAATATTTTGGGAGTTTTTCATGGACTTACAGTTCCTGTTTGAGAAAGAGGTAGCAGATATGACCAGGAACTTTGAAAAATTCATTTTGTGCACCAGTTGCCCCTTTCTGGATTAAGAATGCTGCTCAAGGTTAACAAGTTAAAATTTTTTAATCCTCAGCTGCAAGGCTACTCATTACTGCAAGACTGCTATAAGCACAAAATGAGAAGACTCTGAAATGCCCGCAACAGGTGAGTGAAGATGACAGAAGTAGCAGAGATGAAAAAAAATAATTTGTTTACTAGGAGAAAACTCAACAGCTATATTTATTAGTGACTGGAAACTCCTTATGAACTTTTTATTGGAAAAAAAAGTTTTAACATTATTAAGATTTATTTTTTGAATGTTTATGCACCCAACACCAACACCTCTGTAGGGTTCACAGATAAAGACACATAAAACAATGAAATAAAACAGTAATAAAAACAAAGAATAAAAGATGGCACAAGTTGGACAATTAAAGCAAACCCATGTTACCCAGAAGGGCTTCAATCATCAAAGGCCTGAGTAAAATATCACCAGGGTATTTTTGAATTGAAGGGAAGAAAAGTGTAATAAGAATATGATCAAAAAATATACTGCAATATATTGGAGGTTTTCTCCACATTTCTAGTAGGACCATAGTGGTTAATATGTGTCTTCTGGGATTATAAACATAAATATGCCTTATTACTTTCATTTTTCTTTTTCTTTTTGACAGAAAGAGAGAAAAAATATTCCTTCTGACATAAATGTTTTTATGCTACGACAATTTTAGAAAACTTAATCAATTTTACTACCACTAAACCTAGATTAAAAATATGTGGCAGATATTAGTGTATATGCTCCATTAAAATTTTTGAATTGGTAATAATATGAAAGAGAGATTCATGAAAATCATTGTCTTTCCATTCCAATGATACCATTTCTGGGTAGAATAAAATATCACAGACTTCTCTGATATCGAACCAGAAGCAGTCTGGACTTCTGGCAAATGAATTTGGAAATAGAAATAGTATGCTGCTCCTATCTGTAGCTATAGTGAAAAAAAATCTCATGCTATTTCATTTCCATATATAGCATGAAAGACTAATCTTGCTCAGTGTTATATGGAATGTTCAGAAAATATAAATTATTTCTAGGTAACAGACCCTGGGTGCAGGGCAATTCATCTTGATTCTTTTACAATAGCCAATCGAAATCTTTAGCGAATCAGCACTTTGAAGTTGATTTATTTCTAATTCTCCATAGTAGCATGTCTTCAAGCTCCCCAATTATCATACTAGTAGTCAGCTGTGCTTTGTCAGGTGTTTTACAACTTTTTCAAGTACTTTCTTGGTGACCTCAATCTACCTCTTATTAATTGGACCCTAAATGAATATACAACTGAACCCAACCATTCAATCCTATACAATGCTGTTACTAATCTGGGACTAGATTAACTAGTAACTAACAACACTAGACTCAACAACTGCCTCGATCTCATCTTCTGCAACAATTTAAACTCAATTTATGGACTAAAAATAAAAGAACACTTTTCCAACAGTGACCACAGCATGATTGACTTTTGTCTCAATATACACCCTTACAAAAATCACCATAATGATGGGATACCCAATTACAACTTCAAAAAAGCCAACTATGATGTCATAGACACCTACTTCTAATCTCTTGATTGGCAAACTCTATTCTCTGGCTGTAACACTGCCGAAGACCATTATAACATTTTCTTGCTTGAAGTCAAAAGAGTTATTAAACTATACGTACCACTAACAACCATCAAAACCAGGAAAAACAAATTACCCATTTCAATAAGGAAGCTCCAATCCCAAAAAAAATCTCTCTGGCGAAAAAACAAAACTGGCTACGTAGCTAACTTTAAAAGCCGCTACAAAAATATATGCCACCAAATAAAGACTGAATACACCAATTATCACATCAATCAAGAGGAAAACGTTCTACGTATGAAATCCACCTGCGCCTTCTATAATTTTGTAAACAACCAGTTTAAAGACTCGAGAACCATCCCACCCCTAAAAGGACCTAACGGTAAAGAATGTAATGATGAAGCAGTTAAAGCCAATCTCTTTAACACATTCTTCGGCTCAGTCTTTGTAAATAGCAATGGCTCATGCCCAACATTCCCTAGTCGTACCACAAACAATTACAACGATCTAACACAAATAGAGTTCACAGATGATAACGTCGAAAAGGCACGACGTTGCCTAAAACCATCTCTATCTATCGGACCCGATGGACTATGCGCATACTTCTTAAAAAACCTTTCCACAGCTATAGCTGAACCTCTAAGCATAATCTTTGAAAAATCTTTCAGGACCAGCTCCTTACCTAAACTATGGTCACTAGCCACGGTCATCCCTATCTTCAAAAAAGGAGATCCCAGCCTATTGAAAATTACAGACCAATCTCTTTATGCTGCATCACCTGCAAAGTCATGGAATCAATCATTAACCAATCCATTACCCTCCACTTAGAAACAAACAACCTACTCTCTAACAAACAATTTGGTTTCAGAAAAAAATTATCCTGTAATCTACAACTTCTACACTGCAAAAACATATGGTCTACACAACTCGATCAGGGCAAAGCAATAGACGCAATTTACATAGACTTCTGTAAAGCCTTTGATTCATGACTTGATACATGACAAACTACTTCTAAAACTAATATCCTATGGCATCTCTGGACCCCTACATAATTGGATAGCTGCATTCCTGTTAAACAGACAACAAGTGGTCAAAATAGGGAGCGCCCTATCAAATCCTGCACCTGTTAACAGCGGTGTCCCCCAAGGCAGCATTCTAGGACCAACACTCTTTATACTTTACATAAATGACCTTTGCGATCATATTATAAACAACTGCGTTCTCTTCGCCGACTATGTAAAACTATTTAACACCACCGAGAATGCTGCTACCCTTCAAAAAGACCTTGACTTTGTGTCAGAATGGTTAAACAATTGGCAACTCCAAATCTCAACCAACAAATGCTCTGTCTTACACATTGGCAAAAAGAATCAGAACACAAAATACAAGCTGAGTGGACACAACCTTGTAGACAATCCTCACTCTGTCAAGGACCTTGGAGTACTCATATCTAATGATCTAAGTAACAACACCGCCAAAAAGGCATTAAGAGTTGTTAACCTAATCTTGTGTATCTTCTTCTCTGGTAATATTACACTACTAATCAGAGCATACAAAACATTTGCTAGACCAATTCTCGAATACAGCTCATCAGTCTGGAACCCGCACTGCATATCGGACATTAATACAATTGAGCGTGTCCAGAGATACTTCAGGAGAAGAGTCCTCTACTCCTCTGCTTGCAACAGAATACCTTATGCCACCAGACTTGAAATTCTGGGCTTAGACAACTTAGAACTATGCCGCCTTCGGTATGACCTAAGCGTAGTTCATAAAATTATCTGTTACAATGTCCTACCTGTCAATGACTAGTTCAGCTTCAACCACAACAATACATAGCACACAATAGATACAAACTTAAAGTGAACCGCTCTAAACTCGATTGCAAAAAATACGACTTCAGCAACAGAGTGGTCAACGCCTGGAATGGACTACCTGACTGTGGTTTCATCCCCAAACTCCCAAAATCTTAATCTTAGACTATCTACTGTTGACCTCACCCCATTCCTAAGAGGTCTGTAAGGGGCCTGCATAAGCACACCAGCGTGCCTACCATCCCTGTCCCAATGTTCCCTTTTATTCATATTCATTTTATGTATCCAAATCATGTTTATACTTATATATATTATCTAATACGTGCTTGACAAATAAATACTTCTACTTATACGTATACTTATACTTTATAACATGTTTCAATGCTTTAAACAAGCAAAAATTTAAACTTAAGAACAATTTCAGATCCACTTAAACTGAAGTTTCATAGGGACTTTTTGTTAATATAACTCTATGAGGTTCCTCAGAGATGGGAAAGAATGACTGGCTCAAAGTCACCCTGCTAATTTTGTGCCTAATTTGGAACTGCAACTCATAGTCTGTCAGTTTTTAGCCTAATGCCTTAACCACAACACCATATCTCCCTCTCCCCCCTCTCTCTCCCTCTCCCTCTCCCTCCTCTCTCTCTCTCTCTCTCTCTCTCTCTCTCTCACACACACACACACACACACACTGTCTCTCCACACACACACACACACACACACACACACACACACACACTGTCTCTCAGTATATTAATAAAAAATAAAGACCAAGAAAGATTGTTCATTTCAACAATCAAAAGTCAATTGTTTTAATCAGAAAATCCCTTCAGATTGTTAGCTCATGCTGCCATGAAGAAATTGTACCAGTTACCAAATTCAAAACTAAAAATGGCCATACTTCAAAATACTGTAACACAAGTTATATATTTCTACTGAAACTCTCTCTCATACTTACATTTTGTATCAGGATTTTAAAATTATTTATTTATTATAGTATGTACTGTAATAGTACATAAACTGGCATTTACCTAATTCTGATCATTTCAAAGTAAACATGCACTCTTATCCTGTGTTCATCAGTCACAAGTGCTTACCAGTTCTGGAAGAGAAGAGCAGGGTTTTGGAATCTAGTAAGTGAAGGGTTTTAGACAAAGTTGAAAGATCCAAACTGCAAAATTCCAAATGAAAATCTCTGGTATTTTCAATATCCAGATAATTTCAGTCCAGTTTGATAGTTCTATTTTAGAAAAGCTAAAAGTTGTATGATTTAACTTATAAAAGCTATTTTTTTCATACTTGTAAAATGATATAGTTTCAAGTTAGATGAATTTCAATTTATAAGTTGAAAAAGAGTACCGTTATATTATATTAACTGATCTGATTAAGCAAACTCCAGTAACATAACCTATTCTTTCTTGGATTGTAACACAGTTTTCCTTGTGGATACAATTGTATGATAATCATGCCCACATATTTGATAATGACATTTAAGAATAACAGAGTTGGAAGGAACCATGGAGGCAGGGGTGGGTTCCTACCGGTTCGGACCGGTTCGCCCGAACCGGGGGCGACCCGCTAGTGACATCATCAGAACCGGATCGATGGTTGCCGGTCCGTGGGGGCTGCCATCTTTTTTTTTAATTTTTTCCAATTATTTTTTTTCTGAGCATGCTCAGAAGGTGACTTCCAGCACTGTGCAGGCCTCCAGTCCCCTAATCATCTTTGTTGCCCTCTTTCTAGATGGGACCCAAACAAATTCTATCCAAGATGGGACTCTTTCTAGATGGAACCCAAACAAATTCTATCCAAGATGGGACTCTTTCTAGATGGAACCCAAACAAATTCTATACAGTGTTATTAGCCTCGAACTCTGTTCATTCACCCTTGGAAGATAAATCACACATCTTAATTATCAGCCCCTAAGGAACAACAGTGAAAGAGGCATGGTGTAGCAGCAAAAGTGTTGGGTTGGCACTGGCACAAGTTGTAGGTTAAGCTCAGCTGCAAAAGAAAACAGGAAGTGTGCACTGATCCATAAATATAATTGAATTTCCCTGCCCTTTCAAATGTCCAGATGCTAAACTCTAATTATAGAACTTTCATTTATCCCACATTACAAATTACTCTTTAGGAATTGTGCTGCTGCTAATCCCCCTGTAATTAATTATTACTAAATAAAATGTGGCTTAGTAATGCTGACTGTTACAGATCATTATCCCAATGTGTTGTCTGAAATCGTAAGAATGTGCTAAATAAGATGTTAATTAGAATCCCAAGATTAAAAAGTTTGGTCTGATGAATCGCAGCTTGGCCTCTTTTTAGTTTTCAACAATATAAGGAAATTTCAAGCGGTTATAATTTGGTGAAAAAGTACAGGTAGTCCTTGATTTACAACAGCTCATTTAGTGACCGTTCAAAGTTACAATGTCAGTGAAAAAAGTGACTTATGACCATTTTTCACACTTAACGACCGTCGGTCGTTAAGTGTGAAAATGGTCATAAGTCACTTTTTCACCACATTTTACAAGTTGGCCACTCCCACCCGGTCACACGACCGCCAAGCCACTCCCACCCAGTCACATGGCCGTCAAGCCACTCCCACCCAGTCACATGGCCGTCAAGCCACTCCCACCCGGTCACATGGCCGTCAAGCCACTCCCACAAAATTAAGCCATGCCCACAGAGTGGTAGTAAAAAAATTTGGAACCCACCCCTGCATGGAGGTCTTATAGTCCAACTCCCTGCTCAAACATCATTCTGGATAAATTGCTGTTCAATCTCTTATTAAACACCTGCAGTGCAACCACAACTTCTGAAAGCAACCTGTTCCACTGATTAATTGTTCTCAGGAAATCAGGAAATTTCTTCTTAGTTCTAGGTTGGATGTCTCCTTGATAAGCTTCCATCCATTACTTCTTGACTTGCCCTCAGATGCTTTGAGACTAGGTTGACCCCTCAAATATTGGAAGACTGATATCATGTCACCCTTTGTCTTTCTCTTTGTTAGACAAATCCAGTTCTTGCAACCACTCACCATATGTTTTAGCCTCTATACCCCTTATCATCTTTGTTGTCCTTCTCTGCACTCGTCTCTGCCCACTTTCAATATCTTTTTTATAGTTTGGTGACCAAAATGGATGCAGTATTTAGTCTTACTAAAACAGTGGCACTGATACTTTATGTGATCTTGATACTATTCTTTGTTGATGCCTAAAACTGCATTTTTTGCCAGCAGGAGCACACTGCTGGCTCATACTTAAGTAGTTGTCCACTAGAACTCCTAAATTCCTCTGAAAGTTAATGTTGTCAAGCCAGGTGTCACCTATTCTATACCTGTGCATTTGGTTTTTCTTTCCTAAGTGTAAACTCTTGCTTTTCTCACCATTGAATTGCATTTTGCTGGATAGGGCCCAGTATTCAAGTCTGTCTAGATCCTTCTGGATCTTGAGCCTATCTTCTAATGTTTTGGCTATTCCTTCTAGCTTGGTGTCATCTGCAAATTTGATGAGTTCCTCTTCTATGCCCTCATGTAAATCACTTATGAAGATGTTGAAGAATCCTGTGCCTTTCAAATAAGTTAAAATTTGTCATACTGATTTTTATCATAATGACATAATTTTTACGATATAGCTAACATATTCACATGATTTTATTAAATCCATTAATGAAATTATAAATCAGGAGTGCCCCCTCTTCACAAAGCAGAAACTCATTTTATTACATAAATCAGGGAATTATATTTACTGATATCTGTAATCACTTCTTGACAAGTATGTGGAGAAATAAGAGTTACTCCAATTTACTTAACCTCTGTCCTTCCTGATTAATTAAATTACTTAGGCTGGGACAGGCCCCGTGACTAAGGGAGATGATCAATGCCAATTCTTAAATTGAATATAAATTTTTATTTAACATGATTGGGACAATGCTGATTTATATATAATTCATTTTTGTATAGAATACAGATTATCTGGCCAAATGCATTAGTTTTTGATCAGACTATAGGACTGAAGTTTGGTTATTTGGATATCTCGGTGGCTTTTAGTACCATCAACCAGGGGTGGGTTCCAAATTTTTTTACTACCACTCTGTGGGTGTGGCTTAATTTTGTGGGAGTGGCTTGATGGCCATGTGACTGGGTGGGAGTGGCTTGATGGCCATGTGACTGGGTGGGAGTGGCTTGACGGCCATGTGACTGGGTGGGAGTGGTTTGGCGGTCGTGTGACCGGGTGGGAGTGGCCAACTTGTAAAATGTGGTGAAAAAGTG
>QLTV01004297.1:2159815-2194092 GCA_003457575.1 Thermophis baileyi | reverse complement strand
TTGCCTCATTGCCTCATAACTTCTGCAATTTAGTGACGTCAAAAGAAGAATTGGTTGAAAAAGTATTTTCCAATATTCAAACCAATTATAAGAATCACGATTGGCTGAGTGAATGAGCTATTCTTGCGCCCAAGAACCAATGGATATGCTATTTCAATTTAAGAGATTGCAATTCCCAATTCGATTGGCGTTTGCAATCACCATCAACAAAGCTCAAGGCCAATCTTTAGAATTGTGCGGTTTACATCTACACACAGATTGCTTCTCACATGGACAATTATATGTTGCGTGTTCCAGAGTCGGCAAACTAGACAATCTCTATATCTGCACAGATAATAGAACAACAAAACATATTGTATACCCACAAGCATTGTGAAATTAAACATATTACAAACGTGCGCTTTTTCTTTTCTTTCTTTTCCACTTAACCTGACTGAGCCACAGCAACGCGTGGCCAGGTACAGCTAGTTATGAAATTTGAGTTTTGCTCCCAATTCTTGTATGTTTTTGCCCAAGAAGAGAGATAAGAAAGAAAAATAACAGGATAGCAACACAATATTTTAGTACAGGTAATCCCCTGGATACGAGGGTTCCTTCAGCGAATTTTCACCAGATTGAATGTATTCAGAAAGGGTACTTAGGTTAGACATTCAAAACTGTGATCAAAAACAGCCTCTGTAGGCATGTGACTTGGATTCAGTCACTGCTGCAGCAGCTGCCATTTTTAACTCGGTGTCTTGCCTGGGCCATTTGGGCTTACGAGGCAATTTCCGGAAGCCACCCCTTTTTTTTGTCCCTGGTCACATGGCCAAACAAGATCCCATGTCTTTGCAGTTAGCCAGGCTCCCTGTTTTTTTTTTTTTTTTGGTGGTGCATGTAGGATATGCTTTTGCCTGGGCTTGAGAACTGGGGTGCTGGAATTGCTTTTGTAAGTATTTTAAAATATTCTTTTTTGTTACTCTATAATATTGTACTGTTTGTAAGGACTTTGGGAACTGCTGTGCTTCTGTTTAAGTACTGTATTATACTTTTCAAACTACAGTATTGTGTTTGTAAGTACAGTTCTTTGCAAAGATAGTTTGTTTGCATTTGCTTTGAAACACTTGTAGAAATGCTAGCCAGCATCTACACAAAGCATTCTATAATGTTGTTTGGTGTATCTCTTCTCTAAACTGCTGATTTTCAAATTTGCAAGCTATTTATATGAGTTTTTAGATTTTGCCTGGAGAGGCTTGTGGTGATCAGGACAGTTTTTTTTAAAAAAAGTGGTTTTAAATCTAAATTGCCTCCAGAAGTTGTGGGTGCCCCAGCACTGGTGGCTTTTAAGAAGAGACTGGATAAGGCATTTATAAGAAATACTCTTGTGAGAGCAGTGGGTTGGACTAGATGACCTCAACGTCCCTTCCATCTCTGTTACTATTGCAAGCTAAGAGTTCTGTAAAACCCCTCCCCCATCTCCCGCTGGGTGGCTGGCTGGAGAGCCGAGGTGGCGCAGTGGTTAGAGTGCAGCACTGCAGGCTACTTCAGCTGACTGCTAGCTGCAGTTCGGCGGTTCAAATCTCACCGGCTCAAGGTTGACTCAGCCTTCCATCCTTCTGAGGTGGGTAAAATGAGGACCCAGATTGTTGGGGGCAATATGCTAACTCTGTAAACCGCTTAGAGAGGGTTGTAAAGCACTATGAAGCGGTATGTAAGTCTAACTGCTATTGCTATTGCTATAGACTGTTAAGCTAAGTGGCAGTTGTTGTTTTTTTAAAGCAACTGCGAGTTCTGTAAATTACCGCCCCCCCCCCGCCGGGCAGCTGTCTGAAGACGCTTCAGCGAATGGGATTTTTTGTAAACTTGAAAAGGAGCTCCTTGGAGGCAATTTAGTTCTTCCTTCGGCTGTACCAGAAACAGATGATTGGCGGCCAGCAGGAAGTAAGTCAGATCTTCATTTATTTAACGAGCCATTTGATTCAATTAATGAATTTAATTTTAAATTCTGAGGTTTCAGAGACAGAAAAAAAAGCAAGGCGCAGAGCTCACAACCAACGAACCTGTTGCTAAAATTCACCTCTGAGAACAGCTGATTGGGAGTATTCCGGGAGCACGTTCCACCTGCCAATCAGCTTTTTTCTTATTTTCCTCCCCAAAAACTAAGGTGCGTCTTATACTCCAGTGCATCTTATACTCCAAAAAATACGGTATATTTCTGATTGTTGCCCATGTACTAAATTCTCTTGTCATTTATATTCTTTACCCTATAGTTTTAGGTTTGTTTGCTACAGCCTGTTCACATATCATTATTTATTTATATGTTTTATTTCATATGGTATACATTTTGTCAGGGAGATCTACACTTTACAGAGTAGTCCTGACAACCTAATTACTAGTTTGTTCTGTTTTGCACCTGCACACTTATCCACAGTACACCACGATACGTGTTTGTGAACTAGATTGCACCATCTGCCTAGTGGCTGGGTGGACAGGGCAGGAGCTAGAAGTGAGTGATGTGAACTCATCCCACCTGTGGTGCTACCAGGGCTCGAACCACCATGGTTGGCAGATTTAGTGTCCTTAAGCATCCTTAAGCCACCTCTCATCATTTTTATATTATTTATTTATTAAATATGCAGCTCATCTTTCATTCAGAAGTTTAAGGAGATGTATATAATGTTTACTGCCTACTTTCCCCACATCAATAAACTTCTGGGCTATAGGAAGGTGAATTGCCCCTATTTATCCTGTGAGTTTTCATGAGTCAGGGTGGGCTAGAACTTGGGTTTCCCCATTCCTAGTACAACATGTAAACCACTAGTATACTATACTGATTCTTTTGATAGTTCTTTCATGACTAAACCCCGAAAATGCCTGGATAGACGAATGGTTCAAGGTACCTTCTTGTGATCTAACTGCACTGTGGTGATGCAGTGGTTAGAATGCAGTACTGCAGGACTAATCCACTGCTCAGTCCAGGAGTTCAATTCTGAGTGGCCCAATTTTCCATCCTTCCGAGGTCAGTAAAATGAGGACCCAGATTATTGGGGACAGTATGCTGACTCTATAAATGCTTAGAGAGCGCTGTAAAGCACTGTGAAGCAGTATATAAATCTAAGTGCTATTGCTATTAGTGATCCCTCTACCAGACCACCTGGTTTTAACTTGGCTCTCTCTGTTTGGACAAAATTGAACATAATTAGAATTATGCTGGAAGAAGTGCCTCTGCATCCCTATCAGTGGGGATGGAAAGATTTCCCTTGTTGCCACTGTGGTGCTGATATCCAAAGTATTAAACATATTGTACAAGATTGCCCCAACATGAGTTCTCTGGTTCCCTAGAAAATCTGCATGAAGCAACACCAAAGGCGATCGGCTGGATAGATGAACTGTAGGAGTTTTATATATAATTACATGGATTGTGTGTATATATTTACATGTCTTTTGTCATATTCTTATAATTAGTTCTCATCAAATAAATAAATAATGGCTAAACTATCTTCTTTTTTGACCCATCCATATAATTTCTTAAATATATTTACATGGTTCTGTGTTAATTATTCCTTTCATTTTAATGCACATTAAAATATCAACATTAGCAAATATATTATAATTACATTCATATTATATCTTTGCACTATGTTCAATTTAAACTTTAATTTGAGTTAAAAAGTAGATTTAAACAACAATAGCAACAAAATTCCCAATCATTTATATTGGCCATCCTGGATAAAATGTGTGATGGCAGTATACTAGTCTCAATCTTACATATTTAAAAACATAATATAATTTTACTGACAGTAAATTTGAAATAGTTCACAAATTGTATTAATGATACAGATTTGAATATAGCATAATATGCTAATATAATATTAATATTCACATAGTTTTCTTAATACGGATGTGGTGGCTCAGTGGCTAAGACTCAGTGAGCTTGTCGATCAGAAAGGTCAGCAGTTCGGCAGTTCGAATCCCTAGCGCCACGTAACGGAGTGAGTTCCCATTACTTGTCCCAGCTTCTGCCAACCTAGCAGTTCGAAAGCATGTAAAAATGCAAGTAGAAAAATAGGGACCACTTTGGTGGGAAGGTAACAGCGTTCCATGCGCCTTCGGCATTTAGTCATGCCAGCCACATGACCACGGAGACATCTTCGGACAGTGCTGGCTCTTCGGCTTTGAAACGGAGATGAGCACCACCCCCTAGAGGTAGGAACGACTAGCACATATGTGCGAGGGGAACCTTTACCTTTAGTTTTCTTAATAAAGGTGGTTTTTCATCTCCTTATTTAGGACAATAGTCAAAAAATATTTATCACTTGATACATTTTAATATGTTAAATATCTGATGACAGAAGATCCATTTTTAATTAACTAAAATACATATCTGTGTAATATAGCAACATTACCAGGTATTCAGACTGGAAGAAACATTTGCTCTTCAGTATAATAATAAGCATTGTAGGATCATACATTTACCCTATGAATTTTACAAGAAACCATGCCATGTGAAAAATTATTTAATTTTCTTTTTTAAATGAATGTGGATATTCATATAGACCAAGCACTGAATAGATGTTGTTTTTGTTCTACTTGCACATTTTAACAGCTCAGAATTTTTACTATTTTACCAGCAGTAATGGTTTCATTAAGAAGCGCCTGGAGGCTATAATTGATAATCATAAGTAGCAGGAGCCCTGCATTTCTGACCTTATCAGACTGCTGGACAAATGCAATCTTACCCTTCAATAATGGATTCTTGTAATCTGATTTATTTTCTAGGATACAGTAATACAATATACAAGTTGCACTCTGTTTTGAGCACTCTTCTTTTGGAAATGGCAATGTGGGAGGTCAATAAGTGCTTTCTTCTATTGAACTGTGACAATTTTCCATAATGTCTATAACTAATCAATTTTTATTATATTTTTTTCACAAAGTATTGCCTATCTGTGAGGGCATTGTGGGATAGTTTTAGGAAGCAGTTATAGAAAAAAATTGGGGATAAGAAGTACAGCTTCTACTTATCAATAAAAATAATGGGAATTTTCTAGCCATTATTTCCTGGGTTTCTACAGCCTTCCCATTCGGTCATATTTTAACTTAACATCTGTGTACTTTATTGAATTTTAAAAGGTAGTAAATTATGGAAGACTGTAATTCTGTAGGAGTTTTCATGCTTTATAAATTTAATACTTGAGATGAACATAAATACTCTGTATCATGACTTTTCTTCCCATTACAAAATAATGCCTTTTGCTCTGTGGTCTACATACTACATGCTACACACAGTATTATTTATTCTGAGCTGAGCACAATATTATTTATTCTGAGCTCATACGTTAACAAAAGTTAATACAAAAGAAAAATGTCTTCTTTCCTTCTTTCCTTTCCTTTCTTCCTTCCTTCCTTCCTCCCTCTGTCCGTCCCTCCGTCCCTCCCTCCCTCTCTCCATGGTGTGAAACTAACACAAGATTATATGTACTTCATACTGTGTTTTGGTTTAGACTCTTGAAAATGTTAATGTTCTCTGTAGCTGGTTTTCCAGATGATGCTATAACTAGTTTTATTATTTTTAACAGAGATTATGGGAAATGAATAGTAAGAAACTGCAAGGTTCTGCCGGAGTAGTAAAGCATTTGAGAATTAACACACTAGTGACTACAAGACCTTTAGTAAATCATCACTGAATTTGTCTACATTTTCTGAGGTCTTCTAAGTAATGTCATGGACTTCCTGATTCAATCGTGAGAAAATAGAAAGGAGATACTATCAACTGTAGAGCTTACAGCAGAACACCAAATTCTATCTTTTTTAAAAATAACATCTAATCATGGGGAGAATACAATTGATTGTGTAGCTAAACAAAGCTACCTGACTGGTCATATGTCCCCAGATCAGCAGGGTCAGGTCACAGTTTATTTTGGATTCAGAAGCAATGATCACACCAGTATGAGTATTGCAAGACAGCATAAGAAAATGATGCAGTAACATGAGTCAATAATCAAAGAATGCATAGGAATAATGAATATTATAGCATAATCCAAGAAAAAATGTTCAATAACATAATAAATTTATGGTTTATGCCCTTTATATCAGTCAGGGAAACCCAAAGAGGTGACCTTCAAAATTAGCAACTATGCAGCATTCTCCTAGGTAATTCTGCATCAAAGTTTTTTACATGGAGGAAAAAGGGGGAGGGGATAACCCATTACTCACATCTTCTTTTGATGTCTTCTTTTGATGTTGTTATCTTTCTTGCTTTTGATAAGACCAAGGAAGATAATCATAACTTCTCCTTGGAAAGCTTTATCTATTGTTGCCAAGCATGAGACAAGTTTAAGGAACATTGTTTATACAAGGTGGTGATAAGAACATCTCAAGGTTTTGGAATTGAAGATGACAAGGTTCATGCTACTTTATATAGAGATTCCCATCAAGGGCAAAGTAAAATAGAATATAATCTAGTTAGAACTTTTTAGTGGCTAACACAAATTCTTGCTTAATTAGGTACACATACGGTATTCAACTATTACATCGGAATAAACAGTTCTATGTAGCAGATATCTGAAAAAGATACACATCACCATCAATTTCTTGTTGTCAATTTCTGGTAAAACCATTAGCACTACATCAGTTGGCAATTTCTGAAGAATTAAATGTGTAAGGTAATAAAGAGGTAATAAAGAACCTTTTTCATGCATAAATTCCAATGTCCTACTTATAGAAGTACATTCTGACAAATTGAAAAAAAAAATTCTTAGTCAGCAGAGGTGCAAAATAGGAAAGGGGGGAAAATTAAGAATGAAGCATGTATGTGTATCTTTGAATTTCCAATCTCTAAGGACAGCAGTATTCTTAATGTACACGATGTCTTCAATTTTATAAGTAACCAGTGATGACATTAATAAAGTGGTACAATCTTAGAACTTTTTTGTTTTTATCATCACATCTGATGTGTTGCAGTACATACTAGCAGCGCAATTATTATGGACAGTTTATAATTTTGCTTGTTCTTTCAAAATCTCCCATCATCTGCATCCTTTTGAAAATGAGCAGTCATTAAAAAATTAAAATACCATCACAAGGTTTCCAAGATATTTCTTTCCTATTTGTTTTATCCCATTTTATAAAAAAGACCACATTGCCGGCTTTCCAAATTCAACTGCTACACATGATAACAAGTCTGAGCATGAAATGGTATCTAAGCCAAAAACAAAGTAAAAATATATCTCCATCAAGAGCATGCTTAAGAGAATTAGCAGAGAAAAGATATTAAAATCATTATTAACTCTTGTGTCACTGTCACAAAAGAAAAAAAAGTTTACACTCAAAAAAGACATGTTAACAAATACATTAATCACAATGTTCTCTACCATTGAATTTCAGTGTTAACAGTACTCTCTGATAGAAGTAGTGAAAAAGATAGCAGAAAAGTATTATTTATCTTACTGCTGTTTTAAGACTCAGAGATTTAGTGATGCTCCATAGTGATTATTCTAACATTTTAAGAGTCAACCTAAATCTTGAATGTCTTAGCAATAGAGTACAGAGGATAAATAAACAAATTCCTTCCAAAGCATTAGCTAAAAAAATTAGTCTTAAGTTCCAGATCTCTGCAATTAAAGGAAGCTAATTCAGAAAAAGGCTTTTTTTTCTGGACAGAAGAAAGGCAATGTAAAATCTCACTTTCCTTACTGAAAATTAAACTCTTGATTAAGTAGAAGACATAGCCAATAGTTTTCATTTTCAAAAAGTCCCAATAGAGCTTTCATTGGAGAAGTTGTCTGTGTAGCACAGAGGTCATTACAAAATAGTTAAAAGGGATTCCAACCATTTGAGAATGAAATATCCAGTTGCAGACTTCTGGTTATGTGCTATCTATACTTCAAAAGCTATCATTGTACAATAAACTATATAGATAGTTCATGCTGCCTTAGTTGATATGTTGAACAATGTATTGATTCTAATGAACATTGGAAGACACTGATTATGTTCTTAATCTCTGTCAGTCAGATAGGATAATTGTTTCTTTAAAACTTGAAGAGTACTGTTAGGAGATGGTTGTTATAATAACTAGGAGTTGCCTGCTTTTTTCCATCTATATCAGCGGTTCTCAACCTGTGGGTTGCGACCCCTTTGGGGGTCGAATGACCCTTTCACAGGGTTCGCCTAAGACCATCGGAAAACACATATTTCCGATGGTCTTAGGAACCGAGACACCGCTGCTCTATCCGTCCACATACAAGTACCCGGGGACGGTGCGATGCACGGGCGGCCCTTGAATGCGCAGGCGCCGACGGAAGGGCCGTGATGCTAGCCCGCCATCTTGCTGCCATGCCCCCTTTGTCACCTCATCGCTTCTCGCCTGGCAACGTGCACGCGTGGGGAGGGGCCGGGGGTCACGGCGGCGGGGCGGGGGTCGTGGCATTAGGAAGGTTGAGAATCACTGATCTATATCCTCTTGAGCCAAGCTTGTCTTTCATTTTGAAATATACTTAAAAGACGGAAAATCTATTTTTCTTGTCTGGGATGCCACAAAATTAGATGGTGCTATATGGCACAAATTCTAACAATGCTTAAGGAAAGTACACCTTAACTGAATTCCAGTGAATTCCTACATGTTACTTTGTCTACTCCACATCAGTAACTTGAAATGATAAAGAATATGCAGTTGTTAGACAGCACTGTGGTTAAAAATTGCATGGAGATTCAGTCCTCCAATTTATACTTCATTTTTATTAAGAAGAACCATTTTAAAAGATTATAAAAATGGGGGAGCGGGAGCTATTACTTATCCCAGACCAAAATACACTTTTATTTCAGCATCTGGTCAGAAGGCCTGGCTGTAAAAGAACATAAACATACATAAACATCAGTACTGTACATGTAGTAGTACTAACTTAATTAGACTTTTGAACAAGAAAGATAAAAAAAATAACACAAGTAATATTTAAGATAAAGAGATAGAGATAAAGATAAAGAGTAGAAAAACAAAGATGATTGAATTTGCAGATATCTAAACTGACAGCCTTGATTAGAGATAAGATACTAAGTATAATGCCAATTGAACCTGCATGTTGACATTTTACACAATGAAATTAAGGTCTATGGGTATGAAGACTGGGAAAAATAGTAGTTGACAGAAAAAAATGAAACTTCTATTGTAATGATAAAGAATTTAATTTAAATTTATACCTATAACTGTTGCAAAAGAAAATCAGAAGTCATTTCTATATATTTTTTCTTTTTATGCACTTTTCCCTGTTTTTTTTACTTTTTTTTTTACTTTTCTTTCGTAAGCTAAGAGAATTTAAGGAAAAAGTTATTTTAGGTTTATCTATTTGCCTAATATTACCCCCATGTATTCAACCAAGGAACGAGGTTCTCTAAGGTCTGATTAATATTTGTTTTTTTAAAAAAGAATTGTTAAGATGACCCCACACAAGAGTTCCAACCAGTAAATTATTTTTCATGTAAACTTTATATATAGTTAATTCAAAATCATTATATTTTTAGCTTCTTTCTCCAAAGAGATATGGTGCATGGTGAAGTAAGATATTTGTTAATTCTGAAAATAAGATGGGCGTTGCTTTGAGAATTGCTACTAGCTTCCTTATCAATAAGAGAATATTTTCTTACAATAATCTTCATTTCCCTCTTCCTGAGGGAGGCTGGAAACTGCCTTGTTTCCTCCTCCCTTCGGGCAAAAATATCAGATTTAAGAATCTGCTTCTCTTCCAATGCCACAGAAATGAGAAAAGGTCTTATTTTCTCTTGAAAGGGGAGAATCATCAAGAAATTAGAGCAAGACATTGGAGAACAATCATGTCTCTTTCAAATCAGGGGAAAGTAAAACACATTCTGATTCAAGGTCTCCTAACTTTTGTTAGAAATTAAATCTGAGAATGCAGACTGGAAAGAAGTAAAGTTATAAAAAAATTGACAAACCTCCATTTCAAATCCCAAATTGACCTGTCCCCCTTCCCCAGAATCTGAAACGTCTGCAGATGTCTTTGGAGGATAGATCCATCTGAACCCTCAGTGATCTAAATTACTTATCTAAATTAGGTTAAAAGAAAAGGATGCCTGTCACTGCCAGGTATACAATCTGGCCTGCATCTAAATATGGCTTATGCATTGATCTGATGAAAATATAGTCTTACTGCTTTTGCCATAAGGTAGCACACCAATGATTATCTCTATTCTAAAATTATATGCTAAAATCATTGCTTTAAACCATGTCCCAAATGCAGCACACTTGGAAGCAGTCATTGGTGAGTCCTAGGACTTGGATTATTGGTTGGTTATTATGTTTTAAAAATATGAACTCCTTCTTATATTTTGTCTAGTGTCCCAGAATTTTATTTTTTTTAAAAAACCTCTTCTCATTGACAAGTTTTTATGTTTTGCAAGTAGCAGTGATGGAATTAAAATAGAATTATTCTTCTGTACTGTTTCTTACTGCAAAGACACTAGAACTATTCATTGGGCCCCTACTAGCTAAATTCCCAATGCACACTGATGACTGTATTTTATCAATGACACAAGAGCAATGTCTATCTGACATAAATAGTTGCTAGTTTACTGTTTGTTCTGCTCTTTTCAAAGGTTATGCCTTTTAATTTTAAATACTGTTCTAATTCTTATCCTACTTTCCTTCAAATTTAATTTTAATTTTTTGTATTTTATTCCTTTTAAGGACTGAATTTGTGGTGGTAATATTGTGATTATAATCAAATGAAATAAAACACAAAGGAAGAGTTCAAACTAAGATAGTAAAATGTAACTTAATAAATACTAAAATGAATCAAATAGCTTGGACCTCTGGTGTAAGTTTGGGTTGACTGAATATGTCTCCATAAACAATTGAGAATGATGACCTGTGAAGAATAAAAGACTAGTGATTAGACCAGTACTTCAGATGTCTCTGGAGAAGGAGATCAAGAGATTGCCCAGACATGCTCTGAATGGGAGCTTGTTAAGAGGACACCATAAAACAATGGTCTTTCGGAGGTTTAAGCACCAGGAACTGAGGGAGGCAGCATCTTTGCTGTCAGCAGCAACAGAGTCTTTCATAAGGGCAATAAACAAGCCAGATTGACTTTCTAATCACAATTTATGGATATTAGAACCCTTCAAAATGTCAAGTGGAATTTGACACCTGGTGAGTTTTACCATCTTCTTTGGATTTAAGAAATGTCATGTTATGTTGTGTTATGTTATGTTATAATATGTTATGTTATTATATTTATTATAATAATTTTATGTTATTTAGTTATTTAATTTGTATGCTGTCCATCTCTCCACCAAACTACTCTGGGCAGCTTACAATACAATAAATAACAGAATAAAACAATTAGAGAATTAAGCACTAAAACATAAAAGCATTAACAGTTAAAACATTAAAAATAATATTAATTAATTTTAAATAGACACTGAAGAATTTAAAATAATATACAATAGGCAAGAAGAAAATAAGGATTTTGATTTAAGACAGTTTGAAATGGATTGAGAAACCAGAAAGATTTGAAATATTGGTTATTTTTGCTGTAAGTTTTGAAAAACAAGTACATAGTTAATATAATAATGGAAAAGGATTGAAATGGAACTAAATCTATATTAGGAACTGATGCTTGAAGGTTGCAAAATATACATTAGAGGGAACTAAAGGACCAGGCAGAAAAGAATTAAAATGGTTAAACCAGCTAAACTTTTTTTAATATCACAGTTTTTTGTCATAGACTAAGATATTAATGATTAAAAAGATACAGATTTCAACAAATAAACTTTTAGAAGATAATATGGAGAATTTAAAAAAAATCTGAAATAGAGATTGGAGTTTGAAGGCATGGAAGACAACAAAATTAATACAAATAGGAATACAAAAGTCAAATCAAGAAAAGGACCTGGACCTGGAATCATGGTGACAAGAAATTCTGGATGACGCGTTTCTATGTGATGAAAAGGATTTGGATGTAGAACATCTATGACAAGAAATATTGGATAATACCTCTTTATGGGATTTATAAAGCATGCCAGTGAAAGATTTGAATAGTCCTTATAAATGACAAAGAGTGATGAAAGATCAAGTCCTGAAATGATTGAAAGGTTGACTATGCAGAGTAAAAAGAAGAAATATAAACTTGGACTACTTGACCATATAGATATTTCTAGTAACTCCTATTGGACTTTTGCTGAACAAGAATTGACAAGATGATTATTTGTGGATTGCATTAGTTTGTTTTTGCCTTTTTATTTTATTATGAACTGTGGTGGTGCAGTGGTTGGAATTCAGTACTGCAGGCTATTTCTGCTGACTGACTGCTGCCAGCAGTTTGGCAGTTCGATTCTCACTGACTCAAGTTTAAGTCAGCCTTCCATCCTTCCGAGATCAGTAAAATGAGGACCCAGATTGTTGTTGGGGGCAATATGCTGACTCTGTAACTGCTTAGAGAGGGCTGTAAAGCACTCTGAAGTGGTATATAAGTCTAAGTGCTATTGCTATTACTTTCGCCTTCTTAGTATGGCCTACAAACATGGGGATTCTTTTGTAGTCTACTATCAAGTATAACTAAAATGTGATACAATAATCACAACAAAAAATAGCATATATTTCAGAAAGCAAAATATGCTTCAAAAAACGCATTGCAGTGGTGGTATGGAATCGGAGAAAGAGCTTACCATCTTTCCAGACCACCTGATTAAAGTTTTGGAAAGAGTATCTTTCTATCTTGTAGAAATGTCCTTATTCTTTTAGAAATGTCCTTATTTAAGTTATTTTTAGGTGTTGTATTCCCTAATGCAGTGGTATCAAACTCGCGACAACACATTGTCACATGACATATCACAACTTTTTTCCCCTTTGCTAAACTGGGGGTGGGTGTGGCCAGCACATGACGAATTCGGCCTGCGGGCCGCGAGTTTGACACCCCCTGCCCTAATGTGAAAAGCTGGTTATCTCTTCAGTACTGAATGCTCACAGTTTACTAATAAAAGTTAGATTTTAGATTTTTTTTTAAATGAATGTTGTTTTCAGGTGATGTGGGACAGGAAGATGAAATTCTGATCACAATTATCCAATCATCCCTCTGCTTCTCTCTTTACCTCTCCTTTTCTCTCTGCCTCCCTTATTACATATAGGGAGAGGAAGATTCACACACAGAGAGATTAATAAGTAATTTCAGAAAGCTGCAAAGATTTTATGTTAGAGCAAAATGGAAAATTTTAATGATAGTAATAGTTTTTTACTGGAAATACTTTCATTCTAAGGAATTTTATTCTAAATAAGATAGGTTGGCAGACTATTTAATACAAGGGACAAAATCAGGATAGGATTTGTAGTAAAGTTAAAGGCACAGTTCCTTTTAATGACATTTAACTTTGTGATTTTCCTTAAAATTCCTTTCTCTTTCTTTGTTTCGATTGATATTTCTTGTTATGCAAATTAGTAGGTGACAAATAGGTCAAGATCAGCATGTAGATTTATCATGGTGTTTTGAATCTGATTGTTTTTACATAATATGTAACTATGATGATGCCAAAGACTAAATCATGCTCTGCTGTACTTCAGATTTTTCACATACATTCCGAAAACTTTTAATTTGCCTTCTGTTGATCCTTTATGAAGGAGTGGATAAAAGAAACACAGATATTTGTATTGCTAAATCTCTTGTATATTCTGTGTGGCGAAGACATTCTATCCTTTATATGGCAGATTATCTGCTATTGCCTGCTATCTCAAGTAATGCTGACCTAGATTAATGCTTTGGCTCACAAATTATGTGTAATCTTGTTTAGAATAATCTTGTATGATAAATTAATAGTAATTGCCTATATTCTTTACATCAGAACAGCTTAATTTCTCATTACAAATTGATTTAATTGATTTGAAAATAATATAACTTTTAATTATTACAGCTTTTAATGAAGATCTCATTAACAAGACCATCAGGTTTTTCAGTTGTTGCTAATAATTGCAATTTAAATCAAATTATTTTTGTATGTTTATGTTTCTTCATACTGCATATCTTAAAATATTGTTTTCAGATCTAGTGAATTTTAACTTATTCTAGATAAAGCTTGTTTTTTTTAAATATTATTTCAATTATAAATAGGATTTTGACCAAGGCATTTCAAAATCCTAGTTTTTGGACAATTTTTCTGTATTTCTACATTTCCTTGTACAGACATTTTCACACACCTTTTTTTTCTTGTTAGGTTTGATTTTCAAACAAAAAGGCAATACTGTGAACACTGTTATACAGAATTTGAAAGTCTAACTCTTGAATGCTAACTATAGTACCCTCCCTGTTGCTATATTTGATTAACAAGCAATGTTTAATGTTCTTTATAAAATAATAGAACAGTTTTTACAGTAATGAAATAATGAAATAAGTTTTTCCCTTCTGGTTTTCTCTGCTGTTCTCTATACCCATGTTCTCTTTACGATTATACATCCAGGCATTGGGATAAAACATTCACATTGTTGCTTAGTTTGCTAGGGGCAGAGATGTATCAGCAACATACTGATGATACCTCACCGCATGGGGACAGATGACCTTACTCAGTGGCCTCATGAAGACATTAAATAGGAAAAGGAAGAGTACCAAATCCTGTGATACCCTAAATAGTAGGGACCTAAAGTGCGATCTTTCCTCCCCAACTACCATTGACTGCACCTAGTCCTGGACAAAGGAAGTGAACCAGGACAACACTGTGCCTCCACGTCAATGTTGAGCAGATCCAGAAGGATACCATGTTTAATGATATTAAAAGCTGCAAATAGGTAGAAGAAGCGTCATGCGTGCAAGTGTGCGCACAAACTGGTAGTGACGGGATTTAGAACCCACTACTGGTAGAAAACGTCTTCAATTAGTATGGTAGGATAGTCCAGAATACATATTCTAGGTTATTCCTGTATAATATGCCTCATACATTTTCATCTCTTTTTGGAGCATAAAGTGCACAACACTCTTTTCTTTTCCTAGTAAAATGCAAGAATGTGAACTTAAATCCTATTATATGAATTATGCATCATTTATTGCCAGAATGTTCATTTCATGGCCATTATCAATTTCTACCAGTCCTTTCTAATTCTTTTTCTTTAAAAGGGCATGCTTATAATGCCTTTTGTTCAGTAATAAAATTTGTGAAGTGAGCGATCCAGTGGGGTTGTCTCTCTATTGCCTGTGTGTGGTACAAATTTTTCTCTTTGCTTGGATGCATTCAGAATAAAACCACAATTTAGATTTAAGTCTCTAATGCCTCATATTAGTTCCTCTGTCATACACTGAGAGATACTATGATTCATTAATCAGAGTTTTATACCTCATTAAAATGATGTGTTCCTGATTTATTATATTACAAAATAATTGTAAGACTTTCAGAATAAAATAAATGGATAATTGAGTGGTTTATTAAAACCAATCATTTAATACATTTATTCCTTTGTCATGCACACTTTAGCTGTGTCTGTTAAAAAAATTCATGTGATCTAGGAAGTTTAAACTTTAAAATTAATGATAAGTGATCATTTCAGGATGGTCCATTATGACTTGGAATGAATTTACAAATACAGTAAATCAAGTTATATGAAATAATCATTTCTATGTGACCAGCTCTCAAAGTGAATTTAGAAAGAAAATCTTCAACTTGTCCCATACATACGTAGGTTTAGTTTCAAAGAATATACTGTCTGTATTAAATTAATGCAGTATAGTTGGGACATTCATCCTTAATAAAGCCAATTTGGTCTAGTGGTTCAGGCACCAGGCTAGAAAGCAGGAGACATGAATTCTAGTCCACTTTAGCCATGAAAAGTAGCTGGTTAATCTTGGGCCAGTCACTCATACTCAGCCCAATTCACATCACAGGGTGGTTGTTGTAGGCAAAATACGAGGAAGAAGGTGAGTTGGATATGTTCACTGCCTTCAGTTATTTATAAAATAATGAAGGCGGAAAATTAAATAAATAAATAAACAAACAAATTAATAAATAAATAAATAATAGTTAGTTAGTTAGTTAGTTAGTTAGTTAGTTAGTTACACCACCAGTTGAGTTACAGACCGAGACTCAAAATTTTTGATTGATTTTGGGACAGATAGCAGATTTGCTAATCCATTCTTCTATGTCATTGTTGGTTGGTGGTAACCTTTCTTTACCATAAGCTTCAGCATACCACCAAATTTTCTCAGAACCCCAAAGCAGGTTGAACCCACTGGTGATGTCTTAAAGTCATGTTCCTTTGGTTTCTATGGAGGAGTCAAACAAGCATAAAAATTGCATGTGATTACTAGGCCCATTATGGTTGCCTAAACTACAGATACTCGGTTAAAAGATGAGCCCTACTGTGTAATGTGTCATAACAAATTTTTCGTTCAATACTTAAGAAATGTACTTCTATCTGAGGTGGTAGCCAACTAACCTTGACTTCTATTTCAGTCCTTTATCCAGATTTCTATTCTTCATTTTCTTCACCTCTCAGCGTTCATGGAACTTGTTAATTTTCAGCTTCCTTTTGAATGTCTTAGTTTTTGCTTAATGTGTTTCTATACATCTCAATGCTCCCCAAAATATGCTGATACATCCTTTTTTCCCTCAGTAACTCCACTTCCCCAGTTGTCAGCCTTTATCTCTTAGGATAGCTGTTCAAGGGAATGACGATTAATATTCATATAGTACCATGATATAAATGGCAGCATAGACTGTTATATAGTATCTGTATTCCATAGAAACTGAAATAGCAGGCCCCCAATAACACAAATCTTTGTTTAAAATTGAAATGTTCATTTTATTGTACATTCCATTACATTTATTAAATATGCATGCACTAAAAAATAGTAGCTCAAAGACATACCTGCTGTTTAAACAGTGGAGTCATTTTATTTAATTTTCTCATGGTGAGTAAACAGATTTTTTTTTTGTACAAAACTAACAAATCATAGATTTTCAGTGAAACTAGCTGGCAGTTATATTGTAGTGTTAGATATGAAAATTCATACATAGCAAGGAGAAATTAGAAATTCAATTAAGGCAATATGAATATGTGAAATAGATCATGTGACTGTCATATTTGCTATAGTTGTTACTATATCAAAGTGTCTAAATTTCAATTGCTTTGGGGTAAAATAGGAATTATGTTCACCCAGCGCATGGCAGTTGTACTGATGCCAACTGCTACTAAATTTCCATCTTGTCTCTTGCTCTCCTACTGCTTAATGAGAAAACTGCTGAAGAATTTAGCAGTTTATGCTTTGAAAAATCTGTTACACTGCCAATGAACCATTGTCTCCCATTAGTGCCACCTGTTCCAGCTGTAGTTTCAAACAAACATCTGAATGCAGAAGACGACATATTTGTCAACAGAAATCTTACTTTCTATTACAATAAATCAACCTATGACTACAATATTTTTCTCACCAAATATCTTAAAATGATACAAGAATATCAAGTTTAAAAAATTATGTCATAGTGATATGAAAATAATGAGCATGCAAAAATATACAGAAAAAAGAAGTTAGCAATCATTGTTAAAATAAAAGAAACTTGACAAATATTTAAAAGATCCAGCTCTTTAGCTAACATGAAAAAAATGAAAATGCTGCTAAGTAGGTATTTTGGAGGAAACTGTTTTCTTAAGCAGGTACCCCTGCTGTAGGGTCCTAGATACTAATGGTCAACTGTCCCATTTGATTTGGTAAAGCACTCATATGAAAGCTCTTGATGGAATCGATCTTATTTCGAACAATACATATGGAAAAAAGAATTTTATTACTCTTTGTTTTTGTTTTGTGATTCATGCACATCATAGATTTTTTTTTTAAAAAAATGTAATTCTCAGGGAAATGGAGTTGCAACTAATATCGGTTATAATTTTCCAGCTGCACCTGTTCCTGGATCAAGTGCAGTTTTTTAAAACATTCAAAAATAAGCAATGAAATAATAGTAGATAACTGTTGCTTGGATAATTATTGCCAAGCTACCTCCAAGCTATCTGTTATAATAAGGTTAGAACAGATGTATCAAGATAGTAATGATTAGAGATGCTTCACATCTCCTTGATCTAAGCTCAGTGTAGATCAGCTGTACACTGATAATGGAAGTCTGATCTAAGTAGAGGAATGATTTTGCACAGAGCAGACTGAATATTATTCATCCAAGTAGATAATCAGCCACCACCCCAAAAAAACTCAGTTTTGTTTTAACTGGACTACAACAGTATTTTTAAATAAAACCTGCAAGTTACTACACATAAAACTGATTCAAGAAAGTTACTGTTTTTGCTGCATTGATGAAAAAAATGTGACAAACCATATATTTGGATGAACTTTTCATGTTTGTATGATTTTGAGTTATTTTTAATGTGGTTCTGAAGGACTTTTAGTGATGTAAGTAGTGCAGTTTCTAGTTTTTTATATTTGAAACCAAAAAAAGAAAAAGAAAAACTGGGGAGAAGTTTTTACCCCTTCATTGAAATCATGTTTGTTGATGCTTCATAATGGCTGAAGGCTTAGTTCCATCTACTAATACCTTATGTACTCCTGATATTCAATAGTGAAGAAAAACATTATATAAATCCAGCTGTAGTTTTCAAGCATTCATGTGCTAGAAGTAATACCGTTATCTTATACAGTGATGCTATACTATCAATATAGAAAAATATACAGTAGAGTACAAAATGTCCCTTCCTCCCTTACTTTCTTCCTTTTTTCAGTAAATAGTTATATTATCATTTAATGGTTCAACATTAAAATATTTTGGATATGAAATAATTTGATAAATTGCAATAGTTCTAATATAATTTAACCCCCTATTTTTTCCCTGTTTTCTAAGTGTCTATTATTTCCTATAATGACTTTCAGTGATTTTCCCAACTTATATTAACTCTGTCAATCATTGATTTCTGAACCTTCACTGCCAATCATTCCTTTATATAACTATTGCAACTGGTTATCACTTTCTTCTACCTTATACAGGAAAATCATCCACAAGCACATAGTGCAATTGTATATCCTCTAAATAGATACTTATTTCTTCCTGACCCAAGACAGATATTCCCTAGTTGTTAGATTTAATATCTGCTAGATGATAATAAGAATCTAAGTTATACTAAACATCTTTCCCAGAATTCTGCCCTAATAATTTATATCTCCAAATGGAATAGAGAGTGCTTTAGATGTGAATAGGATGTTGCATTAATTCCAGAATTTAAGCATGATACATATAGATGGTTTTACCTCAAAATGCTTTGCATATACAGTATTATTGATACTTTCTGTCTTTCCCATCTCCTTCCTGTGCTAGATTTTTAAAGTGTTGTGCACTGCTTTTTTAATAAATGGCAAAATAGCTAACTTCAAATAAAATACTGATTTATTATAGAATGCATAATTGAAAAATTAATAGAAAGAAGGTGTGTAGCTTATTTTCAACAGACATTTATTCTATACTTATTAGGGTTTGAGGAAAAAATGATGTACTTTTGAGCTTATTATAAATTTTCATGCCATGTTTCTGAGGAAAAAAAATACAGAATTAAAATAGAAGAACTAAATACAACAGTTGAGCGAAGTGCTGGAAGAAGTGAACATGGCAGAGTTTTAAAAAACAGTACACTAGATTGTGCTTGCATCCAAACCTTGCTAGAATAATGCCTAAATGTAAGGGCCAGAGTGACCTTCTGCAACCTAGTGTTATTTCTTGTTCTATAATTCTTCTCTTTTTTATTTATTTCAGCAGTAGCATTATTTTGATCAATATTGGTTTGGTAGTGTACCTAATAGGCATTGGAGTCCTCCATTATCTGGAGCACTGTTAAATAAAATGAAATTGTCCCTGTTTTCTATAGAAACTAAGCTAGGGTCACAAAACCCATGAATCTGTGGCAGAGAAAGTTGTGGCACAATACTCCTCCCCTGGGAATTCTGCAGCAGTTCCTCATGATCTAATAATAAACATACCATCATTAACCTTAGCTCTTTGCTCCCAGTGTTACCAGACATTGTTTTAATTAGGCAAAGGAACATCATCCTGGGCAGAAAGTGAGGATCATCTATTACTTTAGAAAGGCGCATCACTTGGCTGGATAAGAAGCATTTCTTTCCATTTGAAGAAAAACTTCCCAAGAGCTTCAAACGCAACTCATTTTAAACACATTTTTATTAGTTTGACATAGATTTAAAATGATTTTGTCCATTTAAAAAAAATCTAGTAAATTTCCACTATCATTCTTACAGTGAGACAACTCCTTATGATTCATTAGTGAGCAAAGACAAGCCTAAGATTATGATATTTTATGGGTGACTAGAGACTACTCTGGTGATTGGAGAAGGAGCAGAAAAAATACAAGATTGATTTAAAACTGTCACAGTATATGTTTTATGTACTAAACATTCAACTGTATACACTTGAAGCTAACAGTTCATAATTTTATTAACACTCTTAGGAAGCTACAAAGTGTGACTTATGATTCATGAGAGTCAGATATTTTAATTAACTTTATTAATAATTCTTTTCAATACAGCCAATGACATTTTCACTATATCATTAGTAATGAGGAAATTGTATAACTATTAATTTACATGAAATTATATTATTTAAGTAAGCTATTTATAAATTTTGTGATAAACCAAAATGAGAGACAGTTGCAACAAATGTTCCGTTCAAAAAATAAGTGCTGTCATCTTGGATATGCAAACATTTCAAGAAGTTGTAATTTTTAATTTTAAAGGATTTTGTGAAAATTTGGAATAAATTATATAGCTAAATGTATTTTAAAAATGAAATTCATCTTACCACACCCTTCTGTAATCCTTATGATATTTCTTATCTTAGCCCAATAGCATTTAAAAAAATAAACAGGATATCTATTAATAAAATTATATGACTTTCATAATTAAGGGGACAATAATATATTACTATTCTGGCTCAGAACAAAATTCATCAATTTAAGATATGCTAGGTTTTTCATACTGAAATAATTTTATATTAAGTTAATAATTCTAAACATTTAAAATGTATAGCTTCTTAATAGCATTGAAGCTTTATAATAAATCAAAATCTATGGTGATATTACATAAAGATGTTCTATGCATTTTTATACATTATGTTACTCATAGGCATATTCTAATCAGCTTTACACATCCTTAAGCATCTTTAAAACTCTTTTCATTGGTCTGTTTGTGCCTGGGTATTTTATCCTTAGAATTTATAACCATACACAAACTGGGCAATGTGGTATATGCCATGCCATGCAATGAGATATGTGCAGATCTGTACATTGGGGAAAAAATAAATTCATGGCACAACACAGGAGAACAAATACGCCAGGACAAGATTCAGCAGTCCATTTGCATCTGAAAGACAAAGGTCACTCTTTTGAAGACAGCAAACTTCACATTCTGGACAGAAAGGACCACTGGTTTGAAAGCAGGGTCAAAGGGCCACCTGTGTTAAAATTGAAAAGCCCTCTCTCAACAGAGAGGGAGGGATACGATACCAGATATATCCTGTTTACAACACAATTCCCAGAAGTTTCCACACTCATTTTTACTCTGACTCTGGTACAAATATAAACCCCTATCGACTCTCGGAGACCTAACAATTAACTTTCAAAGTGCTAACAACAGATAACTGCAAATAATATAAATCTTTCCATTCCCCACCGTTCAGTCAGAATTGAAGAAGCTTCTTGGACAAGAAGTGAAATGTTTTCAAGAAAAAAACCTTCAAGAAAGTCTAGTTGTATTTTGAAAAGCACCTTTGGGACAAACATAACCTGGATGATTGAGACTCTCCATAGACAATCTTTTTTTTTAACTTGCTAGAATTAGTTGGTGTAGTTAGGCACTCTTTTCAACACAGACTTGGGAAAGGGAACAAGTTTATATTCTAAATTATATCACTCCTCCATTCTGATGATGATGACTGAAAAAAATATTAGACGTGTTCTTCATATAAATGTCGCTCAATGATTTAACCTCTGAGAATCCTAGACGAGTGGGATTCAGCCGGTTCGGACCGGTTCGGGAGAACCGGCTGTTAATTTTCATCTGGTTCGCCGAACTGGTTGTTGCAAGGACTGGCTGACCCTGCCCACCCTGTCCCTCCCCACCCAGGAGTCTCCACAGACCCAGGAGTAGGCCCGTTTTGGATGCCAGGTTAGTGCAGGGCCCGCGTGGAGGCTCTGGGAGGGCGAAAAATGGGCCTACTGGAAGTACTGGAAGTCCAGAAATGGGCCTCATTCCAGCCTCTGGAGGGCCTCCAGAGCCCGGGGGAGGCCGTTTTTGGCCTCCCGGAGGTTCGAGAAGCCTCTGGAGCCTGGGGAGAGCAAAAAAATGGGCTTACTGGAAGTACTGGAAGTCTGGAAATGGGCCTGTTTCCAGCCTCCGGAGGGCCTCCGGAGCCCGGGGGAAGCTGTTTTTGCCTTCCTGGAGGCTCAAAGAAAGCCTCCGGAGCCTGGGGAGGGCGAAAAACGGGCCTACTGGAAGCATCCAAAGTCCAGAAACGGGCCTGTTTCCAGCCTCTGGAGGGCCTCCAGAGCCTGGGGAAGGCCATTTTTGCCCTCCCAGAGGCTCGAGGAAAGCCTCCGGAGCCTGGGGAGGGCGAAAAATGGGCCTACCGGAAGTACCGGAAGTCCAGAAATGGGCCTGTTTCCGGCCTCCAGAGGGCCTCCGGAGGCCAGGGGAAGCTGTTTTCGCCCACCCGGAGGCTCGAGAAAAGCCTCTGGAACCTGGTGAGGGCGAAAAATGGGCCTACCGTAATACCAGAAGTCCAGAAATGGGCCCATTTCCAGCCTCCGGAGGGCCTCCGGTGCACGGGGGGGCGTTTTCGTCTTCCTGGAGGCTCGAGGAAAGCCTCAGGAGCCTGGGGAGGGTGAAAACGCCCCCCCCCGCCGTGGTGCAGGAGGCCGAGTAGGCCATGCTCCCATGGCCACGCCCACCCAGCAACCGGGCAGCGAACCGGTTGCTAAAAATTTTCAATCCTACCCCTGATCCTAGATGAGATACTCTGGCAACTTCAGTCATTCTTTTTGTGGCAATTCTCTTGCTCTCTCCACCCCTTCCTTCATTTGATTTCTTACTAGACTGATAAGAGTTTCACAAACACAAGTATAAATCCTAATTTTAATTCACCAGTGGAAAATCCTCAAGGAAAGATATGATCTTGTCATAATTACAGAAAATAAATCCTGGTTGGTTTGCCTGAGCATTAACACCTTGTGTTTTTTTTTTAAATCAATTATCTATTTATTGCTTCTCAAGTCAGGTTTAATTCTGTCACTCTCCCCATGTACAAGAAAGGCAATCCAGCTATCTCTGAATTAATTGTTAATAATTAGCAAAATATATGCCCAATTTTTATATCAATAAAATTTTTAGATTGTATGTATTCAAAGAATCTCTTGGCTCCCAAATAAGCAAGTTTAGATAAGGATATCTCTATGGATCAATATGCAATTTGCAATATGCATGTATTATATGTAATATTGCAATATGCAATTTTGCATCATTTAGCAGCAACTACTCTAGACAATAAGTTGCTTTTATTGATTTAGGAACAGCAGTTAATTCAATTTCTGGTGAGATATTATTAGATAATATGTGACCTGTTTGGTCACTGTTTCAGAGACATTTCCTTACTAAATAGAGAAACAGAATGACCACAGATAGGCAGTAAAAAAAGCAGTGGAGCTGGAGTAATTTCTGACTTTTCGTTGGCTTCCTCATTGACTTTTCTTGTAGGAAACTGGCATGGAACATTAGAAATGACCATGTGAGTTCAGTAGCATGGCAGCAATGAAGTGGCTGAAATTTTGCTAAAATATCAATCCAACATGACTTATGACTCCCAGGTTTTGGATGCATTCTATAAGTTATCCATTTGAGGTATTTTGATTCAAAAATTGTTGCCTGTGATGCACCGTTTCAACCAATTAAAGGTTACAAACAATCAGATAGAGTTTTACTAGTAAAAGAGATGGAGGAAATTAGGTATTGTGTTTATTGAATATTGCCATCTAAGTTTAATAATTTTAATATTTTAGTTTAATAATTTTTAGTTTAATAATTCTGTTGCATCAAAATAATATACGAAGCTTAGAGGAAGTTTTAATGGTGATTTACCAGCCAGTCCCTAATTTTATAGGAGAAACAGGACTATAATTTTGTCTTCTTATTTTTCAATTTCTATGTAAATGAATCATTGTGTCTCTTTCTAACCCAGCATGTCACCCCCTACAATACTTGCCAGCCATTCTATTTCAGTTCTCGTGTATGCACATGATGTGGCCATTTTAACTGTAATCCAAATGGAGCTCCATAGATGCCTTGTTTTAGGAAATTTCTTGCAATCAATTACTCAAAAATTAAGGCTCCAATTTTCTCTCAAAGTCCCCTGTTAAATGGGAAATTAGTGAAAGATCATTTGATGAAGTTAAGGGCTTCAAGTATATTAGCATCCAACTGAAAACCTGCTGGAATAACCATTTAAATGACCTTTCTACTAAAGCTAAAATGTTTCCAACACAGTGTTAAAATAGGCTAGTAATCAAGGCAATAATTACACTCCTGCAGTAATAAAATTGCATAAACAAAGGATCTGGGCTTGTTGCCATACAGTGTGCAAATTTCTGTTTACCTTAGGTGTTTGATCTTAGTTTCTGAAAGTGATATTCATGTCTCTTACTCAGTTTCAAATGCCCTTGTTCATCTAGAGCTTGCTTGCATTTTTTTTAGCTGAAACAAATTATCCTGGGCAGTCTTTTGTTCGTTTCAGCTTATTGGAGGCATCCCTGAAGAGGCCAATTGATTCTATGTGTTTTGTATTTCTATTTGTAAGCCATCTAGAGTCAATGGAAATGGACAGTTATAATAAAGTAGTAGCAATAGTAGTAGTAGTAGCAGCAACACCAGCAGCAATAGCAGCAGTAGTGAGGCACTTTATTGTTTGTACATTCACAAACTGCCAGGATTGTTACTGTAAGAAATGAAAACAAGAACACTCTCTCTCTCTCTCTCTCTCTCTCTCTCTCTCTCTCTCTCTCTCTCTCTCTNCTCTCTCCCTCCCCCCCTCTCTCCTTTAGCTTTCTTTGCATTTGGTTCTGTAAAACTCATTACATTACTACTACTATCAGATTTATTTCCCTGTCTCTAGATGACCAGTAGTTTTAGTTGCTAGTTCATTATAAATTGAACAGAGTACAATGTTTTTGCATCCCTTATTATCCCTGCCACACTCTTTTATTACTTCCTGTGAAAACATTTCAAAATTTCTAATGGAAACTTTTTCTTCTAATTTATTTCTCAATATTTCCCAATAATGTTAATATCAAATACAAAGGGTGCTTTATATTACAATCAGCATTCAAATTTCTTACATCTATTTCTTGTGTCTTTTGCATAAGAAATAAAGTTTTTATGTATTCATTTTGGTCATTGCATGACCTGCATGAGTTGCTTGCCTTTGGCTGAGAACTAATCTTTGTATTGAATTTAAATCCATACAAGACGGAAGTGCTGTTGTAAGAAAAAAAACCTGAACTTTGATATTATAGTGAAGCTTGTTTGGAATGGGTTTCTATTCCCCCAGAAAGAGCGGAGTGATTATTTGTGAGTTATTGATGTCACATTATAACCAATGTGTCAAAAATAGATTAGTAAAACTTTTCTCAGAAACTTGTGGGATATTCTTGCTATATTGGTAGCTATTTCTTGATATCCGTAAACTGTTAGAAAACTGCATAGTTCTTAAGAGAGTGTTAGGTAAATCACTACCAACTATCTAATTGTGCTTCCCTTCTCTTTTGTGGTTGCTTTAATGTTTTTATATTATTTTTAAATGTTTATTTTACAGAGGAAACGCAAGTGAAGGCCAGGTAATTGTTCCTTATATAGACTGGCCAATTTGCATTGGGTCTAAGAAAATGCTGATTAAACAATGATTTATATTATATTAATTTTGATTATAAATTATTTTGCAAAGTACAAATTCAGTTATAAAATTATTTTTTATATTTTTGTAGACTTTTGTGGAACTTTCATAATATGCTGTAATCCACACATACATATACAAGAACATACGGAGCAGGGGAGTGGGGGAGAAAAACAGCATACACTGAATAGTACAGCCAAGGAGCTGGCACTGAATAGAGGAACATACAGTGTATAGGTTAGAGTCCAAGTCCAGATGGGAGATTCCATGGAAAATTGTGGACAATAATACAGCTAATATGCTATACTGTTTTCAGATCCAGAGAGATAGGCAGGAACTGGCCAGTTAACCAGACATCGTGATAGAAGACAAGGACCAGAAGACCGCAGTGATGATAGATGTAGCAATGCCAAGTGACAGCAACATCAAGAAGAAGCAATATGAGAAGATGGAGAAGTACTATTGTCAGAAAGAGCAACTAGAAAATATATTGAAAATAAAGGCCACAATGGTCCTTTACTTGATAAAGTGGTAGAAGCATTCATGGCTCTGATGCCTCAACTGGGAAGGTTACTTCAACAGATTCCAGAGTTCTCTGTCCAGGAGACTGCAATGCTAGGAACAGCTAAGAATCCTTCTTTCAAGTATCTCAAGAAAGTGGCTGAAGAGCTACTATTCCCCATTCCCCAAATATTCTATTGAAAACTTGTAGCCCAAAAAAGATACAGATACTACAGAAACAGAAGAATTGCCAAGCTGCCACTATGGCAAATTAAACAGCGCTACCTTTCAGTATGACCAAACAGTGTATGTAAGGATCTCTTTATACCAGAAAAAGCTTCTGAACCACCACCCCCAAAGAACATGAAACAAATGAGAATTAAGCAAAATGAATTCTAATAACTCTTTGCTAAACAGTAAGAAAACAAGCATTAAAATAAACATAGAATTACCTACAAGACGATGTTGAATAATATAGGTCTTCATTAAAATTCTAAATTGCAGTGCAGAAAGGACAGAATAATAAGATTGCAGTTTATAAAAATGTATTGCATAAAAACAATCAATACATACTTTTCAGGAAAGATAGTTTTAATTTTTAGGACTTTCTTCATGGTCTTACAACTCTGTTCATTTCCAAAGAATATCATAAATGAAAACTTTTTATTCAGAATGAAATTATTATTTTACAATAAGCAAAGACACTAATGTGTGTCAAAAATAGGGCTAACAAAATTTAAATGAACTTAAAGAATGCACAGGGATGAATAATCTGAATACTGATGTACCCTTTTATATATCCAAAATATATAAAGGATTGGAATCAAAACTCATTTATTTCACCTGTTCTGTGTCACAAAAGGATTATGACTTCCATGTAAACTTCATTTTAAAAAATGTAAAAGAAATAATTTTATACAAGAAAAATTATTAATACAAATTTAGATATTTAGGAAAGCTATTTAAATTTGTTTACGATAGCAACCCATTTGGAAACAGACATGTAAATATCAAATACATGAATTACAGAATCCATGGCTGCTAAATTATGTAAAGAATGTGCAAAAACATGTCATTTGCCACCTACTGCACTTTTTTTCTAACGAAATGAAATAATTAACCAAGCATTGTTTAGGAATGGAGAAGGTACTTTCTTCCACCTGTCATGTGATTTCCTACATGTATAGAATATACTTGTGACTGATAATCTGTCATAGGTGAGTGGGAAAGAGATGAGAGAAGAACCACAGAAGACATGCAAACATAGATGGGGCAAAGGAAGTTAAAATGGGCTAAGGAAGTGGCATGAAATGGAAGAAGAAGGGGAAAAAATGTCTAGCAAGAAAAATGGAATTAATCAGTCTTGGACTACTGAAGAGACACAGGTCCAGTGGTGGGATTCAATTTTTTTTACTACCGGTTCTGTGGTTGTGGCTTGGTGGGTGTGGCTTGGTGGTCATGTGACTGGGTGGGCATGGCTGGGTGATCATGTGACTGGGTGGGCATGGCTAGGTGGTCGTGTGACTGGGTGGGCGTGGCCAACTCAACATCACTCAACATGCCTGGCCCCACCTCCCAGCCTCAACAAGATACAATCTCTATTTATTTATTACTACTGAACATCACTTAACGGTGGCAAGGAAAATCACAAAACAGAGCAAAACTCACTTAAATCTTGCTTAGCAATGAAAATTTTGGCTCAGTTGTGGCCATAAATCGAGGACTACCCCTAATGAGAATGTAGGATAAGGAGCCTACTTTGCTCACTCCTTTGGGGTGACTTTCAAGAAACATTTCAAGATGAAAGATTTTGGGCGCAGGTGGTGGTGTCACCGAAGCTGGTGTCGGTTGGTGGGGCAGCCGCACTCGGCCGAGGGCTGCCAGAGGGAGGCAGGGAATCTGAACAAGGGCAGCGCTCCCGGCGAGAAGGCCCTTCAGTCGCTTCTCAGGTGAGGAGACGGGTGCTACCCTGCTCCCTTGAGCGAGGGGGAATAAAGAGGCCAACCAGCAGGCCAAATGTTCACTCACTCGCTTGCTTTGCTGTCCTGCCTCTGCTCTTGCAATCTGCCTTTTCTCTTCCCGGCTCCCCTCATCCCAGAAGAACTCTCCTCTCTGCTAACAGCAACCCCCTTCTCCCTCTCCCTCCTCGCTGCCGGGCGATCCCATGTGAAGAAGGGCTCCACGGCTGTACTTTTTAAAAAGGACTTTTAATGAAACCTCCAATGCTGCGGCCAAGATCCAATCCCGAGCCAAAAAAACCAGCTCTCCCTCTCCACCCAGCGTGTCTGCTTCCTCTCGCTAAATTGGGCCTAGAGCCTGAGGGAGGATGAGAAATTTAACGGACGGGAGGGGGGAAGGACAGAAAGGCAGCAGAGCAAGGTCCATGAAGTTTCTTAGCTTAGACCAGCAAAAGGTGGGCGGCGGCAGGGAATACAAAGGCCAACTGGAGAGATGGCACAGCGCTTGACCATCCAGGCTTCAAAGAAAAATTTGCTTCAGGACAAGGGGTGCAACCTGCTTTCTAAAACAGAAAATCCTGCTAAGCTCCAGATCCTACAAAACAAGCCGCGGTGGTTCAGTCCAGCTCCTGCCTTTCTAAACCTCGCCCCACCATCCGGCTTGCTTCCACTGCGAACTTGCTGGCTCGGCTCACTTACCTCCGTCCTGTTTCCCCTCCTTACTCACTCTCCCCGCTTCTTCCCCAACAACTGCCTCTTTCTTCGCCCAAACATACACACAGAGCAAACACGGACACATCTCACGGCTGTCTCCTTGCAGAAGGTCCCGGCACCATGAGATGTGCGCGTGTTTGCTCTGTGTGTATGTTTGAGGCCGAGAAGGAGGAGACAACTTGGCCGAACTTTTCTGCGAAGGGGCAGCGAAGCTGTTCGGAAGGCAGCCGCCACAGCCTGTCCCTTCTCCGCCACCTGGCTTCAGCTTACGGAGCAACCGGGAGAGTCGAGCCCTTTTCCTTTGGCAGCGGAAGCCCCACTTGGCTGCCTTTGCACAGGGCCAGATGGCGGGCAGCATTGAAGTACCTTAAAGGGACAGGCTGTGGCGGCTGCCTTCCAAGCAGCTTCGCTGCGAAGGGAGTTAGAAAAGTTAGGCCAAGTCATCTCCTCCTTCTCGGTCTCAAACATACATACAGACCAAACGCGCATACATCTCACGACGCCAGGACCTTCTGCGAGGAGACGGCACATGGGCGAGCCCTCCGGCGCCGTGAGATGTGTGCATGTTTGTACGTTTCAGGCCGAGAAGGAGGAGACGACTTGGCCGAACTTTCCTGAGGCAGCGAAGCTGCTCGGAAGGCAGCCGCCGCCTGTCCCTTTATGATCCCCTCTTCCCTCCACCACCTGGCTTCAGCGTGCGGAGTGACCAGGACCGGGAGAGTCAAGCCCTTTTCCATTGGCAGCGGCAGCCCCGCTTGACTGCCTTTGCACAGGGCTGGACGGCGGGCAACATCGAAGTATCTTAAAGGGACAGGCTGCGGCGCCTGCCTTCCAAGCAGCTTCGCTGCGAAGGGAGTTAGAAAAGTTTGGCCAAGTCGTCTACTCCTTCTCAGCCTCAAACATACATACAGAGCAAACACGCACACATCTCATGGCACTGGGACCTTCTGTGAGGAGACGGCGCGTGGACGAGTCCCTCCGGCACTGTGAGATGTGTGCGTCTTTGCTCTGTGTATACGTTTAAGGGCGAGAAGGAGGAGATGACTTGGCCGAACTTTTCTAACTCCCTTCGCAGCGAAGCTGCTCGGAAGGCAGCCACCAGAGCCTGTCCCTTTAGGCACAGTGAAATTTAGCAGCCATGAGCCGCCGCTTTCCTCTAAGTTCCATCCAGAAAGCGCTGTAGAAGAGAGAAGCAGCCAGGTTGAATGCTGTTTCTCTCTGCCGCAGCGCTTTCCGGATGGGACTTAGAGGAAAGCGGCAGCTCACAGCTGCTAAATTGCACAAGACGCTCTCCCAGCAAGAGCAGCAGTGGAGAGAAGCAGCTGCTGATCCAGAGAGCACATGGAGCATCTCTGCGAGCAACCGAGGCTCGGCAAGGGATGGAAGAAGCAGCTGCAAGATCTCCCCTGCAGCGCTTTCTGGATGGGACTTCTTACAGGTAAAAAAAACTGTCCGGTCCATTCCCAAACTGCTTTGCCCCTCCTGCACCCACCCCCCATGGCCTTTCGGCCTAGCACGGCAGGCCACAGGCCGAATAAATTGCTTCGGCCCGCAGGGCTGCCTTTGAGGCCAGAGGGATGGGGCGGCATCTTGGCAGAGGCCCGGGGCAAGGCCGGAGTGGGAGAATGACGTGTTCCTCGACCCGGCCAAGGTGGGCGGAGGCTCCAGGGCAAGGCTGGAGCGGGCGAGTGGCGCGTTCCCCAATCCGGCCGACGCAGGCGAAGGCTCCGGGGCAAGGCCGGAGCGGGGGAATGGCGTGTTCCCCAATCCGGCCGAGGTGAATGGTGAGCGGGCGGAGGCTCCGGGGCAAGGCCGGAGCAGGGGAATGGTGCATTCCCTGACCCAGCTGAGGCAAATGGCAAGCGGGCAGAGGCTCCAGGGCAAGACCGGAGCCAGGGAATGGCGCATTCCCCGACCGGCCAAGGCGAACGGCGAAGCAAGCCAGGCAAGCTCTAGGGATGGTGGGGGGCAGCTAGCTAGGCCGCAGCGCCACATGGTATCGAGGGTCATATTGAGGGTCATCTAATTTGAGTAGTCCCATTATTTGGCACAATATCGTCAATTACTTCACAATTCTGTAGTTATTAATATATGCAGTAATACCAGAGTATTATTGCCTTTTTGCTGCAGTGTTAAATGATTCCTTGGTTACTATCGCTAAAGTTATCTTTCACCTCTAGAATTTTCTATATCACTGTGGCCAAACATTGGTGCTTGTTTGCTTTAACTAGTCACTAGGATGACCTTCACTCACATACACTCAGCCTATTCTTTGTTCAGGAATAACATGGAGATTTCAATCTGATCTCTCCAGGTTAAATCCAGTATCTTAAGATAACATTACAGATGTTACTATGGCTATCTTAGGGTGGATGTTATACTAGAAATTTATTTTCCTGGTTATAAAGGTATATAACAGTGGTTCTCAACCTTTCTAATGCCGCGACCCCCCCGTGACCCCCCCACCGCCGCCACGACCCCTCGTGCCTGTCGGTCGCCGTAGAGCCGGTCGCCAAGGTAGCGCGAGGCTCCGCCCACCCTCCTGGATGCCACCATTTGGGTTCTTTTACCCTCTGTGCATGCGCAAAGCGTTCTGCACATGCGCAGAGGGTAAAAGAACCCAAATGGCAGCATCCGGGCGAAGTCTCCCGCTTCCGATGCTATCAGCTGTCCGGCAACCCGCAGGCACGGCCGAACCGGGAGCATTTCACCCCTGCAGTGACGGTGGCACCAAGATGGCAGGCTAACGCATGCGGCGACCCCTGTGAAATGGTCGTTCGACCCCCAAAGGGGTCGCAACCCACAGGTTGAGAACCGCTGGTATATAACATATATTACTTACAATGAAAAAAGGAAAAAAAACAATGTGACTAATTTGTGATGTTAACTGATAATCTATTTTATCCTATTGTACAGTATCATACTGTAATAATTAAAAAAGTGTCATTTAAAGTATTAGAACTGTGGTTAATGTTATCACCCAAAATATTTCATAAAATAAGAGAATAAATTTTTTCAGCAAAGAAAGGTTCTATATATTGTATACATTATGCATTAATTTATCCTAAAAGTATTCAAGCCCTGTGCTGACTTGTAGCTATTACTACTATGAGAATTTAATGAATGGTGTCGATTCTATTGTGTAAGCATTACTAATATCTTTAAAACATTTTGAAAGTTACAGTCTATAACTTCTGAGAATTCTTGGATAATGGATGAAGTGGCAAAAAGCTGGAAGCATAAAAATATGTCTATCAAAAGGAGAAAAGAGATGAGGCATTGGACAAAATTATTGAAACAGAACATTGACTGATTCACATTATTCTCTAAAAGAATACAATGATCGTTAAATGTATTTATTGGAAATAATCTTTTTTATTCCAAAAAATATATCTTTAAATGAAATATTTGATGAATTCTTCCATGATATAAGTGATAAGATGTCAAAAAAAGATTAAACAGAAAAAGAATTCATCTTCTTAAGACTTATATGTACCAAATGTTATGCTAGTGGTTCTGCATTAATATAAATTGAGTGCCATGAGGCTCTGTCATAACCTCGTGCTAGGCAGTATCTTTTGTAAAAGACTGAGGCATAAAGAAAGTGCTTATACAATTAAATTTTCCAAAGCTAGAAGATAGGTTGAAATCAATATAATGACACTTAAGAAGCAAATGTTTTATGAGCATCTATGTGTGCACTTCTTTTTTCTTATTTTTATATTTAAAAAACAACAACCTTGAATGCCTCATAGGCTGATCTTGACAGTAGTGTTGATTACAGTTGAGTGCAATCAACAAATGAACTGCACCTATTATTTAAAAAAGATAATGCATCTTTTTTGCTGAATCAGCAAAAGCATAGCATTCAGATTATTAGTAGTAATATTCCATTTTATTCTCCATTGGTAAGCTGCTTAGAATGGTTTGATTTCCTCTCGCTGTACATTTTTTTCTTGACAATTTGCAACATATGTGGAAGATGGTGACCAAAACGATTACAAATCTATAAATAAATTTCAATGGGAAAAAAAATCAGGAAAAGCTTATTGAATTTTAACTGACAAGACAACATTAAGCAGAAATGAAATAGTCTCATGCTAAATTGCAAAAAAACATGAAGTGCAGGAGGGCAAAATCAAAACTACAGGAGCTTTCAGGAATGAAGATTTGGTTAAATAAAAGGTTGGGGAATCCTTTGTTGTTAAATAATAATTCCCAACTACTGATAGCCAATATGGGTAACCCTATAGTATTCTGAGGATATGTAATGTGATATATTTTCTATGATAAAATTAAGAACTTTAGTTATCATTTTAATGTTTGGTTGTTCAATTCTCATGTTTTCAAGTTATTATTTAATGCCTTGACTACTTACTTTTTGAAACATTTAAAATATAATTTACAAATTTATGATCATTGGAAAACTGTTAGGACTCTGTCCAAACGGTTGGGTTGGTTAATATAAACAAGCCACAAATCACTGTTTAATGTAATATATGTAATATTGCTTTAAATGCATTGGTGCATTCTGACTGGCAGTAACGGCCATAAGAGGGAGCTAGAGAACATGGTTAGCTCTCTCTCTTTTGCTGATTCATTGCTGAGTGACTTCGTGTCTGCAATTAAGCTCTGTGTGTAGCTAACTATCTGTGATAGGAGAGAATCTTTGTTTGATGCTTAAGACAAAGAAAGACTGGTAAGAAGACTGCTGTACTTCTGAATACTGACTGATCTGGCAGTAACGGCCATAAGAGGGAGCTAGAGAACATGGTTAGCTCTCTCTCTTTTGCTGATTCATTGCTGAGTGACTTCGTGTCTGCAATTAAGCTCTGTGTGTAGCTAACTATCTGTGATAGGAGAGAATCTTTGTTTGATGCTTAAGACAAAGAAAGACTGGTAAGAAGACCGCTGTACTTCTGAATACCGATAGAACGTGTATGATTCGGACTGTTATTTGGACTGCACAATTCCTTAACAGTTAATTCTCACAAATTTGGTCAACTAGAATTGAGAAAGCATAGTCTTGTTGGATTTTGTCTATGGAGATTCTCAGTCATCCAGGTCCTGGTTGTCCCAAAGGTACTTTTTCAAAAGGCAACTGGACTTTCTTGGTTTTCCTTGAAGACATTTCCTTTCTGAAGAACTGAAGAAGCTTCTTGGATGAGAAGCGAAACGTCTTCAGGAAAAACAAAG
>QLTV01004297.1:2127867-2156602 GCA_003457575.1 Thermophis baileyi | reverse complement strand
CATATAATATTGCAATATTGCTTTAAATGCATTTGTGCATTCTGACTGGCAGTAACGGCCATAAGAGGGAGCTAGAGAACATGGTTAGCTCTCTCTCTTTTGCTGATTCATTGCTGAGTGACTTCGTGTCTGCACTGTGTGTAGCTGCATGTTGAGCTCTCTCTCTCTCTCTCTCTCTCTCTCTCTCTCTCTCTCTCTCTCTCTCTCTCTCTCTCTCTCTCTCTCTCTCTCTCTCTCTCTCTCTCTCTCTCTCTCTCTCTCTTTTGCTGATTCTTTGCTGAGTGACTTCGTGTCTGCAATTAAGCTCTGTGTGTAGCTAACTATCTGTGATAGGAGAGAATCTTTGTTTGATGCTTAAGACAAAGAAAGACTGGTAAGAAGACTGCTGTACTTCTGAATACTGACTGATAGAACGTGTATGATTCGGACTGTTATTTGGACTGTGCTATTTCTTTAAGTAAACTACTTTTATACACTTTAACGTATCTGTGTATTGACTGAATCATTACTCATATCTACCGCAACATTACGGTTCACTGTGCAAACCTTCAGAAGCAGAGGTTACTCTGCACAATTCCTTAACATGGAATTAATGGTTTGATTAAATGGACACCTAACATCAAAAATGTCATCAAAAAAGCACAAAGAATGTTCTTTCTGCGCCAACTCAGAAAGCTCAAACTGCCCAAGGAGCTGCTGATACAGTTCTACAGAAGAATTATTGAGTCTGTCATCTGCACCTCTATAACTGTCTGGTTTGGTTCTGCAACCCAACAAGACAGACACAGAGGATAATTAGAACTGCAGAAAAAACAATTGCTACCAACCTGCCTTCCATTGAGGACCTGTATACTGCACGAGTGATTTGATTGCTTATTTGTACCCTATGACTATCATTAAGTGTTGTACCTTATGATTCTTGACGAACGTATGTTTTCTTTTATGTACACTGAGAGCATATGCACCAAGACAGATTCCTTGTGTGTCCAATCACATTTGTCCAATAAAAAAATTCTATTCTATTCTATTCTATTCTATTCTATTCTATTCTATTCTATTCTATTCTATTCTATTCTATTCTATTCTATTCTATTCTATTCTATTCTATTCTATTCTATTCTATAATAGAAAGGTATCAACATGCAGTTCTTTAAGAAATGTTCAAGTTGAAGCTGATTTTCCATTCTTTAAATTCCATCATCAACAGCAAAAATATATAAACACTAATGTTTAAGGAAATAAAATTATTTTGTTCTCTATTTCAAAATACCTGTTTTTCTTTTTTATAGTCATATCATTGTTGAGAAATGGTTGAGCTAATTTATTACCTTTCCAGCTACTAAAACCAGCTTTGGTCTTACTAGGGATTTAAGCATAATGTTGGCTGAGAGACTGAAGTAATATTTCAAAGTAAGTAGACAAAAAATTGTTTTGAAGTGATAAGTGAGGCATTGGTTTCTTTCTTTGGAGAGAGAGAGAGATGGGGCTACACTTTCTTTTAAAAAGCCCATTTGACATAAAGAATATTAAAGATAAAACCACAATATATTAAGCTTATGGCATATCAAGTCTATGCCATATTTCTGACAGCTACACTATCTATCAAAGAAATTTGTTCAGTAGTTGTAGCTCAGAGGAAGGGTTATATAATTAAATCATACTATTATTGAGAATTCCACTATCATTTATTAAATGATACATTGTCATTTACTTGCATGGATTTGACACTAAAATGCATATGGTCATGTTAGATATGAATTATCATTTTAAAATCATAAAATATGAATCTGTGAATATCTACTTGCTGTTATTCACTTCCAACTAAACTGACAGTTTTCTGGAATTAATCCAGGGGTGTTTAGTTATTTATCCATAATTAACTATAATTGAATGTTGATTTTGATTTTGATTTTGTATTCAGAAATTGATATTAGGCAAAAATTTAATTTGCCTGGTTTGCTACATCCATTTTCCCTATACAATACATTAATTTCAAAGTAACAGCTTTTTCCAACTAATGCCCTGCAAATCACAGCTATCTGGAGCTAAATAAATCTTGGAAGACTAGTAGAACTATTAATACTACAAATTTATATATCTACCTATAGGATTATATGATTGCAATTTTGTATTCAGAACTTTGTATAAAATTATGCATCTAAGCAGTGATCTGTTTTGTTCTGTTAAAATATGTAACTGGTTGTTTTTTTACTTTTCTAGCATGCATTTAGTTATTATATTACATCAAAAAATTTATCTAACTTTTATCTAAATGTTGTGCAATAAGTTCATTATATTGGGGAATTAACCACTTAGCCACTAAGTATCTCAAAAGAACAGAAGGGTTAATGGCTCAGGAGTATTTGTCATTAAGGAGGGATTATAAAATGTGGGAAATAACACTTTCATGAGTATGCATTTTTTCCATTTTCAGAATTCTTCATAATACGTCAAAAGAATCTTTATCCTTTTGAATTAATTATAAGTAAATTCAGGATAGTGAAATTGCTTTCAATTCTTCTGTTTGGGAGATATGTATGTACCATAGAAATGACTGACATATTTTGATATAATATATTTGCCAGGGCTTTAATGTTAAATTGGACCTGAAAAGCAGTGGTTTCATACCTGTTCTAAAATTCTTCTGAACAAAAAGTATGGATGCTTTTAAAGCCATTTAAACCATAAAGCTATTTATGAATGTATAAATAAAAAGCTATGTATTGAAAAACAAGTCCTATTTTATCTAAATTCTGGCCACTGAATATGAAGTCTAGTAGGAGTAGTTTAAGTTTGCTTGTTAAGGAATAACATTTTATGAGTTTTAAAATATATCTATCTAATGTTATCTATATAACTATTTAATATTCAAATTATTTGGGTATAAAAAAGTAAGAATGTAGATATAACATTAAACATTAAAAGAAAAAAGTAGAATATATCCAAGATATCTTCTCAGTATAGTTAAACATTAATGCATTAGTATAAATATATATAAATTAGAAATTCAAAATCTAATTTGTTTGATAATTTGTAGATTTATAACTAATAATAGCATAAAATGAAGTTCTTTTTCCTGCTGTAATAAAGCAATGTTTCAATGGGTCATGTAGCAGTGATTAATTAGTATTTTTCTATCATTGTATTGATATGTTTAATTTTGGAGAAAGCATGGGTATTATATCTAACTTGAAACTATTGTTCATCAAGAACATCCATATTAGTGTCACATTTTTCAAAACTGAGAAAAGATTCTAATTTTGTCAATTTGGGAAGAGTAATGTAAGAGGAAAGATTCAGGCTGCTGATGTGAGTTTTCATCTTTATGATTTGTGTGTCCTTGGACTTTATGAGAATCTTATCGTACCTTTAGAAAGATGAAAAGAGAAACAAACATCCACAGAATGGGTGTTGGTGGTTCCCTCTTCTGAAGAGAGAAAGGAACTTGAGTCAGAGTAATGAAGGAGAAGCCAGCTGTAGGTGGAGGAGGCAAAACTGAACATAAACAATTTGCCAGATGGAGAAATATGACTCTGATGCTTATACAGTAAGGAGTAGCAGATCCTAACAGCCTCCTAACAACTTCCTAGAGAGGTACATGTGAGATTCACCAAGAAAGCAATAAGGGCGAAGATATTACAAAGAGTAAGAGATGACCCACTGAAATATAAAGGGAAAGAAATAGTAATCCTAAAGCAGATCCCTAGAAGAGTAAGGGACACAAGGAAACAATGCCAATTCTTGACAAGACAACTAATTAAGCATGGAGTAAACTTCAGATGGCTGATACCTGAGGGAATACTGGTGACTTGGATGGAACAAAGACTTTGCCTGGACTCTATAGAAAAAGCGGAACAATTCTATGATCAACATTTTGGGCCATATGAAGAAAAAAGAGCAAGAGAGGAAATAGAAGAAAGCAAGCAAGAAGAAGCTACAGGAGGGGGAAACATACAACAAAAAGAAGACAAAACAGAACTAGAGAAAAGAACAAAACAAGAAGGTGCAAGGATAAAAGAACAGAAAGAAACAAGAGTGACTAGAACAAGAAGACCTACAGTATCTACAAGTAAAACTATGGAAGAAGAAATAAAACTACTATCGATTAACATAAATGGACTGAATTCTCCTATGAAAAGGAAAAGGACTTTTAATAAACCAGGAAAATTAAAGTTAGATTTAATTTGTCTTCAAGAGGTCCATATTAAAAAACAAAACAATAAATTACTGGAGTATCCGAAAATTGGGAAATTATATTCTTCTTTAGCACAGCAAAAGAAAAGAGGAGTAGCTTTTTTGAAGATGAAGATGGGAGAATTTTGATGGTGGAGGTAACAATGAACTATAAACAGACCCTTTTGGTAGCAATATATGCACCAAATAACAAACAAGAAGACTTTTATGGAAAACTCCATAAGAAAATTATAGAATTGGAATATGAAAATGTATGCGTGGTAGGAGATTTTAATGCAATTGTAGATGCAGAACTGGATTATAAAAGTAGTAAAGTAAGCAAAAAAGCTAGGAAAACACTTCCAAAGACCTTTTTTAAAATGGCAGAAGAATTAGGCATTCAAGATGTATGGAGAGAGACATACCCTAAGAAAAGCCAATATTCATTTTATTCAAATAGACATATGTCTTGGTCAAGAATAGATATGATATGGATGTCACCTGAGTTAAAATCAAATGTGCAGGAAATAGAAATAGAGACAAGCATTTGGGCAGACCATAACCCAATAAAAGTTAAATGGAAAGGACAAAAAAGAAAATTGAGATGGATGCTGAACCAATCAATATTAAAGGATAAGGAATTTATTCAAACTATGAAAAAAAAACTATATTTCTTTTTTTAAAGAGAATAGGAAAGAAGAGACTTCACTGCAAAATGTATGGGATACTGCTAAGGTGTATATCAGAGGACTAGCCATAACCTATATGGGAAAGAAAACTAAGAAGAAGAAACAAAACCAAAAAATATTAGAAGAAGAGTGTAAAAGACTAGAAATAGAATTACAAAAAGAACCACAAAAAAAGAACCTAAAAAATCAAATGGAATTAACAAAACATAAACTGAACTTACTAGATAAAGAATTGGCACAAAAAATTAAAAGTGCTAAACAGAACTTTTTTGAAAATGCAAATAAACCAGGAAGATGGTTGGCATATAAATTGAAAAAGGAGAAAGAAAAGAAACTGATATATTGATTAGTAGATGAGAAAGGAACTCTCCATTATCAAAATGATGATAAAAAAATAATTCAAGATTATTATGAAAAGCTGTATGATCAGGAGTAAATTCCAGAAGACAAAATAAAACAATATTTGGAAAATACCTGAGACAGTGAAATCCATGTTAAATGAACGAATAACAATGATGGAATTAACAGAAGTGATCAAAAGGCAAAAGAGTAATAAAAAAACAGGACCAGATGGGCAACCGGCAGAACTTTGTAAAGATCTACAAGATATTCTAGGCCCATCAGTGTTGGAAGATTATAATGAAGTACTGTTAGATGCGAAGGAACCAAATTCGTGGATGGAACCATGTATTATTCTTATACCGAAAGAAGACTCAGATTTAATGCAGATAAAAAACTATAGGCCTATATCCTTATTGAATGCTGATTATAAAATATATGCCTCAATAATAGCAGAGAGATTAAAAAGGGTTTTGAATGAATTTATACATTCAGATCAGAATGGATTTCTGCCTAAGAGACAGATTAAAAATCAGCTCTCTCATTCCCCCCAAGTACAGTCACTCCAGTCCATTCACTCTATCCAGTACATCCACATCCTCACACATACACACAAGTACACAAATACCCCCCCCCCCAAGATAAAATGTTCAAACAGTTCAGGAAAAGGCCCCCTAATGTGAAGATCAGGGGGCCGGATCGTTTGTAAGGCAACGAGTCCTCAGTCCAAAAACAAGCGCCTCGATCTTCTTGCTCAGAACGGCGTGGAAGAGACATTGCAAAATGTTTCTTTAAATGTCCGGGAGCGCTCCGTGTCACGAGAAGCAGCTCTGCGCTCGCGGGGGAGATTTTCCCTTAATTTGAAAATTAGACAATGAAACAGGGTAGAGAAGGGAGAAATGTTTAAGGGGATTGGCCAAGAAGTGGAAGCATATAGAAATAAATCTCCAAGAGTGGAATATGGGAGACAAGCTAAGAAGCGAATAATTAAAGCTTTAAAGCGGATGAGAAATGATGGATAAAAAAAGGGAACATTTTTTAAAAAAACAATAGTGAGATAAGTTAAAATAGGGTTGGAATATATTTTTACATTACAAACTACAGAGTCCTTCGGGAGTTGGGCGGCATATAAATTTTATAAAATAAATAAATAAATAAATAAACTGAATAACAAGAAGGGAATCTTGAATTTTACTGATTGTGTACTATCTTACTGGTACACAAATGTAGATAACAGAAACACATTTTTTCTAAGAATCAAATTTATATATAACAAGTAGCAATGTAGCAAGTTCTGTTGAAAACATATGCGCAGAGGGTGAAAAAGCTGTGTGCAAACGGAGCAAGCGCTTCCGAACCGGTAGGGAAGGTAAGTAGATTTCACCGCTGATGTGTATGTACATGCATGTGTGAGAGAGACAACAATAAAACAATGTGTATGTACATGCATGTGAAAGAGAGACAACAATAAAAAAATTAAGATATAATAATGATTTTACCAATAGTAAAATTGGATTCCATTTCAGGTGAATTTGAGTAAGTATTTGCCAGCTGCTTCTTCACAATGGCTATCTAGTATCCACTTCCTATATGCAGTATAGAAGGACCCCTGCTGAATAAAGCAATTTAGAGAAAAGTATGAAGGTAGTTAAGTTAAGAGAGTTTTAAAAATTGTCCAGAGAAAGTGTATGCGAATAGAGCTCTAGAGCTGAAAGTATTTCTGCATAATTTCTTTCTTTTTTGCTAAATCTGTAGTTCTTAACCTATTTCTAAGTTGTTGGAGGTACACAAAGATTTAGTAACAATAGATGAATGAAGTAAGCAAATTCTTTCATCTGCAGTACTGTTACATAGTGTACTTCTGCAATAATATGGAGTATAGTTATTTTAATTAAATCCAGCAGCTAATTGTTTCAAAATCAATAGAGGCATAATTTGAGTAACTTTGTATTTTTACGTGGATAAAAGTTTTTCCTCGTAGCATTTTGGATAGGTGCCAGAATGATTTTATTTTTAATTAAAGGACAGTCAGGTACTGAACATATTACAAATCAAAATACCAGAAAGGAAAGGTTAGACATTAGGGCAGCAGTAGTGAGACACTATTAGTTAGACTGTTACATTAGATTTGTGATGTACAGAAAAAGGGTAGAGAAGAACAAAAATAATAGAATGGGAGAAGGAAGGCAGCTAGTGGAAAAACATAAGACACTTTACCTATATTTGGTGGCTTCTGAATACACAGCAAGATTTTTAGTGGCGGGGAAAATGCAAGTCAAGCAAGGAAGGTATTATTAATCTTCAAGACTGAGGAATGCTGAAGTTCTGAAATAGAAACAAACAAAAATTTGGTCATCAAATCTTTGGTCTATTCACAAATAACATCGAGGCCTATCTTCCATCCAAATGTACTTATTTACTCATGTAGACATATTTAGGTCAAAGTTCAGGAGTGGTCAACATTAAAAAAGTAAGTGGAAATTAATTTCATGCATATAATTTCATCCATCTGACCTTGTTGCTATACTGTCCATATTTGGGGTCATAGTAATATTGTGAACATCTGCTCAATATGTACCCCTTTTGTCTAGAACATGGGTGTCAAACTCAATCACATCAGGTGATGTCACGTGACATATCGTGAGGTTTTTTGCCTTTGCGGAGCTGGGGTGGGCATGGCCTGTGCATGATGCATCCGGCCTGCAGGCCACCAGTTTGACACCCCTGGTCTAGAAGGATATCATTTTCATCTGTGCCTTACATACTAGTAGCTTTTTGGATGAAAGTCAAACTGCATTTGAGCTATAAAGCCTTATATCAGAGGTGTCAAACTCAAGGCCTGCAGGCCGGATCCAGCCCACAGGGTGCTTAGATCTGGCCCGCAGGGCCGCCCGTGGTGCCTCTGCCAGCGAAAATGGGCTCCCAATCTCTGTTTTTGGCTGGGACAGCCTTATGCAATCCTCTGCCAGCGAAAATGGAGATTGGGAGCCCGTTTTTGCTGGCAGAGCACTCGGGCCACCACAGGCGCCCCTGACACGAGTGACGTCAATCTGGCCATGCCCACCTGGCCACACCCACCCCAACCCCCTAAGGTCAAACACAACCCTGATGCGGCCCTCAATGAAATAGAGTTTGATACCCCTGCCTTATATGGCTTGTCACTTTGGTGCCTTCAGGATTACCTTCACCTGCTGAATTGGTACCCTCCAGTACATTTGTACCAGCAAAAACTCTTGGTTATATCCTGCTGTTGTGAAGTAAGCCTAATTGAGTCCAGAGTATGCTGATTTTCTGTTGAATCCCCAACCTTTTGAAATAGTCTTTCCTTAAAATTAAAACTTGCTGCATCTGATACTGGCAGTTTTTCCTGACTTTTAAGCCAGGAAACTGGGTGAAATCTGTGGGAATGTGTTCTTGATTTGAGGATTTTTTTTTAATGTTGAGCACCATGTTTTACAGTTTCTTGTAAATTTATTTGTGCATGCAGTCTAAAGACTATTATGTGAGATAGTGGCTATATAAATCAGGGAAAGACAGATGAATAGATCAGATTTTCTTCAGGATGAAGTTTTTCCAGACAGTATCTGTCTGGAAGTTAGTGTAGTGTTGTTACTTTGGGATTAATTATATTCATTGATAAATCAAGGCTCGGCTGAAAGTCACTCATGCCTTAGCCACTTCCTGAATGGATTACTGTAGTGTGTACTACATGAAGCTGTCCTTGAAGAGTTCCTGGAAGCTATAGACCCTGATGCAATCCTTGATCAGTTCAAATTACAATTCTGCTCTTTGAGCTGCATTTATTATATCACTCTGCTTTCAGACTCATTTCAAGGTGCTGGTGATGACCTATTAAGCTCTTTATAGCATGGAATAGGTCATTTTAAGGAGTTGCTCTTCCCATGTACATCTACCATTAGGTATGGTGGGAGGGGGGATTCGTTCTGGGCTTTGGCTGTTAGGGAATGTCATGTGGTGGAGGCCAGGAAGACAACCTTATATGTCACCCATGTAAGGACATTATCGTCTGGAGATCAGATTAGTTCCAGCTTTACTGACTCTGTATAAAACATTGAAGATGTGGTTTTGCTACCAGATTTGGGGATCTGGGTATATGATAGAGCCTGTTCAGTAATGATATTGATGAATGGTGTTTTTTATACCTTAGCTACAAATTGTGTTATATGGCTTTTTAGATAGGAAAAAAAAAGAAAAAGAGAGAGAGAGAGAGAGAGAGAGAGAGAGAGAGAGAGAGAGAGAGAGAGAGAGAGAGAGAGAGAGATGGATGATAGATTATTTTATTGATTTTATTTCTAAAACTATTCATCTCAACAAGTGAGTCTTGTTTTTATTTTGTTTTTAATTTCTGTCCATATATGTCCATAAACATATATTTGAAATGGCAGCTATTTAACTAGAAATAATAAACATATCTATCAACAAATAAAAGCTACACTTCTTTTAAAGATATTAACTTTTGATTATATACCATAGATGTTTGAGTTGTTTGTTCTTACTGTAAATGTCAAGCAGAGGAGTCAGGTAGGAACTTTTCAGACTAGATGATTTTATTAAAATACATAAGCTCCTGTGAACTCGACAGCTCATTGTGTCAGATACAGTGGGTTGTGGTTAATCTGATATAGAATTTACATCAATATAGATGGGGAAAAGAGGAAGTGATAGAAGACAGGATGATTATGTAAATACAGGTTATATTGAGACAGATTACAAATATCTTAACAATTAATAGCACTAGCAATAGCACTTAGACTTATATACCGCTTCATAGTGCTTTACAGCCCTCTCTAAGCGGTTTACAGAGTCAGCATATTGCCCCCAACAATCTGGGTCCTCATTTTACCAACCTCGGAAGGATGGAAGGCTGAGTCAACCTTGAGCCTGGTGAGATTCGATCTGCCAAACTGCTGGCAGCCGGTGATCAGCAGAAGTAGCCTGCAGTACTTAACAAGTGATAATGGTGTTAAAATTCTATTGTGTTCTTTAGAGTACCCTGAAGCTTTTGGATGTGAGTTCAGCAGTCTCTTGATCAATTTTGCTGGCAAAGTTTTTTATTGAAAAATTACTTTGAGACATGTAGTGGAGTGAACTAGAAGGCTGAAATGCTTTGATTTTACTTTGTTCTTGTTTTGTATCCTGATCTTAAATTTGTGTCTATTAATTATTCAAGGGGGTATTGCTGACAGGGTCTGGTAGCCATATTAGTACCATTATTCTGTCGATTTCTTGTTCTGAATGAAAATCTGCTTCAGGTTGGGTAGTTGTCTGTGTAAAAGCATGGGTGTAATACCCAGTGCCTGAAAAAGTACATTGTCATTTTCAAGTATGGGTTCTAGCTTATTAATAATCTTTCTGGACATTTCATAAGATATTGCTTGTTTCAAATGTAAGATAGCTGCATAATCAGCCTATCTTCTGCCTTAGATCTGCGTCATCTCAATTTAAATCCTTTATTAGTGTAGCCATTCCATTCTATCTGATGGAGCCAACTCATGAAAGCTTATGCCTCCAAACAAAATTTGTTAGTTTGGAAAAGTATTAAAAGACTTTTGTCCATTTTTTTCTGCAATAGATTAACATGGCTCTTCTCCCTTACAATGTAAGTGGCTGTGAACTTGTAGTAAATTATATACTGTAAGTGGCATATAGTGGAATAAAAAGTAAAAAATATCAGTAGGTTACTTTTCTGCAAGCCTCAACATATCAGACACGTGTTGGAAGAAATGTCCATCTGGGTTCAGTTGGGAAGGAAGGAAGGAAGGGAGGGTGGGAAGAAATGTCCGTCTGGGTTCAGTTCCAAGTGGGGAGAAAGACACTGGAAACATGGAGACTGCTTGAAAAGATGGTTTAATGGTGGACAGGACCACATGGTTTTGAGGTCCTGGGCAAAAAGAAGCACATGGGTGAGAGAGTGAGATAGATTTATACCCTCTCTTGCCCCCCCCCCTTGGGGCTTCCTGGTCCTGTGTAAGAAATGTATTGTGATCGGTTGTCAGACTCTTATGGGGCCATGCAGGGGTAACTTTGTAGTGTCTTTTGAGTCCCAAGCTTGGTTTAATCTTGCTAGGTGATGTAATCTCCCCAGGTGCCATCTGGTGAGTTCTGTTGTTAGATGGGTAGAGGGCTAATCCTATCATGTCCTGAGGGCCATGTCTTAATCCCATCACCCTGTAGTTGAAGGAGGGGGCAGGGAGCTGCAGGGAGCTGCTTTGTCTTTAAAACATGTTTCTCCCTTTCTCATCCAGAGAAATATAATATTCTGCCTTTCCAACATTTCCTAGAATATTTCATTCTTCTAGGATGTGGGTGGGTGCTAACTTTCTTACACATGGAATTGTCTGGAGACACAACAGTGACAATGAAATGCAATGACTGTGCATTTCATTTTTTTCTTCACAATGTTAAGTGCATGAGAAGAAAAGTATGAACTTCCTGATTCTGAATTCTAAAGCTCCATTCGAGCAAATTCTGCTGTTTTTAAAGATAGTTTAACATTTTTATTTGTGTTTGTACAATAATGGTAAAATGTATGTAGAACAGAAATATAAATTACTCTGTAGCTTTATCTTTATTTCATCTACCTATGTTGTTTAAAAAAACGTGCTTTAAAGAAATAAACCTTAAATATTTTGTTGCATATTATGGCTGTCACCTCTTCTATGACTATTACATTTTCAATTTTTTATTAGATTGTGACTATACTTTTACTCATGTAATGAGAATGTATGTTTTCGTACAGGAATATAGGTTTGGTGATCTCATTAATTTTAGAAAGTACTTAGATGCAGATACGTTGAGCTATAATTCTAGAAAAGTTGCTTCAAAAGCTATAACAACAATTGAATGATACATAAGCTTGTGATACAGTATTTAAACACCTATTGGATTTACATTTTAATTGCAAGAACTCTAATCTGCCAATGTAATTTGTTATAATTTCAAAATATGCATAATGTATTGCAGCAATAGTATAATTCACTGTGTTATATTGAAATTATTTGTTCAGTATTTAATTTGTCAATTATATATTGGTCCCCACATAATATACCTAAAGACTAAGTTTTTCAGCAAGTTTTTCCTTGTCTAGATTGCCGTTTTCTAATTTATTTCAAGTAAGAATTGGTTAACTATATATTTCTTCTATTATACTAAATTTTGAAAATATGAAGATCTATGAGGTAAAAGTGAAGTGAATGCATATTTCTCATCTATTTGGTTGTAGAATAGAAGTTTTTCATTCCAAGTAAAACAAACTGAAATACAAAACAAAGAAAACTAGTTCAGGTTTTTCTCTAAAGTTAAACTTGTTTTGTATTTCAGTAGAAGTTGCACACTTACATTATTGAAGTTTCTGTTTCTATTACCGTACCAATAAGCAATAGTAATAATGCTTCTTCTGTTGCATAGTAACATCTTATTTACTGTATATATGTCACTATAAATGATATCTTGTATAGCTAATGGTTTATGTTTTGAAACAATTTCTGTTTATTTGAATTACTTTTAATTGTCCATTTAAATGAATTTTTGGTTTCACATTAAGGCTTTCTTAATTTTCTTTCTGTTTTTCAGCAATCATTCATTGGCATTGCATAAAATCAACCAAACGTTTTTAACAAAATGAGAAGAAGAAAAAGAAAGAAAGATGTTGCATATTTCTGATTATACAGGTTCTGTATATTAGTCAGGGTTCTGAAGATTGGGACTGCTTCCATCTAGTAGAGAATTCAGTCAGGAGTACACAAATTATCATACTAATATTAGGTAGTCTGATATTAGCATACCTTGTGAATACACCGATACATGTGTTAATGTCTATCTCTTTTCTCCCTGAACCACTTGATTGTTTTTACTATTGAAAGAATAGTAACGTTTGTTACTGCAAAGTAACAAGCAAAATAATAGGAGATGGCGAATAATCCTTCTACCTTCAGATTTAATGAAGAATTCTTAACTAAAAGGTCATGAACCAATACACTTTAAATACAATAGCATGTTACTGAACTTTAATGGGAATTCATGCATGTAACCTTGATGTGCAAAAGTGTTGGTTTTTTAGAAAGTACATTTTGTTGGGAGTTATAAATAGCACCTATTAAAGGATGATTTGTGTCATCCAAACTGTAGCCTGCAGGAGCGTTTTGTGGGTTATAACTTTAATCTAGTTATCGAAGCCTTGAAATGTGCATTAGAAAACAAATGTCAAAAACACAATTGAAACAGATCATTAAAATTTTCTAGGAGTGCCAGACAGCAGTCTTTTACAATTTGTATGTTTAGTTTAATAGAATAGAATATAATTGAAGTACTCAGGCATTTAGATTGCTTAACATTTTATGTGATTACTTCCTTGGTAAGCAATTTTTAATGTATAATAGTTGCTACATATGCCCATAAAATAAGCTTTAATCTTATTCATTATCTTTGTGCTCCACATTTTTATAAAATTTTATAATATAATTACCATATATGTTTTATTCTGATTTCATTACTACAGACAGTATTGTTTGTAGATGGCATTAATTATTTGTCTAATGACTTTTAGCAATATATAACCAGAATAACTATGTTAACCATAATACAACCCAGTACATAGAAGTATCTCATATTCTTTCATATTTCTTACACCCACTAGATTAATTATAGTCCATTATTGCCAAAATTATAAATGTAAGTCACCATGTATACTATATTTTATGTAAAGATTCTCTGAAAGCATTATTTTGTTTGAAATTTAGATTTGCTAAAGATATAAATATATTCATTAACTATACAAATTGGAACAAATATTTTGTGATGCGAAGTTCTGAACTTCTATCCCTAGAACACGTTTAATCTTCTGCTTGTCTCATTTGTCTCTATACCCATTAATTAGTGACTCTATAAAGTGGAATCTAACAGTGCACTAACTTCATTTGAGTGCTGTTTTTCTTTTATGCTTGTGTCTTATAAATTGCACTTATCCTGATAGGCGATCCAGTATCTATCTTTTTCCATTCCAAAATCCATGGAAGTGCATTTTTGTAAATAGGGAGGTGTGCTTTCAAACTACATGTAGCATGGAATATTACTATTGATTTCCACTTTGTTGTCTTTCATTTTGATTATGCTTTAAATATTCATATTAATTAATATTTCATTTTTAAATATTGGTCCAAGTTAATTTGGACTCAAGTGGGAATAAAATAGAAAGCAGTAGTTAATAGCTGACTTCCCCATTATGTTTAGCTTTTGTGGTAATTGCTATAGTTTATGAAACTGCATTTTATGCACTGCTTGCGTCTCAATTACAGTCTTCTCAACTACGCTCTGGATGAGTCATCATAAATTTTTAGCATAGGGATATTCTATTTAAGCCATTAAAACAATCTTCCCAAAAGTACCATTTAAAGCAGAGGTGGGTTGCTCCCGGTTCGGACCGGATCTATAGAACCGGTAGCGGGAATTTCCCCCCATTCGCCAAACGGGGAGCAATGGCCGGCTGGCCACGCCCATGAACTGGGTCTCTCGGCGGTGCTGTAGGTGCCGCCATTTTGTTTTTTGGGTTTTCGGCACTGCGCATGCAAGCGCACACGCACGCCCATGCCGCGTGGGAGGAAGCGAACCGGCGGCAAGGTAAGTTAGAACCCACCCCTGATTTAAAGCATCCCCAGAAGATGACTACGTAAGTTGCAATTGGTTCCACTTTTGATCTATTCTTACTATTTAAGTTTTTTTCTTTTTTTGGAATGGAAGCATAGCCCAATCCACTTTTGATTATTTTAACTGAAATCTTAGTAGAGACTTTATGCAAAGCTTGCTGAAATCATGCTCTGTCCACCACATTTCCATGATCGCTTCAACTAATCACTCTAACAAAAAATGAGATGAGGTTAGTTTGTCATGATTTTATTTGAAAAATTCATGTCAGCTGGCAAGCAGTGCATTTTATTTTTTCATCTTGCTTACAAATAAATGCTCACTAATGTTCCAGAGTTTTGCCTAGCATTGATATGAAGCTGACTAGTTGTAGCACCTAGGTTTTATTTTCTCATTCTTTTACCTTTTTAAGGTTAAAGAACAATCCTATAACAAATATTAGTAATGGATGACAGCCCTAAGATTGCCCACTGTCTTTATTAGCCATATAGTATAAGGAAACTAATGACCTAAAAAGAGACTAATAAATATATTAGTAGGCAAAACATTGGAAATGTTAGTGTTTGTAGGAGACCCAGAAATTATAAAAAGCCAGTAAACAGAAGTGGAACATGAAGTCAAACTGAAAGAACAAAGATATAAATAATATGCAGAATCCAAACCAAATATATCACATATAATGTTTACTGAACTAAAGGAATGTTAGCCTACTTAATGAGATTTGTTCAGATTACTTTATAGTGGGATACATTCAAACAAATTTTCATCAGTTTTAAAACTTGCACAACAACTGAAATGACAAAGTGAAATTAAAAACAAAATAAAATTATAATCTCAAATTACTTATTTAATAGCTTTTTTCTCTCCTCTCTTTCCGCTTTGTGGGGAAAATATTAGAATAAAGCATTGGAAATTAGGAACATATTTTTCTTTGTGTTCTATATTCATTAGTTACTGTATTATTATTATTACTTCCAGATCTCTTCTTCTGCTTTTGTGCTCTATTTCTCTGCAATACATTAGTATAATGGTGAAGTTTATGCTGCTATAGTTAAAATTATATCAGCATTCTTTTTATAAACCCCTGCACTTGAGATATAAACTATTCCATCAAAATTTACTGTGGAATGTATAAATGAGATCATTTAATGTTGCTTTAATGTAAAATTTGTGGTTTAATTTCTTTACTATTTGAAAATATAAATTGTACTTCATTACTCTGTTTACTACCATTTTAATAGCGACAGTATTCCTGAATTTAGATTGTGATCGTAAATAATTTTGCAACCTGAGATTTTGCTGAACTAGCATATTGCAAATAAAGAAGATTACTTTTAAAGAAAGCTTAAATATTTTAAATCATCACATAATCTGATAGATTAGTAGAATATTCAAGATTTATAAAAGAAAACATTTCTTTATAGCTTAGGATAGTGGCCAATAAAATGGATGCATTAAAAACAGTTTCATTGACTAGTCTTTATAAGTGCATTAGAAAATTTTAAACTTCAGGATGTGGGAAGTTAGCTGACTTTCTAATGGCTTACCAAGTAATAAACTGTTATGTAACTTTACATCTTTAGCTATTTCATTAAAATTGACAGAAAGCCACTTGAAGAGGCTAGAAGCATTTGAAATGTAGATTTACAGGCGGCTGTTACTTATAAGTTGGGTTGACAAAATCAGAAATGAGGAGGTGATAAGCCGCCTGGAAAAGCCAAGGGAAATCTTCAAAACCATAAAGAAGTGAAGTTAGAATATTTTGGACATGTGATGAGACACCCAGAAAAATACGGCATACTTCACTTAATCCCACAAGATTGAAAGATTGAAGGCAAACGAGGTCCAGGCAGAAAAAGAACATCACGGCTTCAAAATCTAAGGGACTGGTTTGGATAAAACTCAACAGCACTTTTTTGTGTGTCTGTTGATAAAAATAGGATCACCAACATGATCGCCAACGTCTGATGAAGGATATGGCAGAAGAAGAATGATTCCAAAAGGAGAAAATACCTTTTATTTTTTTGCAGGGGAGGGAAGAAGATGGGATATAGTTTTCATAACAGTAACAAATAAATCTGACTAGCCCACTTTTCATTTCCATTTTTGCCTCTAAATGTGGATTCGCACTAAAACAAAATCTGAAACATTTTAGATGAAGGATTCTTCAATATTTATACAATATTAAGTGGAATTTTTATATGGGGGGAATTCATCCTAAAAGCTAGGTAAAGATGGGGAGATGCTGCTGTAGTAGTGGGTGGGACATTTATACTGTCAGACTTTCAGGATTCTATTAGCCTTACAATAGCACTTAGACTTATATACCGCTTTACAGTGCTTTACAGCACTCTCTAAGCGGTTCACAGAGTCAGCATATTGCCCCCAACAATCTGGGTCCTCATTTTACCCACCTCGGAAGGATGGAAGGCTGAGTCAACCTTGAGCCGGTGAGATTTGAACCGCTGAACTGCTGAACAGTCAGCTGAAGTAGCCTGCAGTACTGCACTCTAACCACTGCGCCACCTCGGCTCTTACAAACCTTACAATAGAATTAGTTCATCTAGTCATGATTCTTATCTGATCTATCTCAGAAACCAGATAGATATAGTAGGGCTGTATTACTATTATCCTTCTCATCTTTCCTATTATCTTCTCCTATTGGTATCTTGTGATTTACCACTTTGTGTTTGTATGTACACTAAGAGCTTATGCACCAGAGACAAATTCCTTGTATGTCCAATCACACTTGGCCAATGAGAAGAAAGAAAGAGAGAGAGAGAGAGAGAGAGAGAGAGAGAGAGAGAGAGAGAGAGAGAGAGAGAAAGAAAGAAAGAAAGAAAGAAAGAAAGAAAGAAAGAAAGAAAGAAAGAAAGAAAGAAAGAAAGAAAGAAGAGGGGAGAGGAGAGGAAAGAAAAAAGAAAAAAGAAAGAAAAGAAGAAAAAAAGAAAAGAAGAAAAGAAAAGAAAGATGACATAAATCTTGTAAATCTGATACTACAAACCTAATACCATCTTTTTTTACATTGAGAAATTAGGGCAGTTTCCTTCTTAGTCTATTTCTTTGCCTGTTATGAAGCCATAGGTTATGTCCTCTCTTATCTGATTATTCCCAAGGCAGAATCTCTTTTGCCTTGCCATTACCTCACCACAGATTTTCCAATATTAGTTCTTTATGAGGTTGTTTTCCCCCAGATGGAATGTGCATAAATGGTGGTCATCCTTGACTGTTGGTTCTTTGTCAGGGTATGTAGATTTAATAGCTGTAAGCTGATGAGAAGTTGTAAGGGAAGGCAACCGGAAGCTGATGCAATGGGAATGAGGCAGCAGGGTTACTGCCACTTTAAGAAGCTGGGTATGAAGCTGCCTATATAAGGGAAGCCATTAGAGGGTGTTTCTCTTCCCAATGTTCTCTCTTGTAGCATATCTCATTGCTGAGTCCTCCGTGTTATGTTTAAGAAGCAGATAGAGTGCTTGTAAGGTATTTGCTACCACTTGTATGTTTGTATATATTTAGCTGTATATAAACCACTATTAATTATTTAAAGGCTTTGTGTGTTGTGTGCTGTGTTTTTGCTCCTGGGTTTATCTCATAATACTAATCACGCTGCCTAAACTCTGACATTCTTGTTTGCTTAACAAATGATAGCCATGCACAAATTTACCTGGTGTGTCAGTTAATTGGAATGAAGGACCCTCCTCATAGTCATTTGTGCTATCAATTAACTGTTAGTACTGTAGGACTATACTTGAAGAATACTAAGAAGCTACAGCTGATCCAAAATGCAACAATATTAATAGTGAGTGGTTTTTATCCATATAACATTACTATTTCACAAGTGGCACCAGTTGAGGTCCAGATGATTATATTTTATTGTCACATGAGAATATCATGATGGTCTGAACTCATATGGCTTTTAAAGTATTAGAAACATTAATAGAGCATAGTTTAAGCAAGGTCTAATAATCATACCTGTGGAGTCAGTATATCATCATGGATAGCAGTGGAACAGTGGTAGAAAAGGCATTGCTTCTGTCTCCTGCTTGTGAGTAGTCTACAAATATCTAGTTGACAAGAAACAGTATTCACAGTGTGAACTAACAAGGCTCTTAGCTCTGCTGATTCAGCAGGATGATCCCTATTATGTTCTTAGGCAAAACTTTAAGACAAAAAAAATATCCCTTGGAAATAACAGCATTTCCACTTATCTTCCAGGGATATTTTTGTTTTTAAAGTAAATGATTGAATCCAGATAAACTATTTCTTTCTGAATTTAGTTTACTTAATAAAGTAAGCAGAAACACAGTCCTTAAACAAGGACCTCTGTATTTCAATTTCTGGTCTTCTACAACTGTGAGCAAACAGCAACTTCCCATTTCCTTAATTAAGCAGGCCTTTAAAGCAATCTTGATACCTCTCCAAAATTCACCCTAATAGTCTGGTTTAAACTTGTTAATCACTGGCTTTCCTCCCTGTCCTTGCCATCCTCAGCACGTCTACTTTCTGCCTCGGATCAGTTCATAAGATAGAAGTCTTGGGTAAACAGAAGTAAAGGCCATTTTAAAATAATTGAGAGAAATGTTAGAGGTTTTGAAGAAGAAAGAAAGAACTCTAAGCTGGAAAAAGAGAGGAACCAAGCAGCCAAAGAAAGCACATAAGCAGTACCTATAAAACAAGTCTAGCTTCTTTCTCATTATCTCTAAACACTTTAGCATAAAGATCACAACATCAGTTTCAAGTACAGTAATTTCTCAGATTGTATTTAATTCCAGAATGAAAATGCCTCAAGGGAATACCTGGGCAGAATACTGAATTTGCTTGGGAAGAAATGAGCCTTTGCCACTTTCAGGCTGCAATTTGACTTACCTGTCTCTAGTCTTCTCTGCTTATTGAGTTTCTGAATTTTTTCATTTAAAAAAAAAGGGGGAAGTTAAAGAACATGATTTTCACATAGTGCCACAACTATGTTTCATATATGTTAAATATATCATTCTATTAATTTGTTTAGATTGAAATCAGTATTCCTAATTTTAGAAAATGCAAAATATATAATATATACAGCAAATTTCTAGTTATTTTTTTCCAGTATAGAAATAGAAGTGAGTTATATATAGAACATTAACACCTATAAAAACAATGAATCTTCAAAAACAATAAACAATTGTAAAAGGCTGTATTATATGAACTAATGTTACTTTCAGGCTCCTCATATCCAATTATTATCTGAATCTGGATTTTTTTTTCTAAAGATATGCATAGAATTTCAATACATAGAAAATAAAAACTTTTGTTAGATTGCCTGCATGTGATGCCAACATAATTTTCCATCAGTTTTAATGTTTGTATACTTCAATTCATATTCCTGATTATGTAAGTTAACAAACACTTAGCAGCAGTATACTGTACTTAAAATAATAATTGTAAACTTAAAATTTTGATTTATCCTTGCATGTAAACATCCAAAGATGTTTTCAATTGAGATATGGTCACTCTACTATTTTGGAAAATTATAGGATAGAATTCTTAATTTAGACAAAGTTCATCATTTGGTCCTATTAACTAAATAAAAAATAATTCCATGTTATATTCTGACCTTCAAGAAAAGTTTGCCTTAGTGATTTAAATAATTAACTTCTATTGTTGACTTCTGGTGAAAAGATGAACAACTGACTACATGCCCAGGGGAAAATCCCTGAAGGGTTTTTCCCTGGGCTTTAGCTTTTTCAACTACCAAGAGAAGGAACCAGCATTCCTTTAGTTTATATGACTCTCCTGGGTTAGGGAAAGACCTAGAATTATCTCTCAAGATCCTCCGATACAGCAAAGATCTGCAAATAGTTTCAGGAGCTGTGCTTCGAAGTAGCCTGTGTGCCGAAAGCAGTACAACTTATCTTGTACTGTGCTAAAAAGAGTCAGAAGTCAACGCTTTTTTTCTTTCTTCCCTTGTACCTCATATTTTCATTCCCTTAATTTCCTATTTTTATTTTTCTTTGTATTTATACATTGATAAAACAATAAAAGTCATTAAACTAACAAAAGTTCCCAGGTTTGAGAAACACTAAAAAAAGCTTATTATGGCTTGATACAAAAAAAAACAACAACCCCTCCCTTCTATTGTTAATCTAGCATGGTGATAGAAATCAAATCAAAATTAATATACAATTGTATGCCACACATTTCATGCGGTTAATGTAAAAAGAAGAGTTAAGTATTTTTAAAATAAAATAAATTGATCTATAATCCTTCATTTAATAATAGATGATACTTATACCAGTTGAAAGATATTCCATGAGAAAAAAATTATAGTGAAATAAATTTGCAAATTATTCATTCAAGTTATAAAATATTCCTTATGCTATAAATTTAAATGGAGACAATTAGATCTGCCTCTTCCTGAGTGAAAAAGAAAGTAGAACAATCAAAATAAAAGAGCATGTTTTTAACAACTAAGCATACACAATATAAACATAATTTCAATCAGAAGAAAGGCAAATTGGAAAAAGTACATTTAGGTGTAGTTGGTTTTCCCCCACTCCAGTTGACTGCAATCTACTGTATTAGAGTTCAGCATATTAAAATGGGGTTCTGGGATGACAGAAAATGAATCATTGACTAATACAGGAAGATTATCTTGCAATATGTTAAATATTTATGATTTAACTATTTTTGATCTATAACAAGTGTGAGTCAGGGTGTATATCTGTTCAGATAGCTACTGGTAATTAATTTAGATTGTGCATAAAATTGGTAATTAATGCTAATATGTATGCATTATGCTGAATTTACTTCAGTAACATATTTGGTCGGTCTGGCTTCTGAAGCAGAATAAAGTAACCATTTAAAAATAGTTTTAGCGGTATAGCTGCACTAAATGCTATTACAGAAAGGCTGATAGATTTACCACATTTTATAAGCATAATTTATTTGAGGTTGTTCAAGGTCAGTTATTTTCCTCCAACAGCTGACTGGTTCTCTAGTTGAATTGAAATATGTTGTTATATTTCACAGTCATTAAAAAAGATCATTGTATACTGATAAAGTTCCATTTGTTTGCAGTCACATTTACAGCAATAGAAAATTACCAAAATACTTTGCCATTCTTTCCTTATTAAATACTAAGTATTCCATTATGTTTTCCTTTTGCTTTTTCAATATAGTTCTTTCTATCCATAATTTGTTTCATACTCAGTTTCTTCAGTACTTTTGTAAAAAATACTGCATTGCAAAGCAATCTTTTTTGTAAGTTACCCCCCCCTTTACCCCAATATGTTATCTGTAGATATAGGATCAATTACATGTGCTACTACAAGCTGGATTTTTTGTTCACTTGTCCCACAGAAGCTAATACATCATTTGAATAAAGTACAATGTGATGAGGAGGAAACCTACCAGAAATCAGTTTGGGCAACTACAACAGTGTCTAGTGCTTAATTTGACACTGTCCACATATATAATTGCAATGGGATATCAAATTCTGAACTTGCTGGTACATCGTATAAATGTGGGACTTACTGCCTTAATTTATATAAAACTGGAAAGAGCAGAAGAATTCGATTGCAGTTCATATGTGTAGTCCATTGATTTGGACTGGGTGATATTTTTGTCCCTGGTTGGTTCATGTTCCTAAAAGGAAGATCTAATTCATTATTGTTTGTCACATTTGTCTATCTTTTGATTGTCATTCCATTTTTTGGGCTTATATTCTTGGTTTTCTCTCTCTTTCTCCCTCCCCCCCCTCTCCGCTATTGCTATATAAAATCATAGCAAGGCTTGCTAAGATTAGAGCTCTGGATAAATAATGTTTATGATTCATGGCCTTTTAGGGAATTGCTCTGTAATTTGGTATGGTTTTTTTTTTAAGTGCCCATGAAACTGGTTTTTTGAACATCAGAATTTTGTACTGCCTAAAATGTAGGGAACTTCATTGATTTCAATTATCTGTCCATCAGTAATGGTTATTTCTAGATTTGTGATCTGGCCTATATGTCAACTCTTCTGCAATATAGGACATTCAGAGAAAGTGCTATGCTGTACTTTGTAAAAAACAAAAAAAAACAGCTAAAATAAAACTTAAGATCCCTGATTGATGAATGAGCTAACCTACTACTGTAAAAGTTTTCAGAACTCCTGCTAGGCAAAATACCATGAGAGATTTTATAGAAAATTATTCTCCTCTTTAACTGAATAAATTGAATAATTTCTATCTGAACAGCAGATCCACAAATAATAGAGAAGACGTAATAAACTGTTTCATTTATGATGAATAGTGCTTTCTAAACCATGATAAAAACAGTAAGAGTAAGGCTTTGAATGTTTACCATATTAAACTGAAAAAACACTGAATGAAGTTGGTGTGATTTTTATTTCTCTTGTCTAATTCCAAGTTTAGTCTATACATAAACTGAATTCATTTAATGCTGTAGAATGTAAATAGGGGGTAGGCTTGCAGTATTAGGCATTACAAAGAAACAAAAGCAAACCATTGTAAAAAAAATATAGCAAAACAAACAAAAAAACCTTCAATAGAAAATGATCACATTTCAAATTTGACTTTTTATATTGCTCTTTGTAACTCTTTCATAATCTGTAATGATCCTATTATGCCAATCATAAAATGTTTTAAAACTAATTTTCAGTAAAATATTGTACTATTATTGTATGCAAACTAAGTATTTCTTTTGTTGGTAGAAGAATAATAACAAAAAACATATTTTTTATACTTAACTTGCATATCTGGTAAAAGGAATGCTTACAGGCATATGCATGTATGTCAGCTAGAGCATAAAGTGTTTGGATAAAATATATTTTACACAAATATAATATAAAGTATATTGATTACATTATTATAGACAAGACAGGACAGAACAGGACAAGACAGAATAAATATATATGTAACTGCTACATATATTATATATTTCTAGCAGTTTTATCTTAAATTAGTGATGGGAGTTTGAACTTAACTGTCCAAAAAGATTGCATCTCATTAAAAAGAATGTAAGTCTTATAAAACATATATTTTCTTTTTTTTTTCTTTATTCTGAATATATCATTGAATTATATATTATATAATTGTACTATATATAATCATGGAGAAGAAACATATAGCATTACATTGATATCATTCCTACATATATAGGAAATATTTAAAGATTATATATTCTGTAATGTTTACAATATTGTATCATTAAAAATCTATGATGTCGAAAGAGGTTTGATTCATGACTACTCCATGTCACTTCCTTCCTTCCTTCCTTCCTTCCTTCCTTCCTTCCATCCATCCATCCATCCCTCCATTCCTCCATCCCTCCATCTTTCCTTCTTATCTGTCCATCCACCCGCCCATCCATCCATCCATCCATCCATCCATCCATCCATCCACATGGATTTGAGGTATCATGCAGATCTTTTTAATTTTTTTAAAATATATTTACGTTTGCAAGATTGAAATGAATTGAAAAGAAACTGACTGTTGCAAAATAAAAGAACTGTCTTTATTTCCAAGAATGCCTACTCATCCCATAGTGATGTTAGAGGCAATCTTACAAAATAAATATCAGTGGTTATTGTGCAGTGTGTTTCTACTTGTTACCATACTTTCTGAAAAGATTTGTAGTTCTGCAGATCAATGTATTTTTGACCCATTACTATATTTTGGGTTAATAAGACAGTCCTATAACTTTCAGGTTTTTGTTTTGTGAGCAGTTTGAAAAGATCCAAAAGAAGAAACTTGGATCATTTAATATATTTTAAAAATATGTTATTCTTTTAGTTTTTTATTATCAATGTTCTCTGTATTCTTCATATAATTTAGAGTTCCCCACCTACATAAGCTACTTTTTAAAGTACAACCTTCCTAAAATTACATATCTTAAAAAAACTGAAATTTCCGGTGTCAGAATTGTTTCTTTTTTAACAAAAAGATATATTTTAGAAATTTTTGTGCCTGCAAATTCAAGGACTTTTCTTTGCTATTGATACCTTGTGGGCAGAGGTGAGCTGCTGCCAGTTCGCACTGGTTTGGGAGTATCGATTGTTAAGATTCTGCCCAGTTCGGTGAACCGGCAAATCCCACCACTGGCTGGCCCCGCCCCACCCCACCCTATCTCACCTTACCCGCCTTGGCTGGTGGCTAGAGTCATGCCCACGCCCAGCTACTCTCTGGCTCCTTCGCTCGCTCACCCAGACCACGTGGCCCAGCTGATCTCAACGCTTCGCCTGCTCTGCTCACCGCGGCTTCCCTCAAAGGTCAGGCGCTTGGCTGAAGGGCTGCCTCGGGGTGGACACGGTGAGGATTGGCCGCCTTTCGGGCCTGGCTCTCGCCATCCTTCTGCCCACATGCCGCCTGTTCGCCCTTTGCCTTGGGTCAGGGGATGCACCAGTCTGTGGCTCTGGCCTTCCCCAGGGCCTCCGCCCTCATGCCGCCCACTTGCCCATCCGCTGGCTGGGCTGGCCTGGAAGCAGCATGTCCCCTTGTCGCGGGCTGGATGCGGGACCCGAGGCGGAGCAGAGGTTGAGCAGGCAGCAGCCCAGAGCAGGGCCTGAAAGGTGGCTGAGCCTTGCTGTGTCCCCCCCACCAAGAAGCCTGCAGCTGCCACCTCTTTGCCGGTGCGAGAATCTTCCAGCTGCCGGTCTTTGCCGGCATGAGAATCCTCCAACCGCCGGTCTTTGCTGGCGCGACAATCCTCCAGCCGCTGGTCTTTGCTGGCGCGAGAAGCCTGCAGCCGCCGTTCCCGGCTCAGTTCCCTCCAGCAAAGAGGCGGCTGCTGTAGGCCCTTCATGCTGGCAAAAAGCAGCGGCTGCAGGCTTATCACGCTGAAAAAGCGTGACGGCATGCAGGCTTCTCACACTGAAAAAGTCCACCGGCGGCTGCAGGGGCGGCGGGGTCATGTGCCCAGCTGCACCAACAAAGGCCGGAAGTAGCCGCCCACCGTTTCCTGCTGCAAAAACCTTTTTAAAAACCCTGTCGGGCAGCGAGACCCAGCAAGAGATGGAGCATCGGAGAATCATCGTTGCTGTTGCTGCACAAAGGTAAGTCTAAGGCTCCAGCCACTGCTGCTTTGGCTGCCTGCACCGCCCCACCTTGCCGTGAGTGACATTGAATTGGCCACACCCACTCAGTCACATGACACCCCCCCAGCCATGCCCACCCGGTCTTTAGGATGAACCGGTTGTTAAATTAGTTGGAGACCACCACTGCTTGTGAGCATTTTAGATTAGAAATAGTTGGCTTGCACTACTAAATATAAAGGCTGGGCTCCTAGATTTTTCCAAAATCTCTCTGAAAGCTGTTATGTTTCAGCTTGTAGATGGCATTTCCTCATACTATCACTAGGAATTTGATTAATTGCATCCAACTAAACAGTTAAGAAATGTAATCATGTATCACTAACTCTATTTTTGTGACAAAATTAGAACAATTGAAGGATAAGTGACATTTGAAATGTATTTCTTCAAATATTCCATTTATGATTTGCTTTCTTGTTTGTTTTATAAATCAGTTTATTTCAAACATGTGAAGTATAATATATACCGTGCTGTAATATGAATACATTAGAATATTTTTCCCAATTCATGGTCTCATGTATTACAACAAGTGTGCATACGTACATAGCTAATACCTAGACCTGTGATGGCGGACCTATGGCACGCATGCCAGAGGTGGCACGCAGAGCCCTCTCTATGGGCACGTGTGCCGTCGCCAGCTGCTCTTCTGGTTTCCAGCACACGCATGTGCGCAGGCCAGCTGGTCTTTGCGCACGCTGGAGCGCTGAAAACCTGAAGACCAGCTGGCTGGTGAGCATGTGCACACCAGAAACCCGAACACCAGTTGGTCTTCGGGTTTCCGGTGCTGCGGCACGCACGCACGTTCCGGTTTGGGCACTTGGTGCCAAAAAGGTTCGCCATCACTGACCTAGACTAAATGACTGCAATACTTTAAAATTGTCTTGAACCACTATTTAAGCCTACATTTCAAATCTGTTATATGGAGTTCAAATAAAATGCTAAGTGGAGACTATCACTATTTGAGTTTCCTGATCATCACTAGGTATTGCAGGCTACATCAGCTCAAAACCCTGGTGCTTTAAAAACATTTTCACATTGAATAATAGGTATTTTCTGCTTTTGTCTATTCCATTTTATTCTATAAAATATTATAGAATAGAATAATCTATATATATAAAAGCCAAATACCATTCACGCATCATCACGAAATCTCCAGAACCATAAAGCCTACAAACTTGAAACTTGGCACGTATGTTCCTCTTGGCTTCTAGGTGCTCACTAAGAAAGGATTTTTTTAAATGACCATCAGATCATTAGTATTTCTTATATTATTATTAACACATTCTAATGCTAAGGAGTTAGACATTCTACTCCCCCTCCCCACCTGAAAAGAACTCTGTTTCAACTGCCAGTTGCCTTATATTAATACGCTCCGATGCTAAGGAGTTACACATTCTACATAAATTTTCAAGCTTTAAGTTTCACTGTATCAAGCCCGATCGTAACTATTCATTAATTTTCAAGCTTTAACTGTCAATTTATCAAGCCCAATCACATAGTTTCGTAGCGAAGCACGGGTATCCAGTTACTAGTATTCTATATTCAAATTAACAGGTTATGCAAAATACCAAATATAAGTGAGCAGCATTTTATTGTTTTGTATGTCTAGCTTGTTCATTAATTATTTGAATTATGTTTATCTTTTTATATTTATCATATACCTGGAACAGAAAAATTTGGACATCCACTATATTCATAAAACTTTTTGGTCTTTGTTTACATCAGATGCTCATTTGTATTTTTGTATTTGTAATTGCAGTAGAGATAATTGGTCTTCAAAAATATTGAATTGTAATAAGGCATGTACGAATGATAATATACTTTTCACATGTTTTTGGCATAGTTAATTGTTCTTAAATTGCTGTTTAATTTTCAGAAAAGAATAATAATCTTTTAATGAAATTATTTAATTTTATAAGTAAAACAACAATTCTTATCAATAATTCTAAGGAACATGAAGTCTACTCTTAATGTATTTTTACTTTGGGAGACCTTAATAATTTACTAATGACAAAAGATTTATTGCATGAAACAAAGACATTTATGTCTTAGATCTAGGAACTCAGAATCAGTAGTAAGCAAATGACTATTGTCCTTAAGAAAAATAATTGATTTAAACTGTATCAGTAAAGATAATTTGGGGGACATTGAATTGAATTGAATTGAATTGAATCAAGCAGATAGATAGATAGATAGATAGATAGATAGATAGATAGATAGATAGATAGATAGATAGATAGATAGATAGATAGATAGATAGATAGATGATAGATAGATAATAACAAAATAAAGTTTAATACAAAATTAAAATACATTTATAAAACAATCTAACATTTACGAGTGAAATCCAGAATGCAGCCTATATTAAATTATAATGTAACTAAAATTATAGTAAATGTAATAATATCTAAAATTACAAAAAAAGTGGTATCTAGAATTTAAATGAATTAGGTTGGACTAGAAGACCTCCAAGGTTTATTTATTTATTTTATTTTATTTATTTATTTAGTTAGTTAGTTATTTATTTGTCAAGCGTATATATGATTACGAACAAAGTATAAACAGAGTATAAACATGTTTGTGAATATATAAGTACAAGCATGGTTATGAGTACAAGAAATTTAATGAGTATATGGGTACATTAGGACAGGGACGGTAGGCACGCTGGTGCGCTTATGCATGCCCCTTACAGACCTCTTAGGAATGGGGTGAGGTCGACGGTGGACAGTCTAAGGTTAAAGTTGTGGGGGTTTGGGGAAGAAACTACAGAGTCGGGTAATGTATTCCAGGCATTGACCACTCTGTTGCTG